>CM032446.1:162372765-162415265 GCA_019049505.1 Pachyrhynchus sulphureomaculatus
GAAGAAAATATAGGGGCGGTAGCGGAGAGTGTACGCGAAGACCGTGAAGTGTCGATTCGTCGCCGTTCTCAACAGCTTGGCCTGTCATATTCAACAACTTGGCGTATTTTACGTAAGTATACAAAATTCAACTAGTGCAACAACTGAAGCCGACCGACCTTCCGAATCGTTTCCGTTTTAGTCGTTGGGCTCTTGACAAGCTTGCAGAAGATCCACTGTTTTCGAGAAAAAATTTTGTTCACCGATGAGGCCCATTTTTGGCTTAATGAGTTCGTGAATAAACAAAATGCCCGTATTTGGGGTGATGAACAACCTGAAGAGATTCAAGAGCTGCCATTAAATCCAGAAAAAACAACTGTTTGGTGTGGTTTATGGGCCGGTGGAATAATCGGTCCATATTTCTTCAAAACAGAGGCCGGCCGGAATGTTACTGTGAATGGTGACCGTTATCGCGCCATGATAACAGACTATTTGATGTCAGAAATTGAAGCCCGTGGTCTCGACGAAATTTGGTTCCAACAAGATGGCGCCACTTGCCATACAGCCCGTGAAACCATGGCTTTACTGCGAGAGCAATTCGGCGAACAGATCATTTCACGCTTTGGACCAGTGAATTGGCCGGCTAGATCATGTGACATCACACCTCTTGACTCTTTCCTTTGGGGCTATGTAAAGTCCAAAGTCTACATGGATAAGCCAGCTACAATTGAGGCATTGGAGGCCAATATTACTCGAGTCATTGGCCAAATACCACTCGAAATACTCACACGCGTCATTGAAAATTGGAACTTCAGAATGGACGTTGTTAACCGTAGTCGCGGACAACATTTGAAAGAAATTATCTTTAAGAAATAATTGTAAAGAATGGTTCTTTTTTTATATGATAATAAAGATTATAAAATAAAATTGTTTTTATTCATTTTTTTTTATTTAAAAAAAAGTACCTCTAAATGAATCACCCTTTATATATATATATGTTTATATATATATATATATATATATATATATATATATATATATATATATTACTCGTGTTTTCACAAGCTTTCATTTGACATCACACTCGATGACCTACTAAAAAATTTTTTTTTTCACTTTCGATTTCGCCCCCCAAAATTAACTCCTTAAGACAAAATTTGACTTTCAAAACTACATGGCTCTGATGAGGCTATCCATTCCTGTATTATTACCCAATTTCAACTTTCTATGAGAAATAGTTTCGGAGAAAATCGGGTGTGACAGACAGACAGACAGTCACCGAAGTCATCTTATAAGTGTTCCGTACGGAACACTAAAAATGGTCTAAATATGGACCGAAGACCTGTTCCTCCTCCCAGTTCTCTGTACGAATTACTCTAGCGAAACAAATTCTCCGGTTGTAATTCGTTCTACTCAAGTACTCCCAAGTTTAATACCAATCGTCTAGTTTATATTCTTACAATTAGTCAATTATCGCTCTTGATGATTCTGAAATGGTTAGCGAAACGCTCGTCAAGTGCAAGAATAAAGTGATTGATGTAGTGGTAATAACTGTTGTGTTGTGCGCAGTGCTTTCCTAGCAAGCACGCAGTTGAAAAATAGCTACCAATTTTAAGTTTAGCACTACACAGTAAATAATAAGTTAATCCAAACGCTGCAACTTAATATTTTAACTGACGGGTATATTATGGTGACATATTAATTATGAAATAATCGGTCAAGTGCAGGTTGAACTTGCGCAATGCATGCATGCGCAACGTACGTTAATTGCTCTTAAAATAAAAATTTTTGTTACGGAAGTATAAAATGATCAATGTCTTCAGAAGACACAATCCAAATAAGTTTTCAACAAAGTTTTTTGTCCGATCTTTACTGAAAACTGATGACCTTGAAATTATTGTTTTTTTTTATACACCAGATAAACTATTAAGGGTAATACACTCTTGGTAATTTTCGTTCAATCTCAACCCCGTGGAGAATATTACAGAATTTTTTAAAAATTTTTTGAATAGTATTTTTCGAGATAAAGGGGAGAGACAGCGATTTTTCGCGATTTTTAAAATATAATACAAAGAAAAGTGTGCGCAAGTATTACATTATATATATTTTTAAACTCGCGTTTTTACAAGCTTTCATTTGACATCTTACTCGATGACCTAGTAATTTTTTGTACGTCTTTGTGGAATTTTTTTTTTTTCTATTTTTTAAAAAGCTTCAGTTGTACAAGTTTTTTTTGGGCACCATTCATTTTAAAATAGAAAGGATCTAACTTCAGTTAAAAAAATGAAAAAATACTGAAGGGTTTTATGGGTATTACTAAAAAGAATTAGTCTAGTACAACTTATCCCGAAAAGAAAAATAGGTATTCAGTGAGACACTAGCTTTAATTAACAAAAAGAAAATTTATTCATGTTTTTAAAAATAAAAAGTTCTAACCTTTGCAGTTCTACAAAAAAATTCTAGCCTAACTAGTAGTTATTACGTTTAAATTCTGAACTATGACTACCCCCGAAGACGAAAAATAGTGCTTTTCACTTCACTTTTTAGTCTGTTTAAATTGCTGTTAAGGCACTACTCAGGGATATGTCTATTGAAGGATGTTTTGGTAACTTACTGTTCCTATTCCGGCTTCGATGGAACACGACCGATTTCACACTTTTCTAGTAGACACTTAGAGAGCCCACTACGGCTTTTCGTTAAGAAACTGGTGCTTTACTTAGCTCGCATGATGGTTGTTATGAGCCTTTACTGTAGCTCACTCGAAGGAAGCCTACTTGGCGGCTCCGATGAAAATTAGTCTGGCTGCGGCTTGATGGTATTCAGCCTCGGCGGCTAGATGGAAATAAGCCTAGACAGTCCTTTCTCGGACCCTTAAATAAACCGTGCAAACTCTGCCGGTAATATGGCGACGCCGGAACCAAAACTGCGGATACACACATTTCACCAATCGCGGCGTAGCGGTAGATTCGGTCAGGAACCCGCACTGCACAGTATATACCGAACGTCTTGGAATCTCTGTTTAATATACCGTTCGATACAAAAATGAAAATAAGTACAATTTGAAGTGAAAAATCAGTAACATTACATGGTCTTAAAATCTAGGAAAAAATGAATGTTACATTTACCCCCTTCCAAAAAGAAATAGACTACACTAGTCTATTAAACTTAGGCTACTTATGAAAAGGTATAAAGTGGTACACTATCACTTAATACTAAGGTCAGAACTTAAAACAAAAGTACAGACTTCGGACCTTACTACTAGACTTAATTCAATTAAGCACTAATATTAAGTACAATGAAAACCAAATGAAAATCTTTGCATGATCACAAGAATCTTATAACTAGACTTAACTTAATTAGACACTAAGGTTAAGTACATCAAAAAGCAAATAAAAATCCTTGCATGAACATAAGAAATACCTGTTCAAAGTAACAATCACGGTCTTCTTATATAAAAGAATCAGCTCTATTATTGTTACCAAAACAAAAAATTATATCTTTGTCTAGACTCTTGTCTAAATCAAAAAAAGTGAACTGAAACAAAATATGAACACCCCCCTTAAAATATTTTAAGGATTGTCTGAAAAATTTTTTTATTTCAGCAAAAGAAATTTATAAAAATTCTTAAATAAAGAAAAAAATAAAAAAATGATTCTAGTGCAAACACTTACACTAAAAAGAAAAAGTCTTGTCAGACCATTTAGCACTAGGCCAAAAAAAAAAAAATCTGGATAGATATCCAGACAAACGCTCGGGAAAAATCGCCATCCATGCTCTAGCTCATCGCTAAGAGAACATTCTAAATCTAGTATCACTACTAGTCGCACTCGGAAAATAATCGCACTCTATCGCGCAATGTCGACGTCCTAAGACATCTAGACATGCTAAAATCGCTAGGGAAAACGCTCTGGTTGATCGCCAGAAAACACGTCAGCTTATCGCCAACAAAACACTCTGGTATATCGCCAGAAAAAACTCGGCTCCTCGCCAAGAAAACACTCTGTAAGTAGTCCTCGACTACACAAAGTCTGCGTTCTAAAAGAACAATCCCGTCTTTAACATAGTGAGCAGCTATAAAAGCTAACAATATCACTATAGGCACAGTGAATAGCTATAAAAGCTAAAATTCACCCTAAACACAGTGAATAGCTATAAAAGCTAAAATTGACCAAACTGAATGATCCTGCTTCAAAAAGCAATGTTCACTAAGAACATAATGATTAGTCCGCGCGCAACTAACATTCAAGGAAACATTCCTAACATAAATATATGAGACAGCAAGTCTCTAAATAGGACCTCCCTAAAGTCATAATCCTATATATAGGAGTCCATAAGCAAAACGACTCAAAATCACACATTTTGAGCACATGCCCTCAGGCAACCAACATACACCGAAATATATACAGAAATATATACAGAAATATATACAGGAGTTCAAATCCCAAACTCTTGGTTATGATAACTCCATACTGAGCTTGGTGAAAGCTCTTAGCAAAAGCTAATCAAATCTTCAGCACATCGCACCAAAGTGACAAATCTGCCTAGAAACATGAGCCAGAAAAAAAACGCCCTCCGTCATTCTTCAGGGTGGCTACACAGAGATATAAAACTTAACCAGCATTGCGCTTCTCCAAGTTGCATGAAAGAACCCTCGTGTACTGGTCTCGCCCTAGAACAACAACGAAAAACATTCAATCCATCCCACATAACAGGAGACAAACACCTCACCACGATATACTGAATGGTGGAGACAATAAAATACAGAATTGGTGACCCTGGTGTCCACCAACAAAAGGGAGTAGATTATAGCATCCACTAAACTGAAACGGTGTCTACCACACCACCATAAGTCAAAAAAAATTTAATCAATAGGGTGTTCCGAAACACACTACTGCCAACAGCCTGTCACCACTAATAGGCTAATTGGAGCTGAGGTCGACTACAGTAGCTAGGCTCTCCTTTGGTTCAAATAGAAATAACCACTGGGTAACAAAACCCCTAAAGGTCCCAAAGGTCAAACGTTCACCCCCCATACACTACCCTTCCAATCAGTCTGTTCCTCAGGAAGACTAACTCCCTGCCAAACGTCGTAACGGCATCTGTTAGCACCCGGTGCATCACAGCCTGTAAAAAAAACAAATAACTCATGGGATACAACCTAAAAGGTTTACAAGGTTGACTTAACCAAGCTTCTAACGGAAATTTCCAAAAAACGAAAATGAGCTTAAAAGGCTACATGAAGCAAAAATTTCTCAATTTTTCGGTGGCAACGCAACAAAACTTTTGAAGGCGACAAGAGCTTTTCCAGCTTAATCAGAAACAAGAAGAAAACATCGTTGACAGCTAAAAATATTCGATCATGGTGTTAATCGTCTTCCTAGACAATAGCCTCTAGAAGAAACTGCTACAGGTATTAGGCATAACCGTTTTCTGTCAGCCCAAACTTCTAGATTACCTCTTGGAAATCTAAAAATTCGGTTAGGAATCTTCCTTCACTGCGCTTAGCCTCTCTTAACAAGGTTCTCATCTCGGTATCAGATTTTGATCATTTCTTTGTGAAACGACTGTCTTACTCTGCTCTCATCTCCTGTAAATGATCAGCCTTTAGTTCTCCTGCAGAACTTCAATTTTCTATCAATCTGATAGTAAACCGAAAAAAAAACTCAACATACGCCTATGAGTCCATGCAAAAAATTTTTTAAAAAATTAGTGACTCAAAGGTAACGTTTAAACGGCTCTGAAAAAAAAAAAAATATATCCTCAGTTTGTCAATTCAGAAGAAGGTCTAAATCACAATAATCCAAGCCTTAGACTTACTGGATAAACCAAAATCCATTTACTCTTAATTGCACCCAACATATACCACTAAGGTAATGGAAATACACCCACTCGGGTAACAAACTTTGAAATTGCTCATAAAAATTTTGACTCAACATCATACCACGCGAGCTACATCTTGCGCTTGTCCTAACTCAAGATCACCTTGGATTGCCTCTAATCAAAATTTCGCTTCCAAGTGTCAAGAACTGGATATTATTTGGGGTCCTAAGCAAATCAAATCCCGCGACCACCGACATACCAGTCTTATGATAAATCCTGAGTGTGACTCCTTCGCAAGCTCGCTAAAACTGAGTCGATGCTAAACATCAACTACAATCAAACTAAGTTTGGATATGATCAGTACCCAAAACCTTAGCATTAAACAACAAAAGTAAGCTATTCTCTGCTCAACTTTTATAACAGTCAAAAAAAACGAGGTCGTCACCTCTACAGAGCAACATCAAATTTAAGCAATTAAGATAATGTAAATATAAATTATTCTTCTTCTGACAAACTTTCACTAGGGTTAGGTTCATTGAATGGTTTTAAGTCTTTAATATGCCATCGTCCTACTTTAGTCCCGTCTAAATTAACTAAACCATAGACTAAGTCTGAAATCTTTTCTCTTATCACGCAATGCACATACTTAGGTACTAACTTAGATGTGAATTTATCAGCTGCACGGGAAAGAATTTTATTTTTTCGCCAAACGTGATCACCTATATTAAAGGCAAAATCCCTTTTTCTAAGGTTGTAAGACTTACTGTTCCGTTCATAAGCCTTATGTATCCTACTACGCACGTCGGTGAAAATATCTTTTAAACCCTTTAAATTTTCGGCGTACTCACCCCTGTTACCCGGAATTATTTCGCTGTCAACATTGACATCCAAATCTAAGTTTTTATAATATGATCCAGATAGAGGTATATGTCTGCCGTAAACTAAGAAAGACGGTGTGAACCCTGTTACTTCGTGTCTGGCGGTATTTATCGCTTGTTGGATTTTGGAAATATTGCCATCCCAAGTGTCATGTGAATCCACGTAACTTCTTAAAGCGGTCCCGACTGTTCGGTTATTACGTTCCACAAAATTACATTGGGGAGAGTACACGGGATTAAAACGGATGTTAAAACCATAAGTTTCACTTAAGCTCTTAAAACTCTTAGAGGTAAACTGAGTACCGTTATCGCATATTAAGAGCGATGGGACCCCGTGGATTAGAAAGACATTATTTTCCAAAATTCTCTCTATATATCCAGCTTTAGAGCTTTTCAAAGGAAATAGCATGGTATACTTTGTAAACCAGCAAGAAACCACGAGAAGCCATTTATTTCCCTTTTTTGAACGTGGGAATGGGCCTACTAGATCAGCTGCTATGACTTGAAAAGGGTAATTAACCGTTTTCTCTTTTCCCATCAGTCCCATAGGTAGTGCATTTGGAGATTTCTGCGCTCCACATACTTCACAAGTCCTCACAAACTTTACGATGTCAAAACGCATTTTTGGCCAATAATACTGTTCCTGAACCCTGTGAAGAGTTTTATAAAAGCCAAAATGACCAGAAGTAGGAGGAGTGTGACACATGTCTATAATTTCCTCTCTCTGTGGTTTAGGAACTAGTACTTTCCACTCGGGTACATTAACTTTTAAAGGCAACTGGTTTGGGATAAACTTGTACACGAAATCATTTTCCACTTTCCACTGCGGAAAATTTTCAGGAAATTCTTTGATTTGCTGCCGTAAATTGTCGTACCATGGATCTATGCGATCTATGTCAACTATATCGATTCTTACGCCAATCTGAGCATTAAGACTGTTTTCGTCCACTGTATGATCTGGGATTCTTGACAAAGCGTCAGGAATAACATTGTGGACTCCTTTTCTATGAATTAAATTAAATGTATGTTGTCTCAGCCTAATCGCCCAACGCGCTAGTTTGCCACTAGGGTTTTTAATTGAATTAAGCCACAATAAACTATAATGATCTGTTATGACCGTGAAAGGAACACCTTCTATGTAAGGTCGAAACTTTTCGATGTTAAAGAGTACTGCTAAACATTCTTTTTCAACAATCGAATAGTTACGTTCAGCCTTTGATAAAGTTCTACTGGCATACGCTATCACTCTTTCCTCACCATTGATTTTCTGTGTTAGGACGCCCCCTAAACCGGTATTAGAAGCATCACTAGAAATATAAAACTGTTGGGGGAAAAATCTGGTTGGGATAAAATGGGAGCTGAAACCAATAGCTCTTTAATCTTTATAAAAGATTCTTCGGCTGCCTTTGTCCAATCTATCGATTGTCCTTTTTTTCGTCCTTTCAAAAGATCATTAATAGGCGACAACAGGGTAGAAAAATTCTCGATAAAACGTCTGTACCATGAACACATTCCGACGAAGCGCTTAACTTCCGTAGTATTAGTAGGTCTCGCATAATTAACCATGCTTGCTACTTTATCCGGATCGGTACGCAAAGAATTTGAGCCTACAATATAGCCTAAAAACTTTAGAGAAGTTTTGAAAAAATCACATTTGCTCAAATTTATCGTCAGTCCGGCCTCTTTCAATTTATCTTTTACTTCTTTGAGTAAGCGTATATGCGATTCGAAGTCTTCCGATGTTACTAAAATATCATCGAGATAGGTAAAAATATGTGGCTCATATTTCGGACCAAATATAGCGTCCACTAAACGTTGCTGAGTTTGAGCAGCGTTCTTTAGACCAAACGGCATGGTGACGAACTGAAATAGACCTCGGCCTACTACTGCAAAAGCGGTCTTTTCCTTAGAGGATTTGTCTAAAGGAATTTGCCAGAAAGCCTTTCTAAGATCTATCGAAGATACATACTTAGCATTCCTGAGTGATGTCAAAATTCTGTCGATGTTCGGTAATGGGTAGTTATCAAATTTGCTGACCTCGTTGAGCTTTCTTCCGTCAAAGCACAGACGATACTGTCCATCGGCCTTTTTCACCAATAAGATTGGAGAACACCAGGGACTGTTTGATTCTTCAATCACTCCGAGTTTCAACATTTCGTCTAACTCTTTATTTAATACTTTTGACATATAAGGAGACATGGCGAAGGGCCTTGTCTTTACAGGACTGGCATCAGCCGTATCTATAGACATGGTGATTTTATTCGTTCGGCCTAACCTATCTTTACTACTTATTTCATTGAAAGAGCTTATTACGTTGTCGGCGTTTAAGCGTTCCGTCCGCGAGAGATCATCTAGGGTACATAGACGCGAGAAAAGGTTTTCTAATGAACTTTCTGAATAACAATCTTTAAAACTTGTATGAGAATTGACTTCTAGGGACTGTGGATACCACGAATTTTCTTTAAAATTTACTAAAATTCCGAATTTTTGTGCAAAATCACATCCTAAAACCAAAGTATGTGATAGAGAAGGTACTACTAGAGCAGAGATTACTAAACAATGACTATTGCAGACTAGCGGCAACTCAACCGTACCTAAAACTTTTAGACGGCTGCCATCTGCAGTGGTAACACTTCTATTTTTGACGTGGCATATTTTTATACTTAAACGACTTAAAATTTTAATACCATTCTGACCTATAACGGAGGCATTTGCACCAGAGTCAAATAAAGCCGAGAAATGGGCACCTAATAGATTTATCTCGATATGCGGTCTGTTATCTGAATATTTATGCACGAATAAAGGAGACATGTGACCATTTGGAGAAGCAGGAGTTTTAACTTGAGAAGGAGGATTTTTATTAGACTTAAAAAAAATCAGAAACTTTTGTAACTATTTAGTCCAATCTTATCTATTGGAATATTTCTTTACTTAGGATCCTCGTTGGAATCTTTCTTTTATCCGCGACCGGACGTTCTGAGAAAATACGACGGATTTTCATTTCATAGTCTAACTCATATTCCAGTAGGTGATTGACTTTAAAATTGAAAGCTTCCATGATAAATGTATAAAATTTAAAAGAATTGTTTAAAAAATCGTAAAAATATTTCTCCTGTGCTCCCAATAGTCAAAATAAAATCAAAATATGTAAAGGCACTTAAAATATGTAAACTTCTTTATCAAACATTAAAAAAAATCTTCTACAATTTCAAAAAAATTTCTAAGTATCGCCTTGTATTAAAATCCTTTTACCAAATATGTTAAGAATTTTCAACAAAAAATCTCCAAATACCGTTTCGTATCAGCAAAGTATTTTTAATATTCATGCAAAACATCGTTGAGAAAAGAAAGAACAGTTTTTTGTTCGGTTAACCGCAAAATAAATCTAACACTGCAAAAAATTAAAGTAAACCAGCACATCTGCTAATCTGAACTATAAAAGTAGCTTTTAAGAAAAAAGTAGGAATCTCTTATCTTAGAGTCGATTAACAAAATTCAAATATCTATACCACCATCAGATAAATTGAAATAAAAAATTCTACAAATTTCCTGCTTTTGTCTTACTGCTATAGTGTAGTTTCGTTTAATAAATATTATGAAATAAAAATATCTGCAAAGTTAGAGCTTTTACTTTGTTCGAAAGCTAGTACACTGAACCCTTTTAAAAAATAAAATTCCAAAAGCCCGCGTTGACAGCGCTACTTTGTAGCCTATGAAAAGGTGTTTAATTGCGCCCCACGTAGACTGCGTCATTTTGTAAGGTTGGAACTTGCCCGCACGTTGTGGTGTCATTTTGTAACCTGCTAAACTGTCCTCAGTTTGAGGCATCTTTTTTTTGTACCCTGTGAGAAGTTGTTTGTCCCACGCTTGAGCGCAATTTTGTACCGTTTGAATATTGGATGCCCCGAGCTTGAGCACAATTTCCTTGCAGCCCCGCTTTAATTTCTGATAATGAATCGAGTGAATCCTGATTTTAAAAGAACCAAAGAAATTAAACACACACTAGCTCAGTTTTTCTTGGTAGAGAGATATGGGTAAAAGATAATTTTTGTACGTCTTTTTGGAATTTTTTTTTTTTCTATTTTTTTAAAAAGCTTCAGTTGTACAAGTTTTTTTTTGGGCACCATTCATTTTAAAATAGAAAGGATCTAACTTCAGTTAAAAAAATGAAAAAATACTGAAGGGTTTTATGGGTATTACTAAAAAGAATTAGTCTAGTACAACTTATCCCGAAAAGAAAAATAGGTATTCAGTGAGACACTAGCTTTAATTAACAAAAAGAAAATTTTATTCATGTATTCATAAAAATAAAAAGTTCTAACCTTTGCAGTTCTACAAAAAAATTCTAGCCTAACTAGTAGTTATTACGTTTAAATTCTGAACTATGACTACCCCCGAAGACGAAAAATAGTGCTTTTCACTTCACTTTTTAGTCTGTTTAAATTGCTGTTAAGGCACTACTCAGGGATATGTCTATTGAAGGATGTTTTGGTAACTTACTGTTCCTATTCCGGCTTCGATGGAACACGACCGATTTCACACTTTTCTAGTAGACACTTAGAGAGCCCACTACGGCTTTTCGTTAAGAAACTGGTGCTTTACTTAGCTCGCATGATGGTTGTTATGAGCCTTTACTGTAGCTCACTCGAAGGAAGCCTACTTGGCGGCTCCGATGAAAATTAGTCTGGCTGCGGCTTGATGGTATTCAGCCTCGGCGGCTAGATGGAAATAAGCCTAGACAGTCCTTTCTCGGACCCTTAAATAAACCGTGCAAACTCTGCCGGTAATATGGCGACGCCGGAACCAAAACTGCGGATACACACATTTCACCAATCGCGGCGTAGAGGTAGATTCGGTCAGGAACCCGCACTGCACAGTATATACCGAACGTCTTGGAATCTCTGTTTAATATACCGTTCGATACAAAAATGAAAATAAGTACAATTTGAAGTGAAAAATCAGTAACATTACATGGTCTTAAAATCTAGGAAAAAAATGAATGTTACAAGGTCGACAGTCAGGCATACAAGCAAACCGACAGATGAAAAGACCAATGCACTATGTTTTAATGCGAAAATCTTGGAGGGTGATTTTTTCACGTACAATACTTTCCTTATCAAGAAAGAAAGAGCCCCAACTTAGCTTGGCCGATGACTATTTTGAGGGTGTAGTATCTACTCAATCGGTAAGGTGATTTATCTAATACTTCCTTCGCAAATATTTGGCTCTAAAGTGAATAGTAAATTTGACTTTCTCAAACTCAAATAATATAATTAAAGCATTATAGCTCTATACTCTGAATGACAAATACTTTAAGGTGAAGGAAGAGCTCGATAAATATTTGCAACTGAAACGTGACTTAATAGTAGCTGCGCTTCGGAATTGAAAGTGAACAAAAAGTCATCTAATTTTCAGAAACGACATATGGGATGAAAAGCAGTATTTCATCAAAATCTTAGTAAATTTGCAAGATTAATATGCTATCCAACACTATTAATTAAGTAGGACAAAAGAATACCTAGTAATTCAGTGGTGGAAATGGATTAAATACGTACCGATTTTTTTTTCCAAAAACACCCTCTGTTGAATGAAGTCTGGACGCCATTAAATATATATAAATATATTATAAAATATAGATGGCGGCACTAGTATCTTTGCAACGCAGCTATTCCAAATTAGCGTCCTTTCTTCTAATATGCACAGTTCAATACAATTTTTTTTTTTTGAGAAAATATAAAAATGGTATCTTGCTGGACCAAATGTATTAAGCTCAATGGAGATTATGTTAAGAAAGATGTAACATATACATGTGTAATAAATTTGAGCTCGATATTTCACTGTTCGAAAGTTATTATACTAACAGACCGACCGCAGTGGAAGACAAATATTTTTTGTGATCTAGTAAAGAAGCGTAAACATCTCGGTGAGTCAGTTTTCATTAATTCAGTGCTTTCATTTAGCACAGGAAGTAAAAAACTTGCAGAAAGAAATGCTTTGTTAGTTGACATGACGACTATTTATTCACTATTTGATTCAAAGAGAAGATGTATGTCCATTATTCTGTATTAATCTGTATTATTATACTATTACAAAGCGGTAAAACTCTTGTAAAAATACCATGATTATTACGTTTATGATTAGATAGTTAACGAGGCGAGCAATAAATCTGCCAAGTATAAAGATTTCGATCGAAATCAACCTTTTCTCACGGGATAAAACTTTTACAAATGGTGTCTTGTAGCGCCCTGTGGGATTGAAGGGATTGTCTTTATCAACTTTGCTTTTAAATTGGCCAATTATTTGTTAATTAATTATTATTTGCGTTTAAGAAATATGAATAAAAAATATAAGTACTAAGTTTACTATCTGTTGGAAATTATTATAAGAAAATACGAACAACAATGTATTACAAATATTCACTTAAGGTTCAAAAGGAGTCAGAGTTCATATAGCACGCTTGTTTCTACTTCTACATTGAGTGCGCGAGTGCAGGCTGCTGATGTTCGTAGATAGCATTAAGTTTTTCAGCAAAACGGTGACTTGGAAGAAATTGTTTTTTAAGGTGGCAGTAATTTAGTGAAATTTAACGAAAAGAGAACAATTTATTATATATATATATATATATATATATATATATATATATATATATATATATATATATATATATATATATATATATATATATATATATATATATATATATATATATATATATATATATATATATATATATATATATATATATATATATATATATATATATATATATATATATATATATATATATATATATATATATATATATATATATATATATATGTAATATAGATATATATATATATATATATATATATATATATATATATGAATATATATATATATATATATATATATATATATATATATATATATATATATATATATATATATATATATATATATATATATATATATATATATATATATATATATATATACATATATATATATATATATATATATATATATATATATATATAATGTAACATGTAGGCTGAAAAGTTTTTGGTCTAGCTATTTAAAACACATTTTTTTTGCAAAATTCGAATTTATTTATCAATACAGTCTCCTTCAAGAGCGATACAATCAGTCCAACGCTTTTCTAACATTTCTATACCTTTCTTGTAGAAGGATTTATCCTTCCTTCAAAATAGGCCTCGGTTTCGGCGATAACTTCTTCATTGGAGCCAAACCTGTTTTCCGCGAGAATTTTTTTTGAGGTCTGCGAATAGATAGTAGTCGCTGGGGGTCAAATCTGGAGAATATGGTGGACGAGAAAGCAACTCGAACTTTGATTCATGCAATTTTGACATCGTAACCATTGACTTGTGACAAAGTGCATTGTCTTGATGAAAGAGCACTTTGTCTTGTTCATTTGGGCCATTTGCGATTTCTGCCTTCACACGCTCTAATAACTTTATGTAATATTTGCTATTGATGGTTTTCCCTTCTCAGCATAGCCGATAAAATTATTCCATGCGCATCCCAAAATATAGAGGCCAAAACCTTCTCAGCCTACTATTGTGTCTTTGGTCGCTTCGGGCGGCTTTCACCGGCTGCTGTTCACTAAACTGACTGCCGATTTGAATCCAGTGTGTAGTGGTGGATCCACGTTTCATCCATTGTCACATACCGCAATCCTTGCTCTTAAACAGGTCCAAACAACGCTTAGAATCATCAACATGTTGTTGTTTTTGGTCCACTGTGAGCAAACGCGGTATCCATTTCGAACATAGCTTTCTCATGCCCAAATGTTCATGCAAAATATAACCAACACGTTCTTTTGATATCTTTAGGGTGTCAGCTATCTCACGCAATTTCACTTTACGGTCATATAAAACAATTTTGTGGATTTTTTTTTATGTTTTCCGGTGTAACCACCTCATTTGGGCTTCCAGAGCATTCAGCAACATATATATATATATATATATATATATATATATATATATATATATATATATTAGTTTTTTGTTTGGTTTATATTCCCAGGTCAATCTTCAAAGATCCGTTGGCAATAGCATTTTCAAATTTTATTTAGTGGTAGACGAGCTGCTGACTCGGCTAAACTCACAGGGATTTTCTGTTCAGGGATATGCTGATGATATACTTATACTCATCCAAGTAAAGTATACCGTCACTATGACAGAGCTAGTGTAAAGAGTACTGTACAATGTACAGCGCTGGAGTAACGGAAAAAAACCAAAACTGAACGCCGCAAAGACTGCTATTACACCGTTCATAAGAAGAAGACTCCAAGACAATAACTAAAATATCTTCGTAGATAGATAAAAACCGTTAACGAGTATAAGTGGCCTTGACAGTCATGAACTTAGCGTGGAACACACAAATTACAAAAGAATCTTAATAAGGCAAAAATGTGTCTCATGAGATGCAGAAGGTGGTTTGGGAAAACTTAGGGTCTTAAACCAAAACCATTGCTTTGGTTATGCGTCACGGTCGAGTAGTCGAGAGTTCGATGAGAAACTCTTGGGTATGCAATCTGACTATACCTAAACGTAATATAATTCCGGGGGACAAGTGCAAAAATATTGCAGGCAGAAATTCATGCCATACAAACATGTGTTCATGAGAATATTAAACGGGACTACCGCAACCAAGAAATATATATTTTCTCAGATAGTCAAGCTGCTTCAAACGCTTTAGTTGCCTATCAATCAACTTATGAACGTGACCTATTAGTACTGTTCTCCAGAAATAATAGGGTTGAACTGCTGTGGGTTCCAGGACATTCGGGGATAAAATGTAATGAAAAAGCTGACGAATTAGCAAGATTCGAAGTTATAAAACCATACAGGGATCCAAAACAAGGGTTTGGCATACCAAAAAAGGTGGTAAAAGCGAGAATTAACAGATGGACATATCAATAGGATCTAGATCGTTGACTCACAACATCTAGCCAAAGACATGCGGGGGACTTAATTGGCAGATCCTCAAAAAACGAACAACTAACGTTCTTCGTTTAACATGGACCCAGACCAAACTGATCGTGAGACTGATTATCAGCCATTGTCATCAGAGAAAACATTTATACAAAAAGGATATACACAATCGTCCCACGACATATAGACTATGTGGTGAAGAGGAAGCAACCTCTGTGCACATCCTATTTGAATGTGAGGCTTTAACTCGGGACAGTCATAAACTGTTGGGAGTCTACAGCGGGGCGTTAAATTATCACACAAAGGGTTTAAACGGAAACCAATCAACCTTCTTCAATGGACAGTGCTCATATAACCAATGGAGAGGAGCCCAACAAGTCAAAAGACTGCAGCGTACAAACAGGCACAATCGACTACCCCGCCTACAACCAGCCAACCAACCAATTCTTGGTAAAAACGTTGTACTAATATCTTAAGACTATAAAAATAATATAAAATTAGTAGCTAAAACCGTCCGCAAAAACCTAAATAAAAAATTATTAACGCAGTGTCGTAAAGAACGGAGAATGGTTTCGGAAGTAATTTTCAAAAGTTCCCTTAAAACAAAATTAAACCTATTTAACTTTTTACGCAAACTGTAATAATATTTCTTGTTTATTTTAACTTAGATATAACACTGTATTTACCTTCAGGAATAACTTCTATAATAAACACTTATAAGTTTTCAATAAATTAATACGATTTTTTAATTTTTAATAACAAACTTGAATACGCTTTTTTATTTCCAATCTTCCCAAATTTAAAATGGTAATATCTGTTTTCCTAAGCTTTCTGATTTATTATCTAAAATGACAACAAAAAAACATTCCTACCCTAACCGCCATTTGTCATAATTTAGCTAACTGAGGATTCGAAATTTCGTTTAAAGTATTCGTAGCATTAAGCATAGGGTTGTTATACCGTCGTATTTAATAAAATACATATTCATGAGGTTATTAAATATTCAGTTAAGAGTTTTAGTGGTTTACTTAGTCCGGGCCGAGCGGAAATTATCACCCAGTGCGGTGGCAAGTTTAGTTAACAAATAGTTGGGACTGTTGACAGAGTATTGCGTAAATTTGATTAGAACTAGAACAATATAAATACAAGTTTGAAACAAGATCGGTAATAATGGATAAGTTTTATTATATTATGATTGACGACATTACACAACAGTTATCACCACTATACCAAACATTTTATTTTGCATTTAACGTGCATCTCGCTAACCATATTCACATCACTAGGAGCGATGATTGACTCATTGACAGACAATCATCGCTCTTGATGATGCTAACATGGTTAGCAAAAGGCGTGCCGAGTGTCAAAAAAAGGCGTTTGATGTAGTGGTGATAACTATTCTGTAGTGCCATGGTATCAAAGATTCCAAAGTTCCAATATAGATGATTAACGAGGAAAAGGTTTTTTTTTTTATCCACGACCTTTGTGCGAAATACACTGAATTAAAAATTGAATTAGTTGTTAAATATCGGTTTTAATCTTTTACTTATAAAAACCTATGTGTTGCCTTCAATCATTCAAACAGAGAGAAAAAGTTATGAGAGACCGTCAAAATATTTAGTGGCCACATTGAATTAGTGCCCTTTCGCTTCCTAAAGGAAGTGTGTATATTTACTTAAGGGTTTCTAGTACTGGAAAAACATAGTTTCCAATTCCTCTTAGTCCGTCTGACTCTTTGTTGGCACTATAACTTTGGAATGAAATGAGTTAGAGATTTCAAATTTGGTATTCGTATATTATTTAATGTCAAAAAGATATATGCAGATTTTATTTGAGGAAAGATAGCAAAAAGGGCAGGGAACAATAAATTTGGTATAGTTCCTATAGTTCCAAAAAATGCTCGAGTGAACTAACAGCAGTTTTCTGTAAGTTTCTCAACCTGTCCTAAGTAAAGAAAATATTTCCTTCCTGCTGAAAATGCGTTTCATTTCAGCCGATACCCAAAAAAGGCAAGAAGAGCTTGCCAAACAACTACCGACCAGTCGCATTGCTTTTAAAAATACCGAAAGTTATGGAAAAGGCTATCATTCCGAATCTTCTAAAATATCATAAAGGATTGTAAGTAAAGATCAACAGATCTTCTAACTTATGTCACCCTTGTATGGAACAGTGCGATTAAACATTTTAGAGAATCTAGAGCAATTATAGTTGATATATCTAGGCAGAGAGTATCCGGCATAATGGATTGTTGGCTAAGCTACGGTCTTACGGTATATCTGAACAGTTTTGTCTATGGCTCTCGTGTTTGTTCTGAGAGTGTTCTTTACGAGTGGCAGTCGACGGGTTTCTTTATAATACCTTTTCTTACTTTACTACCAGCTAGCATCGAATATTTATATAAATATCCGTAGACAGCAAGAAGTAAAAGATACTTGGAAAAGTCTGATATTAGAGTGACAGCAACTAAGTAGCATTTATTCCTATAAAAACCTACCCCGAAGTTTTTTCTAAAAAAGGTAACGTAGCGGAACCAGACATAGTTATGTCGGGACACTCCACTCTTCTAGCATTGTTATTCCATTTGCTGGGCGTTAACATTAAACCAAATATGGCTTCACATATAGATACTACATCCATAGCAAAGAGATTCTGACGACCTAGGAATATTATTTCGACCTAGAAAGCTTTACACGCCATAACACCTTTTAATTCCGTAGAAAGCGCAAATTTGACCAATGATGGAATACCACTGCCATGTTTGGGGCTTTGCTCCTAAACATACACTGCATTTGTTGGATTCTGTTCAGAAGAGAGCTGTTCGCTTGTTTTGAGAGCGAGTAACCTTGATTCCTTGGAACATTGAACGGTTGGCGTCTTGAGCGTATCCTACAAGTACTTTCACGAAAAGTGTTCGATGGATGTAGCCTGCATAATTTCTTCCAGAGCAGTGCATGCTAGAAATAAACGTCCCGCTAATACATCATATCCACATAATGTTAGTTTCGTAAAAAAATTTTCAAACAATCTTTTATATGGAGAGCCGCATCCCTTCGGCTTGATTCGCCCAGGACTGTGTTTCCCACGGAATACAATGTGAATCGCTTTTTCAACACACGTGTCGCTCTTGTAACCCTTTAGAGAGTCGAGCTTATGTGTTACCCCTAGAAAACAATAGTATTGGGAGACTTTTTCTGGCTTGTGGCTGCTTTAATAAAACTTCAGAATAATTACATACAGGGTGCCCCATATGTATGGATTAATGATTCCACAGCATTTATTAATCAGTATATCAAAAAAATGTTTAAATAAAAGTTATAGGGTGTGATACGGCGCACATGCTGACGTTAAAAATAAAATGTTTTAAACTGTCGGTTCGAAGAAATTATACCATCTTAAATTTTTTTTAAAAGGAAAGCCCTGTATAGTATTTTATTTTTGAGTCCTACTGAAAATTCTAGATATTATTTGTCTAATACCATATGTCTAAAGTTGAACTGTTTTGGAATTATTGATATTTGAAATTAGGGACATCAAATTAAAAAAAAAAAATTAAGCTGGCTTGTATCAAACATTTACTGTCAGGCAGCGACTTAACGTTTATTGCTGCATTTTGTAAAATTGCAATTAGAGCGTAATATCATAATAGTACATTTAACAGAAACTGAAAGAATCCCTTTGTTAATGATGGTTGGTTACGGAAACCATAGGAGAACACAACAGGAGGTGTGTGATCTTTTTAACGCAGAATATCCGAATCGAGAACCTGTTACCCAATCCGCAGTTAGCAAAACATTAAAACGATTTAGACAATCAGGTCATGTTAAGGATTGTTCTAAGTCTGGACCTCCAACAGTTAAAACAAGCGATGATAAAAAGATAGATGTTTTATTGGAAATTACAGAAAATCCCCATACAGCCACTTCTCAGCTTTGCCTAGACTACAACATAAGTAAAGGTACCTTAAGTCGTATACTGAATGAAGAAAAATTGCATTCATACAAACCCATTCTATTGTAAGAATTATCTAAAGATGACTACGATAGACGCATTGAATTTTGCTAGGTCATGATGGAACAAATCAATAATGATCCTAATCTAATTCATAATATTGTTTTTTTCTGACGAGGACACATTTTGTCTTAACGGAAGAGTTAATAGGCATAACTTTCGGTACTGGTCTACTGAGAATCCTCAATGGATAATCGACAGTCATTCTCAAAGACCACAAAAATAAACGTGTGGGCAGGGATTTGTGGACGTCATGTCATTGGTTCCTTTTTTATCGATGGAACAGCGGTATTTACAGTTACTCCAAGAGCAAGTTATTCCAACTTGTGCAGGTCTTTTTCTCAATGAAAATAATTTGGATACCCCTAACATGAATCTGTGTATCAACAGAACGGAGCACCTCCTCACTATGAAATCAATATTCGTAGATATTTGGATGCGATTTTTCCTTATCGATGGATAGGTAGAAGAGGTGCTGTAGAATGGCCGGCAAGGAGTCCTGACCTTACGCCACTCGATTTTTTTTATGGGGTCATTTGAAAACCAAAGTTTACCGATGTCGGCCTGAAACTGTAGAAGATTTACAACAAAGAATTCAATATGAAGTAGCACAGGTTGACCGAATTTTCTGCAAAACTGTGTTCAGGCTGTTTGTAACAGATTAGGTCATTGCCTCTCTGTTAACGGTAGACATTTTGAGCAATTGTTACCTTGAAAATAAACCTAGAGTTCTTTGTCTTTTTTTTTATTTCAAATTTTAAATAACAATAATTCCAAAACAGCTCAATTTAGATATGTGATATATCTGACGAAAAATGTCTAGAATTTTTAGTAGGACTCAAAAATAAAATAATATACGGGACTTTCCATTTTAAAAAAAAATCAAGATGGCGTAATTTATTCGAAGTGACAGTTTAAAACATTTTATTGTCAACGTCAGCATGTGCGCCATATAACATCCTATAACTTTTCTTTAAAAATTTTTGGATACACTGATTAATAAATGCTGTCGAATCATCATTCCATGTATATGAGGCACCTCGTATACACACACACACACACGTATATATATATATATATATATATATATATATATATATATATATATATATATATATATATATATATATAGAGTGTGAATTAATTTTGAGGAATTTCTAAGAGAGGGCGTAACTTGTATTATATCGCATCGGGGCAGACTGTTACTATATTCACGGTGAAATACCACAATTAACTTTTAGTATACAAGGTTTGTATGAAAAGTAATGAGACCATTTTTCTTCTGACGTGACTGTACGTCGCGGCGCGCTTGCTCTAGGCGGATTCGATGGAGGGAGAGGTCTGCTTCAAAAAGTACCTAGCGTCAGTCACCTATGAGCTTCCGTGCGGTTCGTATCGTGGTTTTAGTGGACCTCTGTAGGCTCGGCCGAAGCTTAAAAATGCAACATTCTGTCGAACAGCGCTACGCCATTAAATTCTGTGTGGGACTCGGAAAATCGGCTATGGAGACGTTGGCCATGATCCAGCTAGACATTGCCGCTTATTGGAAGCTGCATCATGACAATGCACCAAGCCACACCTGCTTTGTGGTCAACGACTACCTGGCCCGGAACGGCATCGCAACGCTTCCCCACCCCCCCCAACAGTCCTAATTTGGCTCCGGCGGACTTTTCTCTTTTCTCCTGAGTGAAAATATCCCTCAAAGGACACCGCCTTGACGCGCTGCGTGAAGGCCAGAAGTGTGTCGACGCCGGGATTTTACTTTGAAGAATTTTAATTGTTTGTGGCGTTATCTTCAATACATTTTTTCCTGAATTTGGTCTCCTTATTTTTATATAAACTCTGTTATTTTGCCGAAGTGTAAATAATATTTTTTTTGAGCATTGAAGATGTCCAATTACGTGCCAACGAAACAGCATTTGCGGGAAGCGTTACTTTTCTTATTTAATTCAAGGAAAAGCGCTTATGGAAGTCATCGATTGCTGTCGGAAACCTACGATGATTATATTCCATCGATAAAAATATATGAATACTGGTTTCGAGCCTTTTAAAGTGGTAATCTCGACAAGGAAGACAGAAAATGTCCAAACCAGCCAAAAAAGTTTAAAGGTGAAGAACTAGAGGCATTACACGAAGAAGACCAAATGGAAAAAGAAAATTATTAGGAGTTGATCGCAGAACCATTTTCAAGTGCTCATATGCACTGGAAATGATTCAAAAGTAAGGAAATTGGGTGCCATACAAATTGCAACCGAGAGACTTTGAAAGGCGATTTTTCATCTGTGAACAATAGCTTCAACGGCATAATCGGAAAGGTTTTTGCATCGTATCGTAACTGATGATGAAAAATGGTTACGCTACGATTATCCAAAGTACAAAAAAAACCATGGGTGAAGCCCGGTGAGTCATCAACATCTTCGCCAAACACCAGATACACAGCAAAATCTTGGAGCCATGTTAATGACTCCAAGATGCTGTGTATCTGGTGGGATCAGCTGGGTGTAGTGTATTATGAACAACTCAACGAAAACTATTACTAGGAAACGTTACCAATAACAATTGATGCAATTGAACCAAGCGTTGAACGAAAAATGACCGCAATATGCCAAAAGACACGACAAAGTGATTTTTCAACATTACAACACACGGCCACATGTTGCAAAATCCGTTAAGAAAACGCTAGAGATGCTTGAATGGTATGTCCTATCTCACCCGCCGTACTCACCATACATTGCTTCTTCGAATTATTACTTGTTTCCATCGATGACGCACGCCGTTTCTGAAGAGAGCTCCCATTTCTACGGGGATACTAAAAAATTGATCCATTCGTGGATGGCCTTAAAAGATGAGTAGTTCTTTCAGCGTGGTGTTCATATGCTGCCACAAAGATGGGAGAAGGTAGTGTCTAGCGATGGACAATACTTAGAGTTAGAGGAGTTAGATTCGAACGGCAGCAACAGCTGTAGGACTATCGAGTAGCAGCAATAGCAAGAGCATTTGAAAATGCCATATGAGATTTTCGCGAAACGTCGTGCAAATTCATTGTCAGAAGAACGGATTGAAACCCGGAATTTTAATATATGTATATATATATATATATATATATATATATATATATATATATATATATATATATATATATATATATATATATATATAATATATATATATATATATATATATATATATATATATATATATATATATATATATATATATATATATATATATATATATATATATATATATATATATATATATATATATATATATATATATATATATATATATATATATATATATATATATATATATATATATATATATATATATATATATATATATATATATATATATATATATATGTATATATATATATATATATATATATATATATATATATATATATATATATACGAGGCTGGTTTGAAAAGTCCGTGCAAAAATAAAAACTACTTATGTGTTTGGGGTAAACCTTTTTTTATTTTTCGACATAGTCTCCTTTTAGGCTTATACACTTCGTCCAACGATGTTCTAGTTTGTTGATCCCTTCCGAATAATAGGATTTGTCCAAGTCTGCAAAATATCCATTAGTGTCTGCAATCACCTCCTCGTTTGAATAAAATCTTTGTCCCGCCAGCCATTTCTTCAAATTGGCGAACAAATAGTAGTCCGAGGGAGCCAAGTCTGGAGAATAGGGGGGATGTGAAACGAGTTGGAATTCTATTTCCATTACTTTTGCGACCACAACTGCTGAGGTGTGTGCTGGTACGTTGTCGTGATGGAAAAGGACTTTCTTGTGGGCCAATCGCGGGCGTTTTTCTTGCAGCTCGGTTTTCAAACGGTCCAATAACGATGAATAATATTCACCTGTAATAGTTTTTATCCTTTTCCAGATAGTCGATGAGGATTATCCTTTGCGAATCCCAAAAGACAGTCGCCAAAACCTTTCCGACCGAAGGAACGGTCTTCGCCTTTTTTGGTGCAGATTCCCCCTTGGTAACCCATTGTTTAGATTGTTGTTTGGTCTCAGGAGTATAGTAATGTATCCATATTTCATCCACAGTGACGAAACGACGCTGAAATTCCTCCAGATTCTTCTGGAACAGCTGTAAACCATCCTTGCAACACTTCACACGATTCCGTTTTTGGTCAAGCGTGAGCAATCGCGGCACCCATCTTGCGGATAGCTTTCTCATGTCCAAATGTTTATGCAAAATATTATGTACCCGTTCAGTCGAGATGCCCACAGCACTAGCAATCTCACGCACCTTAACTCTTCTGTCATCCATCACCATATCATGGATTTGATCAATGATTTCTGGAGTTGTAACCTCCACAGGCCGTCCAGAACGTTCAGCGACACTTGTGCCCATATGTCCAGTCCGAAAATTTTGAAACCACTTATAAACTGTTCTAATCGAAGGTGCAGAGTCACCATAATGTTTATCAAGCTTCTCTTTAGTCTCCTGAGGCATTTTGCCTTTCATAAAGTAATGTTTAATCACCACACGAAATTCTTTTTTGTCCATTTCTTGAAAATCACTCGACTTTCTTGATTCACACGAATGCCAAAACACAAAGAAATAGACCAATATGGCTGAAACTTGGTGTGTGTTCATTCAAGAGATGCTACTAACTAAACATGACCTCGATACGCGCCGGTGGTGCCATCTCTCGGACTTTGCACGGACTCTTCAAACCAGCCTCGTATATATATATATATATATATATATATATATATATATATATATATATATATATATATATATATATATATATATATATATATATATATATATATATATATGTGTATATATATGTATTGATCCTAAAATATTGTTACTCTGTAATTATAAGAAGCACTTTCTCTTTTCAGCTTTGCTACTAAGGTCACCACCTTTCAAATGGTGTAGACCTGGAGAGCGAAAAAACACGCTACAATTTTTTTTCGATTAACTTTAAGAAATTTAATAAAATAAGTTCTTTTGTTTTTAAACTTAAATCAAATAGTAACAACGTATTGTAAAACTCCCATATAATATCTGACATAAATTACAATTTATATATAATTAAGTAGTAAGGCCTCTTAGTTCCATTGCTACTAGGAAAACGTTGATTTTTTAACTCATATTTTTTGGTCGTTTGTGATTTTTTTAGCAGTTTTCCTTCCTCTGTTTATCGAAAAACAGTTTCGTTTATATGGCTATGAACTATCCATTGGGGAAAGCATGCATTCCACAGAAGCATTGGCAGTTCTGAAAAAATTTGTGATTTTAAATGAATGAACCCATATTATATCAACTGAAAGTATTGTAAAATCTTATAGTATGAACAATGAATTCATTTGCTTCAAGTCGTTGGTCTCATCATCGTTTCCTTTTTTCATTTAGGTAATTCAACACTGAAAGATTGTTTTAAAAAACAAATGTCGCATAATCATAGTTTTTAATTATATAATCAATAGAGTTTTTATATTCAACATACAGACTTGATTTCGACACAAAAATTGATGAACAAGAAGTGAAGCGTGCCTTGGTACAATATTGAGTAACAAGGACAAGAAACTACGAATTATACTCATTGAACGTTTCAAACCTTTCGAATAAAATTGGCTATAGGTTTATCAGCTTATTCACGATAGCTATAACTTTACTACAGTCCTAAAAAATAATTAAAATTGATGTAATTTTTTTTTGCTTATACTTCGAATATTGATTTCCATTCTGCACTTTGATACTTTGTTGTGGGTAATCTTAAATATACCAGATCTGCTTACCAGTAAAAATTGATTTTAAGAAGACTGAATTGTTTCTAGATGCTAGTTCGATATCGCTAGAATATTAATATATAATAAAAATCTCCAGCAACTGATCAATGGAGTCGTAACAGCCAGCCAAATAATTGGATTAACTATAAATATAAGAAAAACCAAGTGGATAAGAATAACAAAGAAAAATCTACCACCAGAATCCTCGAAATCAGAGACAATATCGTAGAATAGGTCTCCACATTTAAATAATTGGGAACCAATATAAATGACAAGTGAGGACCAAAAAAGGAAATATATTCCCAAATTAAACAGGCCGGAGTAATATACATGAATATGAATACATTTTTCCATCACACAAGTCTCAGTTTCGAACTCGGAATGAGAATGATGAGAGTGTATGTATTCTTCGTGCTATTGTATGGCTTTGAGTGCTGGACTGGAATCTTTTGAAATGTACATTTATACATTTTCTTCGCAGAAAATAAAAAACACAGAAGTACTGGAAAGAATGAATAAAAGGAAGGAATTACTTACAACCGTAAAAATAAGAATTACTCAATACCTCGGACATATAATGAAGGGCCCAAAGTACGAATTACTACGTCTAATTATTGAAGGCAAAGTAAAGGGTTATCGATCGATCGGAAGACAACAGAATTCTTGACTGAAGGACATGAGAAGGAGATTTGGATGTGCTTCGAGTGATATTTCTCAAGCAGCAGTTTCTAGAGTTCATTTAGCTATATGGATCGCCAACCTTCGCGAGGAGACGGCGCCGTAAGAAGAAGAATATTTTTTGATCTGCATATAAAGTATGTGGAACAAATTTTGCACAAATCTCTGTTTTACCTACATCTTACTCCAAAATCATTTGAATTTTTTGATGATGATGTTTAATGTTTCGTCTGTAATTTTTAATGATTCAATATCAGCATCTACCACATATTCAGAAATTTTTCGAATTGTTTCTGGCGTTGGAATTAATATCGGCGATTGTACGTTTGTCGCTTTTTAAGAGTTCTCTCTTCAAAAACTTCTTGAAATCCGAATAAGCAAGCATTGCTTATTAAGAATATTATATAATTTTTTCATCATTTAAAATATTCTTGTGGCATTTATGTTACATTTTGCTTCATATTATAATGTCCAATTTATAAAATATCGCATCTTATTTATTAAACGTGGAGTCTTATAAAAAAGGTAAGAAATAATAACTACCTGCTCTAATTTTGACGAAAAATCACGAAACAAAAACACATAGTTTATTTGAGCTTGTATTTTTAAGTAATCTCTTTAGCTATGAAAGAAATCTCGAAAAGCTTAAAAAAACATTTTTATAGTCGAATATCGTTGTGACTTATATCTTTAGTCCAGCATTTCTCTAGTTGTTCCATTCCATCCAAAAAAATGCTTGTGTTTGTGTCTAAAAAATGACTATACATCTGCTTTTACCTCATCATTTGAGTAAAATTTTCTAGTTCTATGGTCGTTCCTCAGATGTTTGAATAAAAATAAATTAGAGGGTATTAAAAAAGTTCTATAAAATGAATGACGTAACTAGATAAACCACAGCTTGTAATGGCTTTTACTTTGCGAGTCTTGCGGACTCTGAAGTTCAACACTAAAACTGTGGCTCTCTATGGATTCCAAAGTTTTCCAGCTACAATAATGTTTCATGGCTAGGTAGATAACTTAAAAAAACACCCTAGCACATCAGAAAAATGTTAAAAACATTATAATTATGTAAACTACACTCTGTTATTTAGAAGAAAAATATTATTTTTGATCGTATTTTACTCCTTGATTATTATAACACCTTAGGTTCCTGTGTGGATAAGTAAAATTACATCACACCATTTAAAACTTATTATAGTAAGGAACGCAATTATATACATAATATTCATGAAAAAGTCAATTAAACCTACAATTGCTAACGTAAAAAGGTGTTCGCAAGAGAGAAAGAAAAAAAATTAAGTTTAGGTAATAAGCGTCCCTAACACTGTTACTGTTATCGTTCAGGCAGAAAATGGTCGTTATTTCATCTTGTTTCCGAAAAAAATTGTTATAAGCGAAATAAAGGAGCACTTTAATATAAAAAGAAAAATAATTGTAATGCTTAAACAGCAACTGTAAAAAATTGATTTGAATAAACAGGAAGCTCCCTTGTTGAATTCAAAATTCACATCTAATTTAAGTGTTATGTTGGATATTTTATTCCGAGTATATAAAATTAAGTTTTTAAATATTTTTTTTATAGTTACTTATATATAGACAGGTTGATTTGTCGCCTAGTAGTGCCCTAAAAGAATTAGTATAGGTGCATCAATTTCGATTGATTGTACAAGTAAATGTTATTATGTCGAAACTATTGTCACATTAAAAAACAGCTCAACAATATGTATATATGGAAGATATTGCAATAATACGCGAATTATATTGTAACCTTAAGTCAGAAATAACCGTCAAGTGCAAGTCGGACTTGCGCAATTAGTGTTCCGTACGTTGGTTGCTTTTAGAATAAAACATTTTATTACGGAGGTATAAAATAGTGGTGGGTCGTTGACGCTTTTACAGTTAACAAAACGAGACAATTTTATCGTCGATGATAAACTATTTTATAAAATTTCGTTGGGAATGTGGAATCTTTGGCACAATGATACTACGTCAGTATATATCACCACTACACCAAACACTTTATTTTTTCACCCGACGCGCGTTTCGCTAACCATGTTAGCTTCTTCAGGAGCGATGATTGACTAAAGCTAAACTACAAATCTACCCTATTTATACTTAGCCTAACCCTTAAATTACTCAAGCGGAACTAATGGCATAGGCAAGGCCCTCAGTTCCGGTCAAGTACCCAGTAGAGGGGACTATAAGGAATAGGCCCTCTGTCTTTATTTAAACTACTTTTACATTTTATGATTTCCATACTTTCGTATACGTTCAACAATCTCCTATCAGAAACATTTTTTTATTAATCTTAGATTATCTAATGTTACAGTATGATCAGCTTCAAGGTCATGTTCGGCAATGCTAGGCTTTTCTGTTCTATTGTATCTTAAGTGTGCTAAATGTTCTTTAAATCGTGTTTTAATTGACCTTTTAGTTTGCCCAACATACTTTTTGTCACAATCATTACAACTAATTTCATAAATTCCACTTTTCTCACAATTAGGAATCTTATCTTTGGGATTTCCTAAGATATTCCTCAGATTGTCTGATGACTTATAGACTAAGGTGAGGCCTACCTTATTAAATACCTTATTGAATCCCTTGCTATATTTCGGATTATATGGTATGGAGACATATTTGGTGTTATTTTCTTCGCGTGTAAAAAAAGGTGGAATTCTGAATATTAAACCTAAATTTATGTCTATTTATTAGCTTATTTACTAAGTCATCGTTGTAACCATTAACTCTAGTTATATTTCTAATACGATTCCTTTCTTTATTGAAGTTTACTCTGTTCAGAGGGAAAGTGACCAAACGATGAACTAAAAAATGTAATGAGGCTAATTTATGTTGTTTGCGATGAAATGAATCATTAGGAATATATCTATCTGTTACTGTATCCTTCCTATAGATATCAAATTCTAATCTATTATTATTTTTAATAATTAAAATATCTAGAAAAGGCAATTGTCCTTTGTTCTCAACTTCGTAAGTGAATTTAATGGAATCATACCGGCTATTAAATTTAGAAACAAAATCATTAAGGGAGCAAATATTTTGGACCTAACCTAAAAAAAAACACCTCAAAAATGGAAAAAAACTCGAAAATAGGCAAAAAAGGTCTTGTAACTGTAACACTAAAATCATATTCCTTCTGTATTTTGACCTGCTCAAACCAATTACAATATTCATACTAACCCCTCATGTTACATTTTTTTTCTAACCTCACAATATACCTCGAAAATTAAAAAAAAATAGGTAAAAAGGCTCTTTTATGTGTAATACTAATATTGTAACTCTTTTATATTTTGTCGTGCTGAAACCGATTGCAATATCCTTAACTCAATTTCTAGACTGAATTAGTGAATACTTTCTTTATATTTAAAGCACAAAATTGCATTTTAGTCCTATTATAAACCGGAATTTCACAAAACTCTAAATTGTGTGCGAAAAATAAAAATAAAATTAATGAAAATTTGTAAAAACAAGTTTGATTTTAGATCAATTTCAAAAGTTTATTAAAAAGGATGGGGAAACATATTTTTTGATAGTATTGTTATAAGATATTTAATAAGACATCAACAACAATTAAGAGTAAAAGAGAAGCATTTCGTAAAATAAAGCAAAACTTGGTAACAAATTTTTAACAAATCGTTTTAGCCACCATAATCAACTATAAGAAAAAGGCATCTCATTTTCCTAATGGCGACATCATTTAAAACAGAGACTCGGATCGGAAAAACAATAGGTAAAATTCCTTTTATTCGACTGTAGTTTATGAGCAAGTTTCCTTTAGTCAAACGTTTCGTCATTAGGGTAATTTTTTTTAAAAGAAGTAGAGAATTTTATTATAAAATATAAATTTCCATAATTTTTAGCATTTTTGATATTTTGTTACTGTTGTTCACTATATATATATATATATATATATATATATATATATATATATATATATATATATATATATATATATATATATATATATATATATATATATATATATATATATATATATATATATATATATATATATATATATATATATATATATATATATATATATATATATATATATATATATATATATATACATATACATATATATATATATATATATATATATATATATATGTATATATATATATATATATATATATATATATATATATATATATATATAGTATATATATATATATATATATATATATATATATATATATATATATATACATATAAATACTTCTTTGTAAAAATGCACAACAGTTGGAAAAGAAAATCTATGTCGCGTGGTTAACACTTTTTTAATGAAGCTATGAGAAGAGAATTTACTACCAACTAATATCAATGGATTTACTTTGTAAACCACTTCCAAATGTTAACTTAAGAGAGGAATTAAAAACTATCCGTGAGTTGATTGTAGGAATAACCTATTTAATTTTGAGATAATTTTTCAAAATATATATTGTATATATATATATATATATATATATATATATATATATATATACATATATATATATATATATATATATATATATATATATATATATATATATATATAAAAATTTATGACAAAGGACTTAAATTCAGCTTATTACACCAAGTCATTTTTAAATGAATGTCATAAGTATCTCTTCCAACTAATTTCAATTTTTGGAAAAATGTATTATTTAAATACATTTTCTTTTTGGTAACACATTTCATGTTTTCTTCAATATGTATTATTTTTCAATGATATATATAACGGTAAAATAATCCTGTTATCGTTTACTAGTAGCAGTAAAAAAAAAAATTTCAATTTTCAGCGAAATATAGAAATGTTGAAATTATTAGATTTTTTTCTTTAATTTGTTTAACCAGTTAATTCAAAGCAAGTAATTAGGGAAAGACACCCTAAGCTTCCAATTTTCCATATAAACTAGGTCTTACAAAATTTTGTAATAGGCGATGGGTCAATAAACAAAACATGTACTTTTTTTTGTTTCCAATTGGGATATACATGCTTCGCTAAAAGTTGCGAGTACTAGTTTGAAACAATGTTGCCAAATATACACTTTTTTCTTAAACCTGTTGGCTCTTTTAAACATTATTTTTTACTTTAAAACGCAAAATAGGATTGCTTAAATGTAAAATATTAATAGTTAGTATAACATTTAGCATTATATTGAATAATTAAAAAGATTATGTTAATCGACAACCAATTAATTAAATCAATAGTTGCGACGAGATCTGCATGTAACGATAGAAGTTTGACGGCTTTGGCAGGTCTATCTTCAAGGGTTCTCGTACATTTAGTGCAAAACTGGGCGATAAACTTCATGTTCTGATAGCAAAAACTCCCCTACTAAATTACATTTTTCGCATGTCATACTCGCATTGTTGTGGCATAATTTTCAATAAATTTAGAGTAAGATTTTAAAATCACCCTTGAAATGATTATGGGAAATATTTTATCCCTTTAGCTAGTCATTTCGCATAGTCTTATTGCTTTTTACAACAACTATCTGTTTTCAAGTTATTCTTGTTAATGTTTGTAAAAACGTAACTCTTTGTATATCACATGTACAATTACGTATTGACCATTGTCTTGTTTCCTTGATATCCATGTTGAAGTGAAGTACGTGTTGTGAACGATATACTTAGTTGCTGTGGTACGTAAATCTGAGTCTTGCTTGTATGATGACTCATTATCCGTCTCTGGAGTTATGTGACAACGGATATATATTCAGCTTATTAGATCAAATGATCTCAAGAAGAAGAAGCTCTATATTTCATAAGTTTTTCTTTTATCAAGTTTTAATATTGCGAAAAATTCAATGTTCAAATATTCAATAAATATATATACTTTTGGTAATACATTTTGTGGACAATATGAAAATATTTATTTTGTTTTTATTCTATATGTAGTATTTTCTACAGATAAAATATGATGGTAAAATAAATCTGATTTTCGTTTTTATTACTTTTGCTACAAAACAAAATTCCATTATGGAAAACAAAAAAAAATATATAACGTAAAATTTTTTCCATCTTCCAGTTAAATATAGAAATATTGGAATTTTTAGATTTGTTTTGATCGGTTTCTTTAAGCAGTCAATTTTTAACTTAGCAATTAGGAAGAGATGTTTAAAGTTCCTTATTATTCATTTATACTGGGTGTTATTAAAATAAAATGGTATATTAAAATATATGATGCTTTCAGTCTAGTAGAAAAACATTGATTATTGTTTGAATTTTTAATTCAGAGATACTTACAACAACAATTTCCTGTAACCGACATTGCCGGAGTCTATAATTTAGTTTACAGAGAAGTTAAAATTACACTTTTTGTTTAAGGATTATAGGATAAAAAGTAAGTAACATGTATTTAACATGACATGTATTTCATATTTGTTAAGTTGAGCAAGTAATATCTGAGCAATAAAATATTAAGTACAAATAAGGCCATCGTAAATACAATACTGTGGTCCTCATAAAAAAATTAAACTAGGAACGAGTTCCAGATTTCAACTCTATTAAAAAACTTACCTTATAAAACCACTGGCATGTTTTACATTTTATTATCAAATATTAAATTGTCTCTACTTATTTTAAGAATGCACCAATGTGAAAATGTTAGTAAAGCCAAGATGTTATTACAACTAAAATATGAAATTACATACTCTCTCAAAAGAAAAAGCAACACACAAAATACAACTGCCGTCAACTCTACATAACGAGGAAATCATCTAAGAGAAAGCGAGGGTTTTTAGACCTAAAATAATTTGTTATGGTAGTATGGTTATTATGGTGTCAATGAAACAAAATTAAAGCAGTCCAGATTCAGCAGTTATTTACTGTTTTCTCATGTATCGAATCATCTCAAAATCAGCTTTGTCGTGTTATGACTCATCAAGTAAATTGGGACTGAAAGAGAAAACTCAACAGTTCCAGCGAAAGACGTCTGTTTGGTACAACAATTTTGATTTCTGGTTCTGGACTATCGCTAGCAGCAGAGTTGCCTTCTAGCGATGCCTCCTTTAACCTCGGGTCGACAGGGAAATTGTTCAACGAGGACAATATCATTATTGCAGCTCGAATATTATAGTTCTACTCACGGATTGATTGATTGAAAATTGATATCAACTACCGTAAGTACTGTAATAAGTACTTTAAGTTTTAATTTCTTCCCTGTCGATCCTAGCATGGCCGATAAGTCGTGATAAGATGAAATGAGCCCCAAAAAGTTCGACAAATGAGGAAGCAGTAAATAGCTGTTTAAAATATGGAATTTGATTAATTCTGGTAGTTGATATTAATTTTTATTTAATTTTTATATACGCGCAGAAAATCGTAATAATCGTTATATCTAGCAGTAATTAATTTTGATCTCGCTAAACAGTTCTTCCGCCAAACTGCTTAAACAGCCCTCTATAGATGGCAGTGTACCTTCAGTATTGGGGTTAGAGTAACCGGAAATCCAAATTATTGTATCCTACTGATGCTTGTAGACCAAGAGGGCGACCCGTAATTTTGACCTGTCGACTAATCGTCTGTGAAGTTGTTCATTCTATCGGGCGAGTCGAATAAAAACCTTTAACGTTGATTTTGTGGCTCCCGTGCCCTGGAATGCAGAGATAAGGCTCCATCCAAAAAGGACTGTTGTTTAACCACGTGAATTAAGTACCATAACATTTGTTGACGCTAAAAAGTTGAGCGCTTCAAAGGGCAGACGCCGCCGAGACCGGACCAATCTTTAGGGCCCAAAAACCGTTGAACTAGAAATGGATAACCATATAAAATCAATAAATTTAGTTTGTTCTTGATAAAACAAGGGGGAACCTGCAAAAAGCAAACGCCGTCAATACCGGAGTTCGAAGCTGAATGCGCTTTTTCCAGCCAAAAACGCTCGTTTTTTCGAGTTTTTAAATAAATAAGACCGTAAGTCCTTGGGTCCTACGCGCCCGCCCAAGTTATTTTTGGAAAATTTAGGCCTTAATTAATAAAATATTACGAGGGAAGACACCTCGCTTGTATCCGAACAATCCAAGAAATTTTCAAAGTTTAAGAAAAAATCAAAATTCTGATAGTATACATAGAAGCTATTATAAGTTCTGTAAAATTAGTACCACATGACTGAAATTATTATTTACTTAATTTTTCAAGCACTAATTTACTTGATTTTTTTGAATTTAAAAAAGCATTTTATTCGAGATTTATAAAAAACTCTAGCAAATACGTAATTTTAAGTAAATACTTTAAAATTCATCTAAAGTTTTTTTTAACAGTGTAGCCTAATAATAATAATTTCAGTCATCCGGTACGAATTTTATGTTGCACCTATAATGGTGTCTATACTATCAGAATTTCGATTTATTTTTGAACTTTGAAAATGCCTTAGCTTGTTTGTTCGTGGCTAAGATTTTCTAAAAATAACTTGGACAAACGTGTAGGACCGAAAACTTGGGACTTACGGTCTTATTTATTCAAAAACTCGAAAAAACTACCGTTTTTTAGCTGGAAAAAGCGGGTCCAGCTTCATCCTTCGGTATTGGCGGTGTCTGTCTTGCCCCTCTTGTTTATCACCTGCACCTGTTAAAGGTTAAATGACCATTTTTGGATGGCAGTTATTTGGGCCCTAGCTGGGTCCGGTCTCGGCGGCGTCTGCCCTTTGGGGCGCTTGACTTTTTTAGTGTCAACAAATGTTATGGTACTTGATTCAAGTGGTTAAACGACAGTTCATTTTTGGATGTAGCATATTGGGCCTTATCTGGGTATTCCAGGGCACGGGGGCCGCAAAATCAACGTTAAAGGCATTTTTTTGACATGCCCGACAGAATGAACAACTAGGCAGTCGGATAGTCGACACAGGTCAAAATTTCGTGCCGCTCTCTTGGTCTATTAAGGTAGACTAGACGAAAACGCGCTAATAAATTTTGATGACAAGCATAACTGTTTTCAAATAGTAAATATAGGGATGTTCTATATCTAACCACGTAGTGAACTATTTGCATACAAAATACCGAATAATTAAAATATATATTTATAGTTCATATTATTAGTAAATATTTTTGGTTCTAAATGCAAAGTTGTTACAGAGATTTGCATTCATTATCAAAACTCGGTCTAAAATTGTTAAATCCACAAAAAAGTTTGACGTCATAATGACGTTGAAATCCAATTTGTCACTTGATTTATTGAGCAATTCTGAAACTGTATTTATCGAGGTGGCATGGTTTCGAAAATTAAACATAAATAAAAATATATAAAATCATTTAACCTACTCTGAATAAAGTTTCAAATAATGTAAATTACTTTAACAACTAAAGCAGGAATTGAATCGGTTTTCATTAGATTACCTGAAACTGATGCACAAAAAAAGGAATATGCAGTTGAACTGATTTGAAATAGTCTAACCACCATGTGTAGCGTAGCCAAAGCTTTGCGGCAGTTAAATTGACTTAAGTGGACATTTCCTAGTTTTGACACTTGAGGGATAACTTTTCTTTAGAATTATAAACTTCTTATTATTGTTGTTGTTGTGTGGTGGACGGGGTTTCATGAAAAATCTGTTTCCAGATTGGTGGACGGTAAAGACCAGTGTGTCACAATTAACTTATTATTTTTGGAATCATTCTTTGTGTTTTTGCTTGATTCTTTGTCTTTTTTAACAAAGTCTGTGATTTTACCTTTGATTTTATCATTGTCAATAACACATTAGTGTGAATTAGATTAAGCTTTAAATTCATCTGTGTCCTTTTTTTTACTTTATGTGTTTTCCATTGAGCTACATAAGAACCATATCTTCGTGTGCAGGAAATTTCTGTAGCGGCAAATTTTAATGTTTACTTTTTTCTTTGGTGATTTCCGGCCTCGAGACAGCGGGGTTGAGAATTTTTTTTTCTTATGGATGTTTTACCTTGCCTACGCTTTTAATTTTACAATACACAAAATGTCATATTGAATATACCCTCATCGTCTAGATTTATTTTTAACTAACGTATAATCCCACTATTCGAGATAGTTTCCACAACCTTGTTTTTAGTGTTCCGTACGGAACACTTACAAAATCACTTTGGTGTCTGTCCGTCTATCTATCCGTCTGTCTGTGTCACACCCGATTTTTTCCGAATTATGTGACATAGAAAGTTGAAATTTGGCACTAATATAGGAATTGATGACCCCATCAGAGTCGTGTAGTTCTGAAAGTTAAGTTTTGACTTAAATGGTTAGTTTTGGGGGTGAAATTGGAAGAAAAAAAAAATTTTTACCAGATCATCGTATCGTATTATTTTAAAAGGATTGCGAAAAATCGTTATCTCCCTCCCTTATCTCGAAAAGTATTGATCAAAAAATTTTGAAAACATTCTGGAATATTCTCCACAAGGTGTAGATTGAACCAAAATTATCACGAGTGCGTTATCTTTAATAAATTATCTGGTATATTAACAAAAAACAAAAATTTCGAGGACATCAGCTTTCAACAAAGATCGGAAACAAACTTTGTTGAAAACTCATTTGGGGTGTGTTCTGTGAAGAGATAATCAACGCATCTGAGATAGGGGTATACAGGAGGATGCTGCGGATACCCCAGATAGCGCACCGCACAAACGCCTCCATTCTAAGTGAGCTCAGCATTTAAACCAGGCTTACTACTATTATTAATAAAAACATACTCAGATACTTTGACCACATAGCAAGAGATAAAGAGACAGTAGAGCGGTTGATCGTGGAGGGCTAAGTCGAGGGCAAAAGCCCTAGAAGACGCTCTTCCACACGGTGGTCAGATCATATTAAAACAACTAGCCTCACTTCAGGCCTAAGACAAGAAATATGGCCTAAACTAGTGGCACAAATCATAAGATATCGCGACCGATAGAGGAGGAGGAGGATTTTACCAAAATAAAAAACTCGCGTATTTAAAAAAACCATAAATTTTAGCTTAATGCCCTGAGTCGTGACTTGCGAAGCGACGATGAAGACAGTATCTTCTCCGTTACGTGTACGGGCGATATACTCGAAGTAAGACTTGGAAGAACTAAGTGCCGAGCCCTGCCGACGGTATGGTGCTGATGGGAGACCATATGGGCTAGAATATACTGTCTATATCCAATTAGGCAGGATAAATCCATAAATTACTGGCAAAAATACACTTAACGACTTCATAAGGTCACTTACAGGCACAAACCGTCCTCGTCGGGATTCTTGACAAGCGAGTAATGTAGAATAAGATCGAACGTAAAACAGTGGATTGAGAGTATCATCAGTCCACCTTATGGTTTGAATCTCATATCAAACTGTAGATGTTACCTAGATGGCATTATCAAAATGTAAAATAAAGTTGGCAAAAAGAATCTTTATAGGGTGGGCTTATAAAATGGTCCTAACGAATACTACTACTACGAGCACTAATAACGCCTGCAGTAGAGAACTCCTAAATTAGTGAAAAAATGAAACAAAAATTTTTCGTAATAAGCTATCCCATTTATCTTCCTATAGAGATGATGCATTATTATTACAAGCAACAGGTTTCTAGAGAGACAAGATATTTCTGTGAAATTATATACCAGGTTTACAAGTATGAAATGCGGATTTCAGACAACAGATAGTGCTATAAAGATTTGACACTACGCCATTTTGTTGTGTCATCAACAAGTGACAGACGCGCACGAGTAATAAATTGGAAAAGTGTGTGCATAGTGTTGTGTTGTCGTGTTCAATATGTCGAAATTTACACCGAACAAAGAGCATTCGCGGACAGCATTAATTTTTTGTTTCCATTTGAAGAAAACTGCTATTGAATCATACCGATTACTTCGAGAAGCTTATGGTGAAGATGCTCCATCGCAAGATACGTGTGAATGATGGTTTCGGCGTTTCAAAAGTGGTGACTTCGATGTTGCAGACAAGGAATGTGGAAAACCGCCAAAAAAATACGAAGATGTGGAATTGCAAGCATTCGCCGAGCAATTGGGCGTTAGTCAACAAGCTGTTTCCAATCGACTACGAGAGATGGGAAAGATTCAGAAAGCCGGTAGGTGGGTACCACATGAGTTGAACGACAGGCAAATGGCAAAGCGCAAAAATACGTGCAACATTTTCCTCGCTCTGTACAAAAGGAAGTCGTTTTTGCATCGTATAGTTACAGGGGATGAAAAGTGGATTTATTTTGAGAATTCCAAGCTCAAAAAATCATGGGTAGACCCAGGCCCACTATCCACATCGACCGCAAGATCGAATCGCTTTGGCAAAAAGATGATGCTCTGTGTTTGATGAGACCGGAGGAGCGTGGTCTATTATGAGCTGTTAAAACCTGGAAATGGTTAATACTAAACGTTACCAACAACAATTGACCGATTTGAACCGTTCGCTGCTTGAAAAAGGTCAGAATACCGAAAGAGGCAGCACAAAGTCATATTTCTTCATGACAATGCTCCAACACATACGGCAAAACCAGTTCGCGACACTTTGGAAGCACTCAGCTGGGAAGTTCTACCCCATGCGGCTTACTCACCAGACTTGGCTCCTTCCGATTACCACTTGCTTGCATCGATGGGTCACGCACTTGCTGATCAGCGCTTTGGTTCGTACGAAGATGTGAAAAAATGACTTAATGAATGTTCGCAGCAAAAGGAGAAGATTTTTACTGGTGTGGTATTCACAAATTGCCCGAAAGATGGGAATAATGTATAACAAGCGATGGAGCATACTTTGAATAAAGTACTTTTTATCATTCTTCCGAATTTAACATGTTTTTTTAGAAAAAAAAAACCGCACTTCATACTTGTACACCTGGTAATATATTTTAAATGGTGAGTGGGGTTTATTCAATATAAATATTAAAGTTGCGTATCTCTTGAATTTTGCATTACGTACACTTCAAATTTTAGCTTTAAAATATGCCTAGAAATCCGCTTAATTTGGAGTCAAAAACTTAACCAGCAAAATTTGTCAGAAACACCTGTATTGTAGTTGTAGTCCAGATACCATAAAAAATTACCTGCCGTCTTTACTCCTACCACAAATAATGATAAAATACCAAAAATTCAAGCTATAATATTTACATGTTTAAGCGGTTAATCACTCTCCTATCGTTATAATTCTGAGGGATACAGAGATGGAAGTATAAAATGTTAAAAAAAAAGTTTTAAAGTATTCGAATATCTTAGTTTTTTAGGTTTCCTTGACCTACATATATATATATATATATATATATATATATATATATATATATATATATATATATATATATATATATATATATATATATATATATATATATATATATATATATACATATACTACTATATACAGTAGAACTCCGGTTATCCGAGGTAACGTGGGGGGGGGGCACCCTCCTCGGATAACTGAAAATTCGGATAATACGGATTTGTTTTTTATTCATTCAAAAAATAAACACCAATACTTTAAACCGATGTATTAACGTTTTTAACATATAAATAGGTACATACATACATTATAAAACAGTGAAATAGGTATCTATGCGCTTCTGTTTCATATTGCATCTTACTTTTTCTCGCTGCAATGTTTCTCCATCTTTTAAGAAGAAGCAAATCCGCTGGGGTTGCCTCTGGTTGTTGTTCGATATACTTCAAAGCTTTTTCCAAAGAAGCAAAACCTTCTTGATGAGAGATCTTAGTGGGAGACTGTTCATCCACCTCCGCTTCGTCATCGTCATCGTCATCTGATTTTTCGGTTTCCTGAAAGGCATTCGTTATTTCTTCAATACTCATTTCTTCTTCTAAATCATCTGCTGTAATCCATTCAACCATATCTTCTCCTGTCACATTTTAAAACCATTTAATTTTTGAATTAATTCAAATAAACTTTTTTCTTTTTCTTCTATCTCGCTGTAAAAATTTGAACAGGACATTTCTCCGTGGCTTCTCAATTTCAAAGCTAATTCATTTAATGGAGTATCATCTTCACTGTCATTATAGTCCACAAAATCAATAACTTTTGACCAAGATTTTTGAATAGTGGTAGTACGCACAGAATCCCAAGCTTGACTTATCCAGCAAATAACATTTTTCAGTGTAACCTTTCTCATCCCATTGATAATATCCTCCTTTTCTCTGTATTCTAACAGATGTTCCAGATATAAACACCTATAATTTTTTTTAATGTTTTCGAGGATGCCTTGATCCATTAGTTGCATTATGCTGGTTACATTTAGAGGAAAAAAATTTTACAACAATTTCGCCCACAAGAAGTCCTTCTCCAGGGTGAGAGGGGGCTTTATCCATTAACAAAATTGCTTTAATAGGAAGACGGTTTCAGTTCAAAAATTTAGTCACAGATATCACGAACTCTTCTTCAAACCAGTTAGTAGATAAGGTCGCATCCATCCATGCGCTCTTCTGACATTTGTAATAGACTGGTAGGGCTTTGGGTGAGATATCTTTTGAAGCTCTTGGACGTGCAGACTGGCCAATCACATCAGCGGGATTTTCTGCTTGCCAGAGGCATTGGAAAATACCATTATAGTAATCTTTCCTTACTTCGTTTGTGCCCAGGAGCTGATTTTTTCTGTCGAGATGCCAATGTTTTTGATGGAAGCATTTTATAATTCAGACCAGTTTCGTCACAGTTGTAAATTTGTTCACATGTGTATCCACAATCTTCGATTTGCTTTTTAAAGTTCTGCTTAAACTTCTTAATTGATAACACATCAGCAGAAAGTTTTTCACCACATACAGTCAGTTGTCGTACACTGTACCGTTTTTCCAGCGGTCAAGCCATCCAGAACTGGCGGTAAACTGATTATCGCTGGAAATTGTCTACTAATCATTATTGCTTTCTGTTGTAAAATTGGACCTGACAGAGGCAAACTTTTTTGATCTCTGTTGGTTAAACCACATGAATAAAGCTTCGTTAACCTTTTCAAAGTCGCCTGTTTTCATTGATTTTCTTCCTGAGGACGAGGAGGCTTGATTTAGACACCACTCTTCTATTTTTGTGCGGTTTCTTTTCCAATCTCCAACTGTTACCTCACCTACTCCATAAACTCGTGCACCGGAGGGGCGTGGTCTATTATGAGCTGTTAAAACCTGGGAAATGGTTAATACTAAACGTTACCAACAATAATTGACCGATTTGAACCGTTCGCTGCTTGAAAAAAGACCAGAATACCGAAAGAGGCAACACAAAGTCAAAAACTCGTGCAACAACTTTAATTGTCTCTCCTGCTTCAATTCTTCTGATGGCTTTTAATTTTTCTTCAATAGGAACGACGATTCTTTTACGCTTGTTTTGCTCCATTATAATACGACAAACAAAAATGCAAACAAAGCAGTTTCGTATTAATTACACTTAACTACCAGAACTCCAACCAAATAAATTATGTGAGTATACTGGTACTTCTCCGTAGTAAACGCTATAACGCACTGCATTCACTCAAATTTACATGCTGAAAGAGTCCAAAAACATAAATAGGGGAATCCCTCACATGGGCCAGGGGGGGCCCCGAAGGCCCCGACGATTTTAAATGGAAATACGTACATACATATTTTAGAAGCTCGGTTAATACACAGCATAGACGCGCGTACCTCGGATAATCAGGTTCTTAGATTGGCTAGGTTAATCCGGAGCTCGGATAATCGCGACTCGAATCGGGGTTCTACTGTATATATATATATATATATATATATATATATATATATATATATATATATATATATATATATATATATATATATATATATATATATATATATATATATATATATATATATATATATATATATATATATATATATATATATATATATATATATATATATATAACTATACGTAACTTAATTTAATACAGTGATGTGTAACTTAAATAAAAAATTTCTACTCCAGTTTGTAAGTTCACGTTTTAATTTTTTATGAGGTCTACAATTAATTCTTATGATCAATTTTTAGATACCTTGACAAAGAAATAAAATGAACAATCTTACTTTGACCTTTTGTTAATAATTTATCAACACGGAAGTTTTAGCTTCCGACAGCATTGACAACTTTAAAATTTAAAATTACTAGACTTTTTCAAAATGGCCGTGGCACAAAAAGTATTGTTGTAACTTTTAAATTTTAAAAATTCTCTTATTTCCTAACTATGAGTTTTATCTAATTTAAAAATAATTTTAATTGACAAACTTATGTTAATTGTTGTGAATTTATGTGTAGAAAAATAAGTTCGGTGCTGTTATCGTTTTTTTATAAAAAATTCATGTGTCAGCATCTCAATTTCCCTCGATGGCATAGATTGTTTTCTCTTTTGACAGAGGGCTAACTGTGATTATTCAGTAAGTAACCCTTCTAATTCAACAACTCAATTTTTATAAATATCATAAAGTATGATAGGACCCCTTCAGCTTTTCCTTGTGAAATATGATATATTCTTTCAATTGGATCTTTGCCTGATAATGATTCTTTCTGTGT
>CM032446.1:162420265-162500265 GCA_019049505.1 Pachyrhynchus sulphureomaculatus
ACCAAAGACAAGGGAAAATACCTAATCTATTTTCTCAGCAGTTCCCAGCCATTTCAGTTACAATAAAGATAAGATAATATTATAAATTCTGAAATGTATCTTTTCCCAAGTAGTTGTATACTCAGTTGTGTAATATCCATCATCATTAGGTTTAAGGTCTGAATGTAACATCAAAAGTAAATAAAAAATTCTATTTTTGAACTTTTGCGTTTTTTTAGAAATAATTTCTCCGAATTCAAAACATTACTAGGGTGAAATATTTTTAACATACATTGAACGTTTTGTTTAGACTAGAATTATTGCTAAGTTATCAAATCCAAACAAATTTTTTAGGTAGTTAGAATAAATTTACGTAATGGGATCTAACGAAATGGTTGCCTCTTTCGCACTGACTATTTTTATTAATTCATATAGGACTTTTTATGATCTAATATTATTTCGAATATTTCGAATCTCTGACGTTTATAATTCCTTTATTTCTTGAGCCCGATAGAAACATCAGCAGGAATGGTGTTTTTGTTTTGTGATGTATTCTGACACTGTCTATTGAAGTTTGTGTGAAATTTTTGCGTTATCGCAAGTGTATTAGAAGAGATTTTTTAATTTAAACGGTATATTTAGAAACAAAATGGACAAAGTTATGCTTTTCGGGTAGAAACGTTTATAGAACTGATGCTGATGTTAGCTTTTATAGGTAAATTATATAAATAAAAAAACATAAGCACAGAACATATTTGCTATATTACCTGTGACTTAAGCATAGAATAATAAATTGCAGCTGCGTGATATCGGAAGAACAAATAATTTTCTATTATTTTCAAAAATGTATCTACTGCACTTTATACTAATACTAATTTACTATAATAGAGCCCTTGTTATCTATCTAATGTCTCTTTTAATTGGTTATGTTTTCTTAAGTATTTAAGAACTTCTGGTCTATATACTTTTTTAGAAAGCTAAATAGTGATGGTTTAAAATTTCTTCTGATTTAACGGCTAAGTTCAATTACGTGATTTTGTTCAAACTTTATTTTTAAAGAAGTTTTACAAAACTTCTTAAAAATAAAAAATTCTAACACATTAATGATGACATTAATTTTGACTCATTAATTTATGGTTTGATGTAATATATACTTTATTATATTTTGAGGTAAGGGCGCACAACAGAATTCTTTTGAAGCCTGCTTAGATCTCTTTATTTATTGATGCTATTTCAGGTTAAGTCAACCAACGCTTTTCGGAGTTTGTTCTGAAATAGTGTCTCTAACAACAGCCAAAGAAGTTGGAAACTAGTGAAGGAACGTATTGCTTCTCAGAAAAAAGGAAATAGAACTGCAGAATGTCGAAATTCGTTTTAAATTTTTTATGTTATGTTTAGAGGTTGTAAGACTTTAGTTAAAAATTTGGTTATATTTACAAATTTCAACTATCAGTATTTGCAAAATATAAACAGATGTATTTTATTTTGCTTTACACTATCAATAATATATGTTAAATATGAACTGTCTGCTGGGAACTAAATATCAGAAAATTTAGTTTAGTTTAGTGTATATAGCATATTGGCATTATCTATTTAAAATCATGGTGTTAAAGAAATATTAACATCCTAATTTCAATAATAAAATATTCTGTAAATACGGAGTAGCTGACTAAATATACTTCACAACTGAAATTAGTGCAAATCCATTAAAAAACTAAATCGCATTATTTTATCTCTTACAAAAAAAAACCTTTTTTTACATTTTCTCGACCAACCTACAATCCTTAACGGTGTTTCATTCTGTTACTCTACCTAATTTTATTGATTTGTTTCTATTACTGCATGTCCTTATGTCTTTTCAGAATCGTTTGAGAGTAGTTAGAATTAAAATGTACAAAACTTCGTACATATTTCCGTCATTCAATTTACATATAATAAACGAAAGAACGACATAATTCAATCGGTAAATAAGTTTTTACTTTCTAGTCAAATTTATTGTCTTGAAATCTCGTGTAAGCGACCTTAATTAAATTCGGTCAGTAAAAGCAAAATCTGGAAACGGTGCTATAACTTTGATAACTGCTTTGTCAGCAGTAACATCGCCGATTGTTACAATAAAAATGTCTATGAAGACCTGCCAAAACACAACATAGGCCCGTCGGTATCCAGGTATACTCTGCCGTTCAAACCACGAAAATATCATTCTGAAGAGGGTTTAATTTCAAAAAGGCTAATTGATCAGATTTCACAAAAGAACTCAACGAAGAGATTGTAAACTTATTCCCAATTCCAGAAAGGTATCAATGCTTTATCAACATGCTACGGAAAGTTTCAAAGGAGCGCATATCTAGAGGCTACAGACAAAACTTTATTCCAGGGCTCTCTGATGACATTAAAGCACCTTATCCAAATACGAGGAACTCTATGCAAAGGACCCGTTCAATGAGGAAACGACAGCTTGCAGTTCTGCGCCAATGACAGCAATGAGCGAACCTCGACAGAGGAAATGGATAAAAACCCTGGAAAACAGCAGCAAGATAGCACGGAATCTGATCACTAAGCATAATGGGTGAACCAAAAAACGCAAAGTAATCCCTCTACCCAAAGGAACACCGAATCAAGTCGCACAGCCCAACTCCTCCTCAATAGCAAACCAACCTCAAAATGCCAGATACCCAAACTTTCACGCACGAGTGAGACAGAAACTTACTACCTTACAATCCCGTTCTCAATGAAAACATTGAACGAAGGACCTAACATCAGGAAAAATGGAAAGGGAGCCGGTGTCGACGACATATGCGTACAATAAATAACTTCCTGACCTTCCTGAAGTTACCGACCTACATATCTTGAGGTCACACTCGATAAAACCCTCACATACAAATATCACTGTGAGAAAACGAGTCATAAAGTAGCTGGAAAGGATAACATCCTGAAGAAACTCACAAACAGTAAATGGGGCGCCAAACCAATGGTGCCCCGGATTACCTCCTAAGCGCTTTTGTCTCTCCATGACCGAATACGCATGTCCTGCCTGGTCTCGATCAGCGCACGCTAAGAAAGTCGACATAAGCCTTAATAAAATGTGTAGATTGGCTACAGGATGTATGAAACTCACGGCACTGGGCATGGCTGGTTTTGATTGCCCAGAATCACGAAGAGCAGCACACGAGTTCGTCGAAAAATTTAAGCAAACCTTCGATGAGCGCCACCCCCTTTTCGAAAGCTAAGCCCCCAAAGACCCCAAAGACTAAAATCAATACACCGTTTCCTCGAACATACCCTGGACGAACCGCGTGCCAGTTACCCACACTCAAAAGACACGCCCAGTGGTGCTTCCTGCAGCTGGAAAATTTTGAAAACGCTAAATCGTATTAGAACTGGGATTGCCTCAGTGAAGACAAATCTGGCAAAGTGGGGCCTACTTCGAGTTGTTGACAACAAGTGCGACTGTGGCGCAACTAAAAAACATGGAACATCTTTTAATATGCCCAAACTGCCCCACTCATTTTATCCTCTATGACCTATGGTTGGACAAGACCGAAGCATTGGACCTGGCTCGTTACCGGGCTGAGAAACTATAGAACAATCTAGACACAAAAAAGTAAAGTAAGTCGAATTCATTGCCCAATGCTATATTTCTTTTCGGCTTTTACCGAAACATGTAGCGAAAGAACAACACTTAACCATCACTAAAGTATTTTCTGATTGCTATTGCAAAAGTACTTACCGTTTTATACAATTGTTAATGAATAGAAATTTAATTCTTTAGAGCTTGTTTTTTTACGTGGAAGCACTTTATATATAAAAATCTATTACTTGAGTTTATAACAAATGTTCTTAATGGTCTATAGACCCTTAGTGACAAATCCTTTAAAAATATCATTAAGCACGACTCACCGAACGACATGCAATCTAAAAGGTTAACGATTGTTCTATATTTTTATTTATATTAACGGGGTCATTAAAGAACACCAGAATTACCAGAACGAGTATTGATGTAGTTTTGTAAACATTAAATAAAATGGTAGGATTTAGTCGATTTTATTAAAAAAAAAACTTTCCTGTACAGTAAATTATTAAATGAGTAGAGTGAAAGTCATTTACAGTTAGGCAAGTTTGATTATTTTGAGTTGTTCTAGATTCATATTACAAAAAGTTATTTGATATACTATTTGACATATTAGGCTGCAACTGCAACTTTTCAGACCTATAGATATGGCTGACTTATAAATATAACATTTACTTTTCTCATATATGCCATTAGCAGAATAAAGAAGAGAAAGTCGTTGAAGGGGCATATTGTTTAGGGCACATTCCATAGATTATGGTGGTCTGATCGCAAACTAATAAGATCGATCATTCTCTTTTTCATTACATCGTCCACCTATTCGGATTATTTGAACTTAAAATAATGTCCTAAGGTCATCACTGAAACAGTTTTACTTTATTACAAAATGAAAAATGTATAGTTTTTTTTTAGTTTCATTAATCATGGGCATCATCATCATCATCATTATTAGCTTATTCCATCCATAGTCCGATGTAAGCCTCTCCAAGTTGTTTCTAATGAGCTTCCACTCGTGTCCTGCTAATATTTATATGTCGTCCGTCCATCTTGTCTGTGGTCTAGCCCTACATCTTTTGTGTTCTTTGGCCTCCATTCAACTAGACAGCTTGTCCATTTGTTATCATTCCCGTTGCGATATGTCCCGCCCAATTTCACCTTAATATTCGTTGTATTACATTGGGATGTCTAATTTAAATGTAGGTTGTAACCTTCCAAACGCAGATCAAACTAACGAGATTCTTCTATCCAAGCCAGTCTTCAAATTATTTTTTGTTATTTCGATTTTTTGCCCTAAACATACCTTTCCTATCCTGCACTGACTTAGCCGTTACTTGATGGAGATCCATAATAACTATGAATAAAAATTTAAACAACTGTTTAAGATCACCACTTTATTATATTATTGCTGACAATTGTTTCGACACACTGTGTCTTCTTCTGGAGCACGATGTAAATTAACTAACAACGTATGTTACAGAATATATAATTTACCTAATTACAAGTATTAAATTCATTAGCAATATTTACCTTAATACCTAGGACAAGTTCAATAAAGGAGACCCTCCCCCATCTAATTGATCGTTAAGTAATAAACCTGAGGATTTTTTCTGGTTAATTTCTAGCTGTTCTAAACAATTCAGTAATTTTCCTTTCTTTCCATTATGCAAAATTTTGAAATCTTCATTGAACGTATGATTTTCATCTGTTAAATGTTTAGTGTAATGAGATTTGTTATTTTTCATTCTATAGCTTTGTTTATGTTCCTTTATTCTTTTATAAAAAGATCTGCCTGTTTATCCTATATACGTTTTATTGCAAGTGCCACAGCATAATTCGTAAACCCCCGTTTTATTTTCTTTTTTGTTTTACTTATATTATTTTTAATATGTTTAGCTAATATGCTATTTGTACAGAAAGCGATGTTTACATAGTTTTTATGGAAAAAATTTTGAATTTGATTAGTCAATTTTGCGGTAAAAGTGAGTTTATGAAATTTTTCTTTGTTTAGTTGTTTCTATTGCTTTTTTAAATTCTTTTTTCATTAAAATATTATCTACGAAATTGCTCTTGTACCCATTGTTTATACTAATTTTTTTATAATATTTAGTTCTTTCTGAAAATTTTCTTCCGTTAATGGTGTATTTATTAGTTTATGGATGAAACGATTAAAAGCCGAGATTTTATGTGTGAACGGGTGGTTAGAATTAGCGTGTATAGTTATATCTGAGTATGTTGGTTTATGGAAGATTTCAAAATCGTGTTTATTCATTTTGTTTCATATTTTTAAATCTAGGAAATTAATCGATTTATTTGTTTCTATTTCTGTTGTAAAAGTAATATTATTATGAAGTTGGTTAATATAATCTAGAAATAGTTTTAGTTGTCGATCTGTGCCTGTAAAGCAAGTCAATACGACATATTGACTTGCTTTACAGGCACAGATCGACAATTAAAGCTATTTCTAGATTGACATATTGACTTGCTTTACAGGCACAGATCGACAATTAAAACTATTTCTAGATTATATTAACCAACTTTAAAATAAAATTACTTTTACGACAGAAATAGAAACAAATAAATCGATTAATTTCCTAGATTTAACAATATGAAACAAAATGAATAAACACGATTTTGAAATCTTCCATAAACCAACATACTCAGATATAACTATACACGCTAATTCTAATCACCCGTTCACACATAAAATCTCGGCTTATAATAGTTTCATCCATAGACTAATAAATACACCATTAACGGAAGAAAATTTTCAGAAAGAATTAAATATTATAAAAAAAATTAGTATAAACAATGCGTACAGGAGCGATTTCGTAGATAATATTTAAATGAAAAAACAATATAAAAAGCAATAGGACTGGTGTACCCGTACAAACAAAGAAAAATTTCATAACCTCACTTATACCGGAAAATTGACTAATAAAATTCAAAATTTTTCCACAAAAACCATGTGAACATCGCTTTCCGTAAAAATAACACATTAGCTCGACATATTAAAAATAATAAAAGTAAAACAAAAAAAGAAAATAAAACGGGGGTTTACGAATTATGCTGTGGCACTTGCAATAAAACGTATATAGGACAAACAGGCAGATCTTTTTATAAAAGAATAAAGGAACATAAACAAAGCTATAGAATGAAAAATAACAAATCTCATTACGCTAAACTTTTAACAGATGAAAATCATACGTTCAATGAAGATTTCAAAATTTTGCATAATGTAAAGAAAGGAAAATTACTGAATTGTTTAGAACAGCTAGAAATTAACCAGAAAAAATCCTCAGGTTTATTACTCAACGATCAATTAGATGGGGGAGGGTCTCCTTTATTGAACTTGTTTTAGATATTAAGGTAAATATTGTTAATGAATTTAGTACTTGTAATTAGGTAAACTATATATTCTGTAACATACTTTGTTAGTTAATTTACATCGTGCTCCAGAAGAAGACACAGTGTGTCGAAACAATTGTCAGCAATAATATAATAAACATAAGTGGTGATCTTAAACAGTTGTTTAATTTTTTATTCCTAGTTTTCCTATCCTTTTACCTTCTATTAATAGGTCCTGGCGGTTATCTTCTCTTTTGTTGTTCAAATATTTGGTTTTGGTGAAGTTAATTTTTAGACCTATTTCTCGAGACTTGTTATTTAATTCTATCGGCATTTCTTGTAATTCTTCTTTTGTACTGGCGATCAGAGTGGTATCATCAGCGAACCTTAAGTGATTTAATCGTTCACCGTTCATTAACACTCCTTTATTTTCCCACTTTAATGATTGGAACATGTCTCCTAGAATCAACGTGAACAGCTTTGAGGATATCGAGGCGTCTTGTCTAATTCCTCTTTTAATTTTTATTTTATTTGCTTTTTCTTCAAGCATTATTTGTAATGTAGCATTTTTATATATGTATTCAAAAAGAGTCGTGTAACTTTCATCGACTCTACTGTTACTTAAGGCGTTAAGGACTGCCCATATATCTATCAAATCAAATGCTTTTTAGTAATCAACCATTGCTATCCACCAAGTGGCCTTATATTTATCTGCTTTTTCCATTAGTAATCTAATTGTTTGAACATAGTCCAAAGTGATGTATCCCCGTCTAAATCCTGCTTGTTCACGTGGTTGATAACTGTCTAATTTGTTCGTTAATCTATATGTTATGATTCCAGTGAGGATTTTGTATAGTACCGATAACAGGCTGATGGGTCTGTAATTCTCCAATTTAAATTTGTTCTTGTTTTTAAAAATAAGCACGATCAAGGCGTTTACTCAAGGTGGAGGTATTTTGCTTTCTATTAGGCATCTGTTAAATAGAGCTTAAAGATATTGTATCATTAATAGTCAGTTCAATACAAAGGATTTTGCTCAATTTGAACCATTACAGATATCATTTTGAGGTAATGATTTTTATGAAACGAATTCATATAAAACTTTATTGGCCTATATGTTTGTTACAGAGAAGAATTGCAAGAAAAAAATGTTTATAAAGCAAACTTTAGATGACATCAGTAAAGACACCGTTAAAGAGACTTTAAATGTATATTTTAAAAATTGTTAATTTTTTGAACATTTCAATTTTATATAAACAAAATCTTGTTTTTTTTTTAAAGTTTTGTGAGATATTCGCTATAAACTTCATGTGCTTGTATTTTAATTGACATCTAAACGAGAAAAATGATCATAATAAATTAATACTGCCCAGAAATTTTAATATTCTACACTTAAGAATGACCGACCCTTTTGGGTGGGACCCACCTAGCGGAAACCTTAGAAAATCCGAGTTCGTTGGCAATGATGTTTTGTTTTCATTCCTACGAGATGCCTATACTGCCTAATAGTACGGTCTTTCAATATGAGATCACACACTTTGCCGATGTTTCCTTCTGTCGTAGACGTTGTGAGCCGGCGAGGGTCATCTTTGATGCTCTCTCGTCCACGTTTAAATTCTGCAACCTATTTTTTCACAGTGGTATATGACGGAGCAGATTCCTCTAGTGTTGTTTTGATATCATCGTAGATCTATTTTGGTGTTAATCTTTTTTTAAACAGGTACATAATGACCGCACGTTGTTCAATTTTTTCCATTTTCCCAAAAACGCTGCACTTGGTCTCACTAAACTCGTTCTAACCTAAAAATCACAAATTCTACAGCAACAAAATTATACACTGTGACAACCAGAGAAGGTATGAACTTATGGAGGGTACTATAAAAAAAATATTATAATTATTTTTTGGTGAGGCCGTGAACTTTTCAATCCATCCTCGTTCGTATATATATATATATATATATATATATATATATATATATATATATATATATATATATATATACAAAGTTATAGTATGGTCATGAAGCCGTTGACATTAATGAGAGTTTGTTCTCTAATTTTTCGGCAAAACAGAAAATTTATACTTCAAAAAAAGCGAAATTATTTATCATATAATCCTTCCCTGTTTTCTACATTTCTAGCAGTAAAACGTTAATATCCGTACTGATAATAAGTTTTTTGACATTCACAGATATCAAAATTAAAATTATTACATATCCTTTAATAATAGGATTAGATTAGAAACGTAGATATAATAAGAATTCTTTAACATATACAGTGTTCAAAATTAAAATGATATTTCTTTCATTGCCGATATAATTCCTGATCAAATTTGAAAAGTATTTGTGAAATATTTTGGAACTAGCATCTTTTAAATTTAAAATGTTAAATGAAGTTTAAAATAAGGTTGGTTATAGATTATTCTGACGGTGCAGATATAAGCGACTCAGCGGTGTTACTACGTGTTCCGAAAAATTTCATTAAATGATAAGTATCCTTGCATTTTTTTCTCATGTTGTATTACTATGCTTTATCAACCACAAATAAATAAATAACTGGAAAATTTTTTTTAGAATTTAATAGTTGACACGTAATTGATACACCACTGTTAATTTGGAATTGTTTCGTAAGTTATCCTAGATCGCAAACAAGACAAAATCTTCACTGACTGTTTAAAATAATACAATGTGACCATTTCAATTATCTATCAAGATATTACCTTAATTTTTTTTAAAGATGATTTTGTAGTAGTACTACTCAACATTTTTGAATATGTAGTGGTTCTAAAATTCTAAAAATCTACTCCTATGAGCCAAACTTTGTGAAATAGTAAAACAGTTATTTTTTGTGTTTTAATTTTTTTTAATGGTTATTTTGTTATTGATTTATCTTTCTTGAGTTATAGCTTTCAAGAGTTGAAAAGTAAAACGACCGCCATAAAGATATATTTTATATTTCTATCTATTTAAAAAAAAATGCCAACTCCTTGTAAGACTTAATAAAACGTGCCTACAAATTACGTTTTTTATTTAATTGCATCTAGCTGATTGCTCTCAATGACTATAACTGAGCTAAAAATCTTATATATTTTTATATGCATCTTGTGTCTCAGTGAATGCACGTGAACAACTTTATTTCACCGTAATCCTTATTATGTTGGGATCAAATTTATTTTTCGTATAAAACGAAAATACACGACATTGATGGAACACGACACTCGTTCTTTTGACGTCTCGCTATATTTTTTATACATGGCTCAGTTTGGTTTTAAATGAGTTGTGATATATGGCGCTGTCATTCTCGCTGTCAAAAGAGTCAAGGAGAAATATTTCGCTTTTAGTATTCATAAGATTTATCACATTTATAATCCTAAGGAGAGGAAAATGTTTAAATTAGGGATATCAACGCATAAAAATGATAAATAATTGTTTATGTTTCTTAATTAATGGTTTTTGTAAATAGGGCGTCAAGAAGGAAACTGAAAAATCATCCAAGAGATCTTTCACATACGAGTTGCAAACAATATTTTCTTCTTCCACCATTGCGTTTTAATAGAAAATAATGTAGAATTTCATATTTAAATGTACCATCTACTTTAAAAATAAAGGACTGTTTAAGTTCTATACCTCAAGAGGCTTAAAAAAGCATAGGAATAAATACTGGTTTATGTAGTGGTTGTACAATTATTGTTAACATTCTAAATAGTAATAACTAGACAAACAATTATCTTATGTTCTATATATGAAATATATATATATATATATATATATATATATATATATATATATATATATATATATATATATATATATATATATGTATAAGGTGTTGTGGAAATAGTCTAATATATTGATATGGATGGTTCCTTGAAATCTGACTTTACATTTCACTATAGATATATTGAGCATGTTCTAAAAATACAAAAAAATACTTGATCGATAATAATAAATAATACAGGTATAACAGACACCATTTTAGATGAAAAAGCTATTAAGGACAATTTTACTTTACTTTTTAGTAAAGTTAGTGCTATTTTATTCCTCATTTTTTTGTGGATAATATGTATATTACTCTTACCTCAACTATGGAAAAAAATGCTGTAAACGGAATTAAACTTATAATTCCATATTTTGAAATGTCTCAAGAAAACATTTGAATAGAATTTAACCAAAAAAAAATCTTTTAAAACTGCGAATAGGAAATCATTATACTATGTCTTAAATATCATTTCAAGTCGGTTTTATTTGTAATAAACAATTAAATTCACATGCACTAAATAGTAGGCGATTGCACATACATCTAGAAGTTATCATTACATTATATTTTAAAATCTGTTTCCTATATCGTTTAAATACTAAATTGTAGAAGCAACATAAAACCGTCTGATATTTAAAACTCAAATATAGTATTATAAATTTCCAAATGAAAATATTCTTCATTTGTTTTTAAAGAAAATTAGACATTTTTCAAAATATATCGTATTTCATATATATATGGGTAATGACTTTGTCAAATCAGTAAAATTGATATTCTAGACTTTTTCTTCTAGACCAAAATTTGTATTCTTGTAACGGCTAATTCAGCCGAGCGGAAATTTTAACGCAACTACATAGGATCGTATGAGAAATTATTATTTTCCATTTTACATCGAATTAAATTATGATATTTAGAAAAAACTTGTTTTAGCTAGTAACGGCATCGAGTGGCCAATGGTCATTATATGACGAAAAAATTTCATTGGATATCTAATGACTTTCTTTCCACAGACCAATCTTCTTGACCTGTTTTTAACGACTATTCTGGATATTTACACTATTAACATAAACTAGTTTCGTTCGATGGATGTCGCCTGCTTAATTCATCTCAGAATGATGTAAGTTTGGAATACGTATCGCATTAATACATCACATTCTTATAACGTTCAGCTTGTTACTCCTCGTTCCAACCTTTTCAAAAAATATTTTGTATAAATAACCCCATCTCTTTGGAATGATTTACTCAGGACTGTATCTCCCATCGAATACAACTTGCAGCGATTCAAGACACATGTCCCTCCTGTAGAGCTTTAAGGATTTTCCTACAGCTACATTATGTTAACTTTAATTTTTTAAGTTATAATAAATATCATGTCGATGCCAAAATTAAAAATAAATTTAGAAATTACACTAGAATAGGGGCTGAGGTTACAACACGACAACAATAAAACAACGATAATAAAATATACGTTTTCAGAGTCATACCATGACGTCATTATTAATACCAATTGGTATATGGTATGAACCCTCTTTGAAATCGAATATGTTTATAGAGCTTCAAGGAGACACGAGATTAAAAAATTAAAATTTATAAACGGGGTTGTAACGTTTACCAAATTACAATATACAAAAGTTCTAAAAAAACACTACCAAATAGTTTCTTTTGCCTGAACTTTTTTATCTATTCTATTTTAAAGGATTCATTAAAATATTTATTATGTTAGAATTGTACCAAACAGTTAATTCAGTTGGTAAATATTCTTCATTCACTTTCTTCTTTCCATAATATAACCCTTAAATTGATTTATAAAATCTTAATTAAAGTAAGAAGTTAAGCAAATGAAAAAATGCTTTCTCATTGAAGTTAAGTGTAATAAATATATACCAACTAAATAGGTATGTATATATTTGCTTTTCTCATTTCTGGCAAAATTATGTGTCCTGCCTGTAATGTGTATTGAATTTATAAGTGTTAAAAAAGTAATATTCTAAAATGCAATTTATAGGTAGTTCAGCATTTTTTAAGACGTGAAGCCGTAACGCAGTTTTTATTTGCAGCCTTGATTAATTGATATTAATCATAAGGTAAAATGTTTTTGTATTACCCAGTAAATGTATAAGGCATTGTAAATCTGGCAACATTTTTTGTATAACTGGGCGCACTGATAAAAATCGTAAAAACTTTAATTTAAGGTCGATTTTTTACTTTATTATTGAGATCCGCTTTATAAAATGAATTTTCTGCAATCGGTATTAATACAAAGATATAATTTGATTTTATTAAACAATTGTATATTAATTTTAGTAATGTGTACAAAATTATTTGCACATAATTATTTATAACGGTTTATATTCAATATTTATAATAATAGTTATATGTTGGTTAGTTAATTTTAGCTGAATCTGGCGTCAATTTATTTTTTTTTACAAGTGAACCTGTTATATTTGGGATTCGCTAGTTTAGGAGGCTAGATAGCACAACTATCTACTAAATTTTTTTAAGCTAATTTAAAGAGAAAAAAAATGTCTAATATGCTTAATATAGAAGTAGGGGGGATGTAACCGCAATGGTCCATAAACGTTGATCATCGATCAGCGCGGCCAGCAAATGCCGATAGAGCAGTTGCAGCCGAAAAGAAAAATTTGTGGAGTCCTGTGGTCTAAAACTAAAGAGCCCCGTGATATTCCAAAAGAACAATAAAACTATTCTTACAAACAGTGGAGCCTGTTAACAAGGGATGGCGTTTGGGGGTGATAGTCGGCTCAGACTGGGAGAAACCGGGATTCCATGGCGACATAGTGCCACGTGTCAAAGCCTCTATTCCGACAAAAGACTAGTAAGAAATGATCAAGCTATAATTCTAAAAGTTAAAGCCAGAATCTTATTTTCCAAGCTGTTTTCACCCGTGAATGGTTTCAGCATGCTCTCGCTGCGGACTGTCAATATATAACACAGCCTCTGTATGGCCCCTACCCACAGATTTACGTATGTAAAATACATAAAAATACTCTGCAAAGGTAAAGAATGTATCCCTGAGAATTATTGCAAATTAATGAATTAAAAATTATTGCTGGTTCGTCAGAAACGAGAAACTACACTAGGGCGTAGACATCCAGACCATACCATAATACAGCAGAAGGTTGCAACAACAATTTTTGAAGATAGCAGCTCATCATGGTTATTGCTCTTATATATTGAAATATTACAGTTTAAATATAAAAATCATATAGATACCGATAATTGGGTGCAAAGCAATCATTTTGAATTTTGAGTCCTTCCTGTTTAAAAATTCTTTTATTCGGTATATATTTTACAGGATACCACTGGTGCATTCAAAATAACCAGATAATTTTGAGTTCAAAAGTGTCGTGTTTAGAATTCCCCTTTGTGTTGATATTACTCATGCCGTAATACAATATACTTTCATGTTAAAGTATCAGCAATTCTCATGCACTTGTGATGTTACCTAGAAAATTGCTGTTTAGTGGAAAAATAGTAAAGATCAGCTAGACAAAAACATTACAATTTTAGCGCTATTGTAAGGTTATTCAATTCTTAATTTCACATGTAGCCATGTAGCGTGTTGATTGTTAGTATATCGAAAGGAAATGTTTACGAAAACGGAAGAAAGTAATTACGTGCTAAAATTTCAAGATTTTTTGCATTATTTTTTTTTTTTAAGTTTCCTGATAAATTTTATATAAAAGTCTATCTATCGCAGTCTTGACCAGCATAAAACACAAAGGTCGCATTACTAATGAGCTGCTCAATTACGGTGGGGGAAAATTGACTCAACAACTAACAACTTAAATCTACAACACCTTTAATAAAAATAAATTTCGGATTAGTGGAGAAATAGTACTCTAATCCTATTTAAAAGAGGAGATAAAAAGTTACCAGAAAATTAGAGGAGAAATAACCACGTAGCTGCAATTTGAATACTAACACAATAGTAAGAAATAAAATTAACCAGAGCTTTCTATTGATATAGAAGAAACATTGGTTTAGACCAGTTTGGGTTTGCATGAATGTCATTTTCTTCCAAAAAATCCCTAAAAATGAATAGAAGACTATGGGCTAGCGTCCTTATGTTTCCTTACCTTAGATCGAGTACAACTAGAAGACATTTATATATTATTCACGACAGATACTGTACACTGCATATCATTAAATTCATGAAAAATATTTACCCAAATCCGACATTGAAGCTAAAATAAATGGCAAAATCAAAGACCGACCCTATACCGGTAGAAGAAGTAATTCGCCAAGAGGGCTCCTTGAGCCTACTAGTTTTAATATGATAATGGATAAAATAATTAAACAATTTTTTAAACGGACAAATTGCAGAATGGGAGATAACACCGACACAATTGTGTACCTATGACACGGTGCTGATGGTAGAGAACAAAGATTCAGAGGTTATTTTTCAAATTTAACAGGAAACAAATTTGAACGGACAATAACCGTAGCAAAAACAACGTGATCGACGACGTTCAAAACACAAATAAGTAAGTAATCTTATTATTAGCCAGAAAATTATATAAAAAAATTAAATGTAAATATATAAATTACTGGGTGACCGAAAGATGTATAAACATATAGATAACATGACAGAAGGACTAATGATTAGAATCACAAGAGACAGGTCGCTAGTAGAAAGAAATAGCATATGTAAATCTCTCAAATGTTGAAATAACAACTTTTCCAATGTAAGATAGTGAAGATGACAATAAATAGGCAATGGTGTTTATACTAAAGGGAAAGAAGAACAGGGAAATAAAAAACGCTCACCAGCTCTTGGGTCACATAGTTTTATTAAAACCTGAAAAATCTTTGAAAAATTGGGTTGCAAGCTGGTACGAATTAAATAAAAATAATGATGTGTAGGATGTAGTGGCCTAGTCGAGAACAGTATTATTCATTCAGCGTAAACACATATTTCGCTTAAAACTTTTTCTGGCTTCATGTAACATACCACTGATAAGGTCGTATCTTTGTGGAAAACACATTATTGCAAAAATGGGAAAACTCTTGGCAGAAATATTATTTCAAAGTGATTACAGAGTGACCTTCACAAAAAAAAAATCAAATGCATTCGTTGTAAGGCACATACATGGAAAATATAAAGGATTTCGGTGGTACTGAAAGGGATAGTTTTCCTTATCTCACGTTATATGCGATTTTCAGTATTACTACGGTCAAGGAATTTAAAAATCATGTTGAAGCAGTATAACACATTAAAAAATATTTTAAATATACACAATATATTTCTGGTTACTTATAAGATACAAAATTTCAGACATATTTTTAATTATACGGGAAATTTTATAAAAATGGGACATTATTTTACTTTATATGTTTCTGTTTCAGTTTTCATTCTATACTCAAAAAAGCAACACCTGATTTAGCTGGAAAAATCATTCTCTGACTACCAATCATTCTCACCCTCAAATTTTTATTTTCAGTTGAATAGTAAGTTAAACCCTAGTAAATAATAAACCCTAAAGCCATTCCTGTGGTCAAATTTATCTTTGTGTTTAATATTTTACCGTGTAGTATTGACTATAGTATGTGTTGTATTGCTTGAATTATCTTAACCTTTAATTTGAAAAAGTCCAATTCAGTATGTACTTGACAAGGTATATTTGTAAACTTAAATAACCTTACCAATTTTTTAAAGAATGAATATAATAATCATCGCACAAATGAAATTATATTCATGATTTCTTTAAATATTTATAAGGTATTATCCAAAAAAAAAGTTTTTTTTAAATAAAAAATCATCCGTAATTTTCACATTACTTGAACAATTATAAGTTCAATTATTATAAGTTTGTTCCAAAATGATTCCGTTTATTTGAAACCCTTATAATTATACAAGAGTTAAATTTTGTTTTGGATTTAAACTTTTCTCATTAAAAGTGATTTGTTTCTCTAATGACCGCTCATAATTGGCCTGGGAATAAGACAAAGACCTTTAATGAAATTAATAATATAAAACTTAGTAATTGAATAAAGTTAAGAAAACAAAATTAGGCTTAAATTTTTAATCTCTTAAAAAGTTTTTATTCCAAAAAATGGGTAAGTAAACAAGATTGACAAAAAGTTATCGTAATATTGGTAACTACTTGGGAAATTAAAATAATTCATGTTCAATTCTGATTTACTTCTCTTATTTAAGTTTTAATATAAGATATGCTTTCATACTGCTATTATTAAGTCAGGTTAAGTTACCTATAAATTTTTACACTAAAATTTTCGACATTGCCTTAAAAATAAATAAAATCATTATTTAAGGGGCATACCTTTTTTGAAAAATCAATGCAAAAAAAAAAAAAACTGTAAAAGATAGAACTGGTAGAGAAAGCATTTAAAAGCATTGTGAATAAATTCGCGTATTAAAAAAGATGGTGGTATTTCCTGATATAGCAAAGGAGTTCGATACTGCCTATATTATTTAATCGACTTGAGGAAATCATATAAGAGATTTATAATATTACACACAAACTACATAAGGAGTTACATAAACCTCAAATTTTCAAAACATTGATTTTTATTTACAGATTTTTATTCTCTATACTTCTAAGAATTATTAAAAAAAAATTTAAGAAAATTCCATTACATTACAAAATTATAGCATTAAATGTGACCTGACATCGGATTGGGACTGTTACTTGTTTTTAGACACTGTCTGTAATATTACTCAGTCAATTTTTAATAATTTTTAAGTTCTTTTAAAAAAAAATCTTAATAATTTTTTCTACAAAATGTCGAGAGGTTTTTTTAATTTTTCCGATAGAAAATTTATTATTGATAATTAAACATAAATTTTTTGGTTGAAAATTGCATACTAAAGTTTGAAACACTGTAAATTTTTATTTTTGAAAAAAAAAACCCTTTCACAATTTTTAAATTTATAATTATTTTGAAAGATAAATTTTTATTTTTGCAGTTTGGATTTTTTATTGCAAAGTTATATATATATATATATATATATATATATATATATATATATATATATATATATATATAAAGGCGCCATAATTTTCATCAGTGGTCTATTTGATCCGATAAAAAATAATGTTAAAACATATTTAAAAAAAACATATTTAAAAAAAAAATATATAATTACCATTCTTTTAAATTATAATTTAAAGTATAATAAAAATATATAATTACCATTCTTTTGTATTATTCACTAATATCCTTTAAAATATTTTTTTTAAATATACATACTTTTTGCAGCGACCAGGTGTATGCAACCCCATGAGCTCCGAAATCCCCCCTGCTACAACATTATTGCTGTACAAACCCGACGCATATTTCAGAATTTCTTAGTATATATATATATATATATATATATATATATATATATATATATATATATATATATATATATATATATATATTATATACATATATATATATATATATATATATATATATATATATATATATATATATATATATATATATATATATATATATATATATTATAGAATAAAGAAAGAAAGCAAAAAATTGCCGTATCTACCAAAATTCTTAAAAATAAATTCTTAGTTGAAACTCTTCCCAAAAAGGGGGCGTGATAAGAGATCACACAATTTTCATTAAGCCAATATTTCGGTCCTAGACTGGGACCTTCTGCAGGGCAAGAACTGAAAAGGCGAACAAAACATATTCACTGATAGTGTTTGGGACAAATTTAAATTAATGATGTAATTAAGTTGTTATAATTAAATAAAATTAGTGTAGAATAATAATAAGATATTAGTCATAATAAACTCAAAAACTCACATGAGTAGTGTGAAGTTGAGTTAGCCTGAATGGCCGTAGGTAGCTTATACATAAAAACGTTGGTTAATCCATAAAATACACACTATAACACCAGTTTTCAGTTATAAACATTTCCATCACATAGAAAAAATGTCAAATATGGTAGTCCAATTTTCAATAGAAGGTTATTACACAGAGTGTAATCTCTTTTCTTAGAAATTTAGTTGCAACGTTTCACCAAAGCGAAATGTTTTACATAAGCAACAATTCTGCGACACATTCTGTGGTAAAAATTTCGTGGATGATATTATTTAATTAAGTAAAAGCAAACCGCGCATCGCATTTTTAACATAAGAAAAATTATTTTTTAAATGAATTATCCTGCATAATGTTTTTTCATTCAGTTTTATGTTGTGCTAAATAAAAAAATCCGCTAAACACTTGTCTGGGTTTGCGGAAGTTGGCACATTAACGATGATATTTTTTATATTAAAAATTTTGATAGTAGTAGTTAAAACTAAGTGTAGGTAAAAATGGTTTATTCTGAGGTTTAAAAATGTATATATATATATATATATATATATATATATATATATATATATATATATATATATATATATATATATATATAAATACATTAAAATTCCGGGTATCAATCCGTTCGTCAAACGATGAATTGGCACGAAGTTTCGCCAAAATCTTATTTGGCATTTTTATGTGCTCTTGCTGCTGCTGCTACTCGATACTATGATCTCGCTGCTGCTGCCGCTGAACTAACCTGAACTCAGTTAGGCTCGTTTCATAAAGAATAAAACCGATTCTGTGGGTCGATTTGTAACTATGAATGAGACTTGAATTTACCAGTATGATCCTACACTGTAACAACAAACCGTACAGTGGACTGAGCCCGGTTGTTCAGCTTAAAAGCAGCCAAAGTGGTCAAAGTTGTCCAAAAAAATTATAGCGTGAGTTTCCTGGGATGTAAAAGGAATTTTGTTAATTGTTGATTACCTTCAAACCGGTAAAACAATCACAGAAGTATATTATTGCAATCTTGTGGACCAGCGGGTTGAGAAAATTCGTGAGAAAAGGCCCGGTTTGTGGAAGAAACATATCATCTTAGAATATCCACCCTATTCGCCAGATCTGGCTCCGTCTGTTTCCAAACCTCAAAAGATTTTCTTCTAGTTGGGAAGCGCTTTTCAACAAATGATGAGGTGATAGCATCTGTAGATGGGTATTTTAAAGGCCTTCCAGAAGACCACTTCAGAGATGGGGTAAATGAATTGGAGAATTGCTGGAAAAAATGTATTGAGCTTAAAAGACATGGTACTGAATAAATGTGCTTGAGCTCCTTAATTCATTTTATATCATTTCCGCTTTCAAAACTTATTAACTGACCTATATAAAAACATATAACAAAAAATTGCAGCAAATAAAACTGCTAGTTAGTAAAAACTTTTAGCAGCAAATCGGGGTAGTTTGGTAGCTTGAATACAAAACTCTGCAAGAAAACTTTTAGAAATAACAAATCTATTTTAGAGTGGGCCCGGCCGAATATTGTCATAAGGGAGTATCTTACGTATATAATTGGGGAATTATTGGACAACACAGCCGAAGAGGTTCATGCTCTCTATATACTGAAAATCAGAGGACAAAAGTTAACTCATCCAACCTCTCACTCACCTAACATTATTAATCGGCTAAAGTTTGCCATATGGTATAACGTAAAGCACCGAATATGTAGGATAGCGACAAATAAAGCTGAATTAAACTATGTATCTGTAATAAAGAAATTCTTGAAAGCAAATCGAGAGACATCTTCTTTGTTTTTCTTTTAATGGTTATGTTTTCATAAAAACAAGTATGTTGTTCAACCCGCTTAACATTCTTCTAGTAAAATATGAACTGGGTAGAGTTTATCTTTTTATTACTTACCTCCCATGCCAAAAAATTAAAAAATGTGTCATAAAAGAAACTAGAAACAAACAGGAATAAAAATAAAAGAGTCATTAAACTTTTGGGGGGAGGGATTAAGCATTACTATAGTTTACTAATGTTTTTGTTTTGAAGCAGATCTGTAACAAACTTTAAGATTGTAGTTACAAAAAATGTTTAATATGCATTAACGATATATTTTTGTCCTGAATAGCTTCTGCATATCTAGTAATTTCGGCAATATATTCCATATTCTTTCAATTTAATAATTTAAACTGTTTTCTAATACGATATAGTTTTAGCATAATCTAGGGTTAATCAAATTTAAATACGCCTGAATATTAAATTTTTAGACAGATTAGTAGGTTGGAAATCTGTACGCTGTAGTTTGTTTTATGCCCTAGTTTTTAAAATTAGATTACTACAGAGAAATGATATGTTTCTATGAGAATTTCTTATATCTTTGGTAGAGCTGGAGAAAAGCACATATTAAAAAAAATGATATAACTACATGATTAACTCTGGCCAGTTGGCTATGCCGGAGCCATAAAACTTACATACACACACACACACACATCATTAACTGATTTAAATACTTTTCATTCTACTATGTCCAATTTTTATAATATTTATACGTTTTAGTTTTGTACGATAAAACCACATATTTCTACAGCGAAATCACCCATATATTTTTATAGAGACAGCACTGTTATTGTTTCTAATGACATTAGTATTACTGGGTAATCTCCTAGTTAAAAATAAATTCATACAATTATTAAAGGTTGTTTATTCTCTCAATCATAGTACTATCTATCTGCCTATCTGTCTATTGGTTGGTCTGTCCCTACGTTTATCTGTCAAATCTACTGCAGGCAGACTATAGACAGATCGTTAATGAGCGATCTCGCTTAAAGCGAACAGAAATATGATTTTGTATGATTTCCATTGTATTACGAGAATTTTTGCGAATTTTCGGTTAGAATAATAGACCCATTTTGCTAAGTGAGTGTGAAAATATATAAAAATACATACAATACTTTGTTTTCAATGTGAAAATTTTTGAAAAATGTGATTGAGAACCTTGAATGTTGGAAACATTGTTAATTACTTCACCTGAGACAACCACCCATGGCCATCGCCATATGGGAAAACAAATGACAAGGACGACAGGAGACAGCTGACCGACAGAGATAAGGGGCTTATTAAGAAAACTCAATTAACCAGAAAAAGGGTCGACACCCAGAAGGAAACCGATCAAAATTGGGAAGTGCACGTATGGCCTTTTAAAGCAAGAAAGAGATAGCCAATTGAGCGACCAAGAACCGGTATGGAACCGAGGATAGGATAAATCATAACCTAATTTTAGGTAAAGGGTGAGCGAGAGAGAGAGAGAATAATGGGAGCAACAAAGAGGAAGATCGTCTATTATATTAATTATTAATTTGTTAATTTATTGTTGATATATGACTGGAGGAAGAGATTCTTTGCAGAAATATATGAGGATTGAAAGTAACAGGAGGTAATGAAGGGGTGACGCTAGACACTGTCAATGGAAGGAGGACAGTAATGAACAAGTGCACAAAATGGCCCAAATAAAGTGGAAGGAATCTGTGGAACCCAGGATCAAAGAGACCCGTAAACAAAGAGAGGAAGGAGGAAAGAAAACCTGGAAGTTACACAGCTAAGAGAGAGGTCACTACTATTTCAATTCAGATGAATCATAAAACACTTGAAGACAGGGAATTATCGTGTGGTGTTGATTTATCACAAGAGAGGAGGAAACTATATATGTTACTGAGACCATCTAGGTCGGTTCTTTTATTGATATTAAGGTGATTCTCCTGGATGTAACACATTTCAAGGAATTCTCTCTCTTGGAAAGATTTTTAGAGAAATGGAGAATTTTGGGTTCCCTGAAATTAAAGGAATGACCATTGTCAACAGAATGGGTCGCCAAAGCACATCTGTGTGGATGGCATCTAGTATCACTTTTATGGAGTGCAATACGACGATTCAAGGATGGGGAAGTCTGGCCAATATAGATTGATGGACAATTGAGGCAGGAAATTGAGTACACTAAGACACATGGAAAGAACTGGCAACGGGGCCTTCAGCTTGCTGAGAACACGTCTGTTTTTAAAGAAGTAATATTTGGCAATTTTAATGTTAGGAATGACTCGCAAAATATGGACCAATTTGTTGGTAAGGCCAAGAATGAACGGTAAAGAAAGTAACGACCAATTTATTTCGACTGGGGGGATTTGAGGAAGAGGGGAGATTTGCGGTAGGTGGAGGGGAGGGGGTTCTGGAGGAATTTGGTGGGTATGAGTAAGCTTTCTGACTTCGTCTTTGATTCTTAGCAAGAGTTTACGATTGTATCCATTATCCATCCCTACCACCACGGTATTTTAACATATATAAACAGTAATCGCTGTAATTATTTCTGTCTTGTAATTTTAAATATGAAGCATTTTTTATGATTGTTAGCAAATTCGCTATTATTAATTGATTGACTGGGGCACTTGTCATTTTTATAAATAGCTGACAGCCTTAAATGAGGGAGTATATGTTGAAAATTATTTCATGTATTCTTGAATCATCGAATTTAATTTTTTTTTATGTTTGCAGTGCCAATCAAACTGTAACTGTTTGTTGTAGCCAAGTATAAAGCATTTATATATATATATATATATATATATATATATATATATATATATATATATATATATATATATATATGTTGAGTATATAGAATAAATATTTGCTGTTAAACTTAGTTTGTAAAGTATACCTTACCCTCCTTATAAAACGAATCTATCAAGTACTATCTTTATTGTTTCGTTGTCAGTTTCAGTTCATACTCAGTTTAGGTTCCTTTAACTTTCATTGTTTCAATATTTTAATCAGTTCCATTGTGTCTGTATTCCTGTATCTCCAAAGAACGACTTTAAGTCAGTGCTTGATCGGGCTTCTTATAGCTACCATTAAAATAAAACTATCCATATGTAATAGAGTATTTAGCCTTACTAACTCATCACCAAGTCGACCAGGATTATAACCAGCCGCTTCTAATGCCGTCTCAACACGCTGGTCAAGCGGTTCGAACATTGAAGAATCCAGATCAATTCAGCTAAGATCCAAGCCATCGTGTTCACCAAGGCTCGCATCTCCACGCCGGCAAGCCTCACCTTCAAAGGCAGCAGAGTTCGGTGGTCAAACAGCATCAAGTACTTGGGACTACGCTATGACAAGCAGTTAGTATGGAAGGATCAGGTAACTGCTGTCGCTAAGAAAGCAAACCAACTCCTCGACACGATGTATCCACTCGTGAACAAGTCTAGCAAACTGTCAATTTGCAACAGGTTGACAATTTACAAAACGATCATCCGAGCCTGCTCAACATGGTGCCAAATGTCACGTACCCGCTGATCCATCCTCCAGACCATCCAAAACAAGGCCCTCCGCATTATCGCCAAAGCGTCATGATTTTTCCGAAATACTCAGCTTCACAGAGACCTCCAGATGCCCACAATCCGGAAATTCATCAGCAGCGCCTATCTAAAATTTCTGGACAAAGTCATTCATCATCCCAACCCCACAGCCAGGACCGCCTACCGTCCCCCTCCTTGCCAAGCCCGCCGCCTTCTGCCAAGACTTAGCGACCCCCTTGCCATCGGATTAGCTTAAGTTAATAATTTTAAATTTTCTGCTAATGAAATATCTTAAGTTTAAATACTTTAAGTACTCTTAATACACTTATATAAACTCTTTAGGGGGAAATGGGACCAAACGGCATGATGAGGCACCTGGATTCAAAAAATTCCGGAGGTAAAATAGCATCCCGTCCAGATCTCCGGGTCGAGGCTGATTCAGGGGCGTCAACATACAGAAATCACAACTTTAAAATAGATTCTTGCAACATACGAGGTTTAAACTCTAACATAAATTCAGTGCACAAACACCTGCAATTAAATAAACCTCATGTACTTGCTTTCTGTGAAACCAAGGTCACTTCATCGACCAGCATAGGGTACGACTTCTATTCTCGGTTTAGGCGTAACTTTGGAAGCTTCTTGTCAGAAGCGACCTTTCTTGTCAACGAGAGAATTCTCTGGTGCCCTGAAGCTTCGATGTCATGTAGTTAAAAATAACAACTCAACAAACAAGATTTATCTGCTGCCTCTATCGATCACCAAGTGATATTAATTTTAGAACACTTTTCGCTTCTCTTGCAGATACCATCGATTATATTCTGATTAAATATCCAAATGGTGAAATTGCCATCCTTGACGACTTTAATGTCCACGACATCAACTAGCTTAAGTATTGAAATTCTACCGACGAGCAAGGTCGTGAAGCTGAATTATTCTCAATCAGTTGTGGCTTAACTTACGAGTAGCTTATTGACGAGTCAACAAGAAGGCGCCTAAATCTTCCAAGTTTTGGCGCTACAAATCTGCTGCTAAATGGGAAGAACTCATGGAATATTTTCGAACTTTCCCTGGGTTAGACGTTTGTTTTCAATCCGACTACCCATCTGACTGCGCAAAGGAGGTTTTTGATGATATTTTGGCTGTTATGGACACTTACATCCCTTTTTCGAAGAAATATCCTTCCAACGACAAGCCTTGGTTTGACTGAAAATGCAAAGAAGTTATTGCATCTAAACATCTTGCCTACCGAATGTCGTGAAATTCGTAACATCGTAAATCGTAACATCTTTGTTTGTGCTCGAAACAGATGCAAAAAAATTATCGGCGAAACCAAGGAGGCACACAATCAACGAATTAGAAACAAACTTCTTGCTTGCCCGAACAATTTCGGGTCCTTTTGGTCAGTTGCTAAGACAATTAGTTAAAATTTCACCACCTACTATTCCCGTAGTGCAGTCAAGGATGTCCCATATTGTCTTCAGACCTCGTATCATAAAACGTATTTTAATGAAGCTTCTGGCGCTGATGTACCTACCATAGTACTCAAAAACTGCGCGGGAGAACCAACACCAGACTTTTCAACCTACAGAAAGGGAATATTTCCTTCCTGCTGGAAATGTGTCACAGTTCAGACGACACATAAAAAGGCAAAAACAACTACCGACTAGTCACACTGGTTTCAATAATATCACAAGTCATGGAAAACATCTTGAAAAATTCAATATAATTAGCGACCATCAATATTGCTTTCGTAAACATAGGAGATCTTCTGACTTATGTAACACATGTTTGGAATAACGCAATATTCAAGACACTCGACCGTGTTTGACACGATGGGTTGTTGGCTAAGCTACGCTCTTCTGGTATATCTGAAAAGTTCTATTTGTGGCTCTCAAGTTTCCTCAAAGAGCGTTGTTTACGAGTAGTAATCGACGGGTTTCTTTCTAACACCTTCACGACCAACGCCTGTATTCCCCAATGCTTCATACTGCCTTCTACTAACTTTCTCATTTACATTAACGATCTGTTGAAAAAGACCAGGAATTCAATCTCCAGCTTCGCAGATGACAGTACGCTTATCTCACCATTCACTTTGAACAATATCCGCAGACAGCAGGAGGTCATTCAAGTTACCAAAGACCTGGATGAAATTCTGTCTTGGAGTGACAGTAACCAAGTAAAATTTAATGCTACAAAAACTCAGGCGGCAGTTTCTTCGAAAAAAGTTAACGTTGCTGAACCCGACATAATTATGTCGGGGCACTCTATTCCTCTAGCATCGTTACTCAATTTCCTGGGCGTTAATTTGGGAGCAAATATGTCTTGGCATGAATACGTTGCAAGCATAGCAAAGAGAGCTTCTCAAAAGCTGGGAATATTATTTCGAACTAGAAAGCTTTACACTCCACAAAAATTGTTAATTCTGTACAAAGCTCAAATTCGACAAACGATGGAATACTGCTCCCATGTTTGGAACTGTCTGGATTCTATTCAGAAGAGAGCTGTTCGCCTGATTGGAGACACAGAACTGGCCAGCAACCTTGATTCATTGAAACATCGAAGAATGGTTGGCGACTTGAGTCTATTCTACAAGTATTTTTATGGAAAGTGTTCGATAGATGTAGCTGGCTTAATTCCTCCCAAAGCGGTGCATGCTACAAATATACGTCGCGCTAATATTTCACATCCGTATGAAGTTCAGCTTGTTACTTCTCGTATAATCCTTTTCAAGCAGTCTTTTGTATGGAGAACCTCACCCTTTTGGAATAATTTGCCCATGACTGTGTTTCCGATCAAGTACAATTTACAGCGATTCTAGACCAACGTGAATTGCTTTTTCCGCATACGTGTTACTCCAGTAGCGCTTTAGGGATTTTCCTGTCAGTGTGCTTTGCTGTGCTAGAAAACGGTCCCTATCATGTATGTATCTTAAGATCCAATCTATAAATCATATTCTAACCAAATCATTGTATAATAGTTATAGCGTAGAAACTAGCTAGTAGTCAATAAATGTAATCAATAATCAGCCTTACTACCTCTTTATTGTTGATCCTAATGCCAAATCCGGATCTAGCTAAGTTGATCTGTCAAGACAGCGGATTCAGTACAAGTCAGGACTTAATGAATCGCCCGTGAAAATACCCTTTCATATTGTAAATATTGCTATGTTATTGTAGGGAGCACTTAAAGTTGAATTTTGGTTCTCCACGTGGACAGGATGTGCTTTAAAAATAATGTAAATGCTATTGTGATTGGGAGGCTCACTATCTAAGCAAACAAACCAGAGATATCCCTTTTGCCAATCCTACTAGCGTCTTAGTAATATTAGCCAAACACTTAACAGTCAGGTGTTTGACGATCTTTTTCTACGCTTCCCGCTTGCCACGAAGCTCGACGGGGAATAGGTATATATTTTATAAACGTCTTCGTCGCATCGTAGAAAAGTATGTTCTTGTTAGTGACGGCCCTAGATCTATCCGGTCCAACCTCTATGTCAGTCTAACAACCTGTTGTCCGCAGTTTTCGTAGGAGTCCTTAGACCTTAGTCCAACTTCAGAAATAAGTTTCACCAGTGGGTCGGTTTTTTTTTGCCCGAGCAGCGTCTCACCAACAATATGCCATTTTATATTGAGGACGTCTTTTCAAAGTTGGTCTGCTAGCTAGCAGAAAGACATGTTCTGTAACCTAGCCCAATATCCCTAACTAAATAGGTATACGGACCCCGGGTACGATAAGCTCAGGCTATGCCATGGAGTCTCATAGCTTTAAAATACAGGTTACAATACGATCCATTATATATATATATATATATATATATATATATATATATATATATATATATATATATATATATATATCTTCAGTACACCTAAGAGCCACTGATGTGCATGTGCAAGCCTTTTGCTAGTCTATATATCGAAAATATCTCTTATTCGTATAGGTCTGGTTGAAGATGTCAGACAGCAGTTGTTCTTTGCAACTCATTCCTCTCTTAATACTTTTGCTAAATTGAGGTAATATTGTCTCGTTCACATACGTTGTACAAAATAAGTTATCAACTTGTAAAAAGTGGGTAAGCAGATGAATGGTCGACACTTAGTTGCGTTTGGTAGAAGATACGGTACTTTCTATAAAAGAAAAAAATTGCGTTTTGTGTGGGTTAAGTAGCTGACCTTATATTTCCATAAAATATAAAAAAGTGCATATGTTGTTCAAACAACGAAACATGACATGACATGAAAAATGAAATATCAGAGATGAACATAATAACTAAGGATACAACAAGTAAAAGATGATGTTTCCAAGGGTATAGTGTTAAAGTTTTGAACTTTTACAGATAATATTAATAATAGAGTTTCAGAAGAAAAAGAGAACAGAGGTTATTATTAATGTTAACTCCTGGCTCACCACTATAACAAATATTTTATTTTTTCACTCAACGTACGTTTCGCTAGCCAAATTAGCATTTACAGGAGCAATGAATGTTAATCATCGCTGCTAACCATGCTAACATGCTTAGCGAATAGTGATGATGACAGCTGTTAAGTAGTGTCATTGTACCAAGGTTTTCTGAGGTAATTAATATTAATATTACTAGTTTAGTTTAATATTGTAAATTATTTTTTAGTCCACTAAATGTATTTTAGTGCACCGTTCTATTTGAATGTTTTATCGAAATATTCGTAGGAGGACATAAATAATAATTTTTTAAAAATATTCTTTTTGAAGCAAATATCTAAATTCTTTGGTGGCGAAAACACTGTAAGTTGATACTCATTTCTAACCATAATCTACTACAATATAGGCTAGTAAAACTTCCTGTCATAGTCCTTTATAAGGTATAACTTTAATTTTGGGGGAATATATTACCAATAAAACATAACAAATATCTAATGTGATAGTGACAGAAGATTTTCTTAACTTAATTGTTAAGTATAACACTAAAATTCATTTTAACGTTAAGGAATCAATAAACATTGAGATTAAATGAAAGTTCTATTGAATACCCCAACTGACAAGTTGCTTGAATGTAGTGCAAATCTACAGTATCTAATGTGATAGTGACAGAAGATTTTCTTAACTTAATTGTTAAGTATAGCACTAAAATTCATTTTAACGCTAAGGAATCAATAAACATTGAGATTAAATGAAAGTTCCATTGAATACCCCAACTGACAAGTTGCTTGAATGTAGTGCAAATCTACGTTACTATGAATGTAGAACAAATTTTCGATTCGTATAGAATTTAGTCAGAGTTTGTGTAATGTGTAAGTTATGTGTTATGTAAGCATATTAAAGCTAGTTTGGGTAACAAGAAACATCGTAGATAACCTATATTTACTACGTTTACTATGTTCCTTTGGTATTCATTTATTATTGTCTCTCGTCGTACTGTTTGTGCTAACTTCGACTTTTTAAAAAATATTTTAATAAAAACATTAAGATTTAAACGATACTTTAAAATAATCATCAGAAGGTTTTTCTTTTTAGTGTTCCGTACGGAACACTTATAAGATGACTTCGGTGTCTGTCTGTCCGTCTGTCACACCCGATTTTCTCCGAAACTATTTGTCATAGAAAGTTGAAATTTGGTAATAGTATAAAAATTGATGGCCTCATCAGAGCCATGTAGCTTTGAAAGATAAATTTTGACTTAAGGGGTTAGTTTTGGGGGGTGAAATCGGAAGTGAAAAAAAATTTTTTTACTAGGTAATCGAGTGTGGTGTCAAATGAAAGCTTGTGAAAACACGAGTGAAAAATATATATATAATATAATACTTGCGCGCACTTTTCTTTGTATTATTTTTAAAAAATCGAGAAAAATCGCTGTCCACCCGCCTTATCTCGAAAAGTACTTACGAAAAAATTTTGAAAAAATTCTGGAATATTCTCCAAGGGGTGTAGATTGAACGAAAATTATTACGAGTGCATTACCTTTAATAATTTATCTGGTATATAAAAAAAAAACAAAAATTTCAAGGTCATCAATTTTCAGTAAAGATTGGAAACAAACTTTGATGAAAACTCATTTGGGGTGTGTTTTGTGAAGTCACTGATCATTTTATACTTCCTTTACAAAATTTTTTTATTTTAAAAGCAATCAACGTACGGAACACTAATTGCGCAACTTCAACTTGCACTTGACCGGTTATTTTAATTAATAATTATATGTTAAGAGTTAGATAATGAAATTTCATTTCAAAAAAACTATAATTTGCAGTGGTTATATAGCTAAACTAAAAAGCATTCGCATAACTATTAGTTGCTATTTAGGTCTGGCTACATAAGAACCTAAAAGCCCCTCGAAGAAAACAACTATTTTTAGACCTTTTAGATACTTCTAGATAAAAGTCAGGAATTAAGCCGAAAAGATGACGAAAACAAAGATACGGTTAAACAATGCAATATGGCCAATCAAACACCTAATTAGATCAAAACTACTGCTATAGCGCAAAAAAATTCTAGACGAAACCAGGGAGATAATCACAAAATTAAACACACCCAACAATTCCAGGTTCATTTGGTCGGTCGCTAGGGGCATTAGTTAAAACTTCACTAAACCCCCTATACCACAAGACCAGATAATATTATTCCAACTTGTCAGCTGTTGTCGATTTCCAACAATAAAAATACCTCCTAATGTATAGTTAAGGATGCCTAATATTGTTTTCAGATAGTGTGTCTAAAACACATTTTAAGGAATCTAGACACTAAAAAAGTTTTAGGCGCTGACAGAACACTTGCTATAGTGCTTAAAAAATTCTCGATAGAACTAACATTAGTTTTCTGTAAGCCTTTTAACGAAATTTCCTACAGCCAATAACTAAAAAAGGCAAGAATATCTTGCCAAACTACTACTACGCTATATACCTCCTGTGGGGATGCGGGTTATAATATCACCCCTGGCAAGTTAGATGAAAGATGCCCAGATCCTACCAGGCATGATCCGATGTGGCTTAGGCTACGTAAAGTTGCTTAACGTTCCGTGGCTGTGCCGATGTCTCACTGAAAAATAGCATGATGACGCTCCCAGGATCAAAAGATGGTAAAATAGCCAGATAGTTCGAATCTCCGGATGGGGGCTAATTCGGGGGCGTCAACAAACGCAGACCGCAATTATAAATGGATTTTTGTAACATACGAGCTTTAAACTTAAATACAAATTCATTGCATCAAAATTTGCAATGTAATAAGTCTCATATACTCGCTTTCTGCGAAACCAAGGTCAGGTCAACATTCTCTATCCTGGGTACGAGTGTTATTCCTGAAGAGGAAGCTATGTAGCTTCTATCGACCACCAAGTGATACTAACTTTAGAACACTTTTCGTTTCTCTTGAATTAATCATTTACTGATTAATTATCCAAATGCCGAAATTGCCGTCCTGGGCGACTTCAATATCCACAACGTCAACTGGTTCAAGTATTCAAATACGCCCGACGACCAATGTCTTAAAGCTGAATCATTCTCATCGAGTTGTGGTTGTATTCAGCTTATTGATAAACCCACTTAGATCTCTGATCGAAATGGAGAGTTCGCCAGTCTTCTTAATCTGTTTTCAACCACCAATCCAGAGATTTTCATTGTCACCGTAAATCCGCCGTTAAGTTTTTTCGACTACAAACTGCTTTCTAGATCGAGTATCCTACTGATTGGTGACAGAGGGGTGCCTAAGCCGTGCAAGATTTGGCACTACAAATCCTCTAAGTGTCAAAAACTCATGGAATATTTTCAAACCTTATCTTGTAAATGCGCTACAATTCAACCGATACTCAAAAAAGTCAATAAGGCCTTCACAAAAAAACTAGCAATCAGTCCCAATGCTTTCAATAATATCGAAGGTTTTGGAAAAAACTGTTAATTAGCATCTTTTAAAATACCTAGAAGAATTTAATATTATTAGCGATCATAAATATTGCTTTCGTAAGCAAAGCTCAACAGAAGATCTTTTAACTTATGTAACCCATGTTTGGAACAACGTAGTTAAACATTTTGAAGAATCTCGAGCGGTTGTGCTTGATATATCCAAAGCATTGCGACCGTGTTTGGCATGACGGATAGTTGGCTAAGTTACGCTCTTATAGTAAGTCTGAAAGGTCTTGTTTATAGCTCTCCGGTTTGTTCAGAGAGCGGCAGATTTCTTTTTAACATCTTTACTGCCAACGCTGGTGTGCCTTAAGGTTCCATACTGTCTCTTACTCTCTTTCTCATTTACATTAACGATTAGCCGGTAAGGACTAGAAATCCAATCTACAGCTTATTTCTTTATTCACTCTGAACGTTCGAACATCAGCTATTTATGCAAATATCTGCAGATGGCAGGAAGTCATTCAACTTATCAAAGACCTGGAGGAAATTGCCAACCAACCAAGTAGAATTTGAGACTTTTTTCTGAAAAAGTTGACGTTGCTGAACCCGACATAGTTATGTCGGGACACTTCATTTCTCTAGCATCATCACTAAAGTTGCTAGGCGTTAACTTGGGAGCAAATATGTCTTGGCCTGAACATGTCGCATGCATAGCAAAGGGTAACTTCTCAATATCTGGGAATATTATTTCGAACTAGAAAGCTTAACATTCCACAACAACTGTTAATTATGTACACAGCTCACCAATGATGAAATACTGCTCCCAAATATACACTGTCTTTGCTGGATTCTATTTAGAAGAGAGCTGTTCGCGTGATTAGAGGCCCAGAACTCACTGAACGCCGTCATACCATGGAACATCAAAGAACGATTGGTGACTTGAGGCTATTCTACAAGTATTTTCATGGAAATTGTTAGATGGATGTAGTCCCCTTAATTCCTCCCAAAGAGATACTTGCTATTAATGCACGTCGCGCTAATACATTACATCCATACGAAGTTTAGCTTTTTACTCCTCGTACAGCACTTTTTAAGCAGTCTTTTATATGGGGAACATCATCCTTTTGGCATGATTTGCTCAGGACTGTGTTTTCGAGTAAGTACAACTTACATTAATTACGCTTTGACCGCACATGCGTCACTCTTGTAGTACATTAAGTCCGCTCATAAAAAAGGACTATTGGTAAGCGTGATTCTTCTGATGGTTGTGATCAAAGTTTTAACAGATGTAACTCCAGTTGTACGTCGGACCAATAGTTTTTTTCGTTTTTAAAAAACGTTTTGTTTTAATAAAACTTTATTGAGCATATAACAATATTTGGAAACAGAATTACAGAAACACTTCATACAACGAATAGACAAATAGAAATAATTCGTATTGTTACATACAAAGCTTTCATAATCGTCCTTATCTCCAGTATTACTAACAGCTTACATAAGCAGTACACTCCTTCATCCCTACAAAGGCATATAAACTTCGAAAGTTTCTATGACCTAAATAACTATTTCATTTTGGTTAGTATTCCTTTTTAAATATATGGGTCATAGTTAATTTAATAGCAAAATTGATATCACAATGCTTATTACTATGCCTAGTAAAACTGTTAAAATACTATTTTTGTCATAGTGAATAGGGTTGATTAATAGTTTTAAATTTTCGAATTTTTGTATCTTGATTTCTCCTTGAAGTTCATTTACTTGGTTAAAATTATTTCATCTGAATTGAACAGTTTTATTTCTTTATACTCGTATGTACGTTGATTTACTTAAATTAATTTTGATAATCGGCAGTGAGATATTTTGAAATGAGCTTTTTATACTTTTAGAAGCTCTAAGATTATTGTTCTTTAATTTTAAGTTACAAGAATCATTTAATTTTAACAAATACGTAACATTTAATAAAGTATTGTTTTAAGAGTTTCCGCATCTTTTTACTCTTCGGAGTTCATTAGATGTTATTAGAATTTATTTATTATTGTCAATATTTTATATTTATATCTCATTAATTTTAATTACAATTGAGTTACAGTTTGATGTATCATATTGTAAAAGTTGTACTTCACAAGGTTTTCCGAATATATATGGGAACATATTTACCCAAATTTATTGTCATTTATTAATAAATATTCAAAATTAGGAATAACTACTTTATGGAAATCTCCATTTCCTGCTGGAAATAGTTGGAATATATTATAGTTTCCTTTTTCTACAAGAGGGATTTCAATAATGAAAATTAATTCTTTATAATTTACATAGCTTTGTTTCTTCGATTTTAGGAATATTTTTGGGGATTGGTTCAAATGCAATTTATCCATAGTTAATTGATTATAGAATTGTTCATTATTGCATTGGAAAATTATTTAATTTAGCAAAAGTAATTACTACTTCTAATTTTTCTAAAGTATTGCAAATATTTTGTTAAAAATTCGTTGTTTGAATTGGGTCGTCCATTTGAATGAGTAAAATTGGCTCCTTGGATTTTTGTCTCATTCTACTTTATGTAATGATAAAAAAAATCCACATTTTATAAGCCCTTTCTTTTTTGATATATTTGTTTCTTATTTCTTTCAAAGCTTTTCCTAGAATGTTCGAGTGCTACTTACAATCTTTAGTCTGAGTTCCGTGCCAATTCAACTACTATTATTTCTGATGTCACTTGTTCCATGGGTAGTATTGTTGTACTCATGAATATAGGACTTAGCAACACTAGTCCAAGACACGTTATCATTTTTCTCATTTGACCGACAGCGTATTCTGTTAACTACTGGTGTAAAAATTAGTTTGATATTCTTTTTTTAAGTATGTTTTGGTTTCTTGGATTTGAAAGTAATTGATTGTTTATTCCGTTAACTCGTGTTTCTTAGTTTGGGTATGCGAGATATTTTCTCTAATTTCGTCAAGGTTCTTGATTCTTGATTGATTTACTCAAATTCAAATTCAAATTCAGTTTATTTGCCAATATCTACAAATTCATAAAGTGACAGAAATTAAATTTGCTCAAAATACGACAAAAAGGATGACACAGCGAATATAAATAGCCGATACCACAAGCCCTTCACTATTTGGACATGTATAGTGCCACTCTGTGACGAACATATATATTAAAAATAATTAAAAAACTAATTGTAAAAATTCTAAGAATAAAAAATTCTAAAAAATAGCAGAGTGCAGAGAGGGATCGGCGAGCACGCAGCGAAACTGGCGGCGGAGATGCGGGGAGATGTATATGGATAAACAGAGTAAATTTTACATAATATGACATGGTAGGCAAGTGGTATCACCCTTAAAAGGATCTAAAATTATATACAAAGAAGTAGGTAAATATTACGTTAAATTAGAATTATTTTGCTGGATAATAAGTTGGTGTTTTACATAGAAAGAAAACTTGCCTGGTGATAATTGTTTAACCTCTTGTGATAAAGAAGTCCACAAATGCACAGCAACAAAAACGAAGGACTTTTGAAAGGCAGCCTTCCTGTGTTGAGGAACTCTAAAAGAATTAATGTTCCTCGTATCGTGCGGATGTGTTGAGGAACTCTAAAAGAATTAATGTTCCTCGTATCGTGCGGATGCAGAAAAACACTAAATTGTTCTCTGAGGTATTGGGGTTAATCAAATTTAAAAATTCGATAGATAAAATTATACAAGTACCTTCTACGATTTTCCATATTTAAAATGTAGCTGTTATTTAAATAGGATGTGATTCGATTTTTGAATGGAATGTTAAAAGAAAAGCGCATACAACAGTTTTGTATTTTTTGGATTAATCTAACATACTGGGCTAACAAAGAGTCGCCATATACAACATCAGCATAATCAAATAAACATAAGATCAAGCTATTGCACAAATAATATTTGGTTTTTGATGGCAGAAGATTCCTTAGATTATACAGCTTTTTTAAACGAATATAAGCAGCCTTTAATTTAATATTAATATGTGTTTGGAATGAAAGAGATTTGTCAAAAATTACTCCTAATACTTTGGCCTCTGGAACTAAAGGTATTAAAAAGTATACCCTCTGTATTTTTATTACTGTGAAACAGCATAAAACAAGACTTCTGTACATTAAGCTTGAGGCTATGATCATTACAAAAATTATATATGTCATTTAGGTCCCTATTAAAATATACTAAAGAAGTGCGTAACTTATTTAAAGGAAATGGCATATATATTTGAGAGTCATCGGCATACGGTTGCATTTTTGAATATTCTATCGCCTTATCAATATCTGCCACATAAAGAGAAAACAATAGTGGACCTAAGATGGAGCCCTGGGGCACTCCTTTAGTAAGTGGTATCTAATTCGATTTAATGGATTTAAAATCTTTTCTAATTTCTACACAGTGTGATCGATTTTTTAGAAAATGTTCCATAAAAATAACTGACTGGCCTGAGAAGCCAAAATAGTAAAGCTTTGCCAAGAGCAGATCATGATTTAGGGTGTAAAACGCCTTACTAAAATCCAAAAGAGCTAAGCAGGTGGTTTCATTCTTATCTTCATTGAACCGAATATCGTTCAGTAAATTAACCAAGCTGGTAGTAGTACTAAAATAAGGTCGAAATTCTGACTGACAATTGGGTATTATTTGTTTACTATTTACATATAAAAAACATTTGCTGATATACATGTCGTTCCAGAATTTTTGATAAAGTTGGGAGTATACTAATTGGTCGTAGGTCCTTTGGTTCCATGGGGTTTGTCACTTTGGCACATACTTTAATAATAGCCATTTTCCAGATATTCGGAAAGTACCCTTCCAATATACAACAATTGATTATATTTATTAGCGGACGCGTGCAGTACTGAAGACAGAGTCTAAGATCTTTAACTGAAATACCATCCTCTCCTATGGCATTAGTAGAGATTTTATTTATGATGGCTAACAACTCTCCTTCGGTAATTAGATTAAGACTCAATTTCATTTCATTTGTTACCTTTGGATGAGTATTAGATTTATAATAAATCATTTTATTTGCTGATACGTTATTTAATCCTCCAGTACTCAATGCTATCCTTTGTTTATCAAAATTTGAACATTTTATTGGTTCTATTTTAGGACAATAATGTATTGAATTATACTTCCTAGTGGGAAAGGTAGAATTTGGTTTAATTGTTCGAGTATTTTTTGTTTTATGTTATCAGTAACGGACTATCTATTATAGAACTCATTTTTATAATTAGTAAAATTGTTTATATGTTCTTTGAGTAGGTCACATTTTTTATTAATGGAATAGAATTCATTTATTAAACTAGTTAAATCAACAATTTGTATAAATATCCAGTGGTTGGTAGTCCTCTGTGCGTTTCTCAGTTTGTGGGCTAGTATTCCATGGTTGTCGTTTAGGTTGTAGTATTCGAGGCAGTTTCATCCATAAACGGACCATCTGTAACATAAGGTTTTTATTCTTTACGTAAACAGTTTCAATTTTCTTTGGATTTTTAATATTTTGTACTTTTACACGGTTATGATCCAAAATTTCCGTAATTTTATAAGGACCAATAAATTTAGGCTGATTGCCATTTCTAACAGAAAGTTGTTTGTATATCCTTTGATATATGTGAAAGTTAAAGGTTTCGTTGCCCTTAGTTTTTATTTTTGCTAAAATTCTCTCTTTCTCATTATCAGTTTTGTTATTAACATTTTTGTAAATGGCGTCAATCTTTTCTTTATGAAAAGAGACGTCATCTGAATAGAGTAGAAGTTCATCACATCGTACAGTATTAGTTCGGCAGCTGGATTATTTTTCTCTTTTTGTTTAAATATTAAATGTTCAATTAATATCGAGTAAAAACGTTTGACAGGCAAATTGGATTCATGATGTTTTAGTTCCATTCCAAACTAGTTCTAAAATAGACACCGCTAGAAAGAAGAAAAAGGGAAAGGCCGAAAACAACCTGGATTGACGGAATCTAGAAAGCCATGTTGGAGAGAAACTTAAGACCAGAAGATAGAGGAGGTAGGCGACTGGGAACCCGAAGGCTTTTTTTTTGTGGCTCTAGCACATGTGCTGCAGGGAACTCCCTAAAGCGCTACAGGAGTGACACATGTGCGGGAAAAAAAAAAGCGATTCACGTTGTTCTTGAATCGCTGTAAATTGTACTCGGTGGGAAACGCAGTACAACGCTATGAATCCGGATATGATGATGATGGTATTTTGGTGTATTTTTATTTTTTGGTTTTTTAATAGTTCGTTTTATAGATGATTATTAAATTCTCCACCGTTGTCGCAAGATTCAAGGCATCTAAAAAATGAAAAGAAATTTATAAGTTTGTCTCAAAACTAATTTTGCATTTTTGTCATATGGATATGCTTGTCCATACTTTGAGAGTTATCAAAAATCGTTAAGGAATTTTGATTTTTAAAAGTAAACGAATTAATATGTATCATTTGAAACGGTGTACTGAGAGTCTCAGTTTTTAAAATCGGTTTGTAAGATTTTAATCAACTATAATTTTGAGCTTGGCAAATATTACAATCATTAATTTATTGGGTTTTATTATCTTTTATTTATGGCCAATAATATATTTGTTTTAATCGTTCATAAGTTTCTATAGTTTTTCAGTAGTTCGTTTTGTTTTCATATTGATAACTAATTACCATAATATTTTCATGTTGAACAGAAATATTATTTAAGAGTTTTATACATCGAATTAATTTTAAGTTTTTGAAATTTTTAATATATACATTTGTAAATAATGAGATTATTTTATTGCTTTAGAAAAAGACATTGTAGGCTATTGTCTTGATCTGATGGTGAATTATATATTTTTTGTGCCTTTATTTCATTGTGAACAGATCTTTTTATTAAATATTGCAACATTTTATGATTATTAGGTTCATATAGAATGTTTACATCCTTATTCCCATCAGCTGTTTGATTATTGTGCACTGTTGAGTCATATGTCTTGGGCGGTTGTATTTATATGTCAGAAATAATATTTATTTTTTGCTGATTGCAATTCGGGAAATTCTTGTATTATGTCATCTATGTTTGGACTAAGTCACCTGGATTGTTTACTACTAATTCATTCTCATAGATATTTAATTATATTCGAGATAATGCCTCTGCGATGGAATTTTGTGTGCCTTTTTTTTAAATAATTTGGTAATCAAATTCTTCTAGTCGTTGTAGCCATCTTACAAGTTTTCAATTAGGCTCTTGTAAATTAACTAACAATACTAAAAGTCTTTGGTCAGTGTAAGTACAGAATTTTCGACTAAATAAATATGGATGAAAATATTTACAGGGCTATACTAAGGCTAATAATTTTTTTTTCAATTGTCGAATATCTAGTTTCTGATGCGTTAAGGGTTCGAGATGCTTAAGCTATCGTTTTATCGTTAGGAATTGTTCTTTAAGATAATACTGCACCTACAGCAAAATTACTTGCATCTATCGTTAATAAAAATGGTTTTTCAAATCAGGGTTCTGCAAAATTAGTGTATTAATTAGCAATTGTTTACAATGTTTAAAAGCGTTTATAAAATCATTGGTGTGTTCTATCTTAAAATCCTTTTTTAAATAATGAGTTAGAGATTTTGTAATTTCGGCAAAACCTTTTATAAATTGTCTATAATAACCTAAAGATAATTTAATTTCATTGTTAGTTTTTGGAATAGCGAAGTTTTTATTGCTGATATCTTATTTGGGTTCGATTTTACACCTTCGTTGCTTAGGGTATGTTCTAAGTATTGATTTCTCTCCTTAAAAATTCAGATTTTTCTAGTTGTACTTTAAATTTTGACTCTCGTAATCTGGTAAAAATTTTTTTTATTGTTCAATATGTTCTTATAAGCTTCTATATATTACGATGCTATAAAAATATACAAGGCATGTTTCATTTTGTAGTCATCGTAAAATGTTATTAATTGCTCTTTGGAATGTCGCTGTTACGTTTTTCCGTCCGAAAGGCATTCTGAAAAATTCATAATGTTCTTGATCTGTACTGAAAGCTGTTCTTGGAATATCCTTTTCGTTCATTTGGATTTGATGAGATCCATTGGCGAGATCTAGTGTGGTAAAATATTGACTTTTCCTAATTTTTCTAAATTTTCAGTTATATTTGGTAAGGGAAAATTGTTATCAACAGTTCTTGAATTGATAAAACAGTAATCAATACAGACTCTTCATTTTTATTTACCTAATTTGTCTAATTTCTTAGGTACAATCCAAATAGGGATGTCCAAGATTAATTGGCATCTCTTAGAGTATTTTGTATTAACATTTTTAATATTTGGCTCTTTACTTCGTCTCGACGTACTTCTGGGTACCTGTAGAAAATTTTCTTGGGTAAGCTCTGAATATTCTGGTCGTTTCTTAATGGGAACTTTCACTTCGATTATTGGTTTGTTATTTTACTTCTTGATTATGTTATTTTGGTAAATTTATTTTATTAAAGTCCACGAGTTTAGTTCGGCTCTTGAAATTATTAAAACGGTGGCTCTTCCCGTATACTTAATATCGTGTCTAATAGGCAAATATTTATGATAATATTAGGGTTTGTTCTATCTTGAAATGCTTTTAATAGATTTTCTACTACACCAATAAATCAATTTAATAATTTTGGATTTCCGTCGAAATTTGGAACATTGTCTAATTGGTAGAAGTAATTAAATTCAGGCATTTTGACAGTTGAATCAATTGATAAGTTATTTCAAAAGTAACTAAATTATCTAAATTAAGATATTTATACATCTCGATTTTTATATAATAAGATTATTGCTCTCATTGGTTCGTTCTCCTTTCCTTAATCTAGCTTAGTCTAGCTACAGATTCTGTAGGATCCTAAAGGCTGACGGATATTCTCTCAGTAGTATTCTATTTTGACTTGTTGCTACCCACTAGGTGTAGTTTTTACCCCAATTCCTGTGAAGAAATCACCTTAGATCGATACTTTTTATAGATTATTTTTACGTTTTTGGGTTCTGTCTCCCAAGTTTCTTCACTAATTAGCAACTGTCACCCTAGGTCGGCACTTTTAGTTTTAAGTATAAAACTTTTTTAGAAGGCGTTTTCGTACATGAGGGTTTTTTTTGTTATAGGTCTAGCACACGTGTTACAGGGGAGTCCCTAAAACGCTCCTAAAGCGAAGGTAGATTGATAAGCCTTATAAATTTCTACGAAATGGCGGAAATTTTTTTTTAAACGTATGGCTGATGGTAAGAGAGTCTTTCTTGTAACAGTTATTTGTTGGCACCTATCGTAAGTGCCAAGTATTATGCAGTGATAAAACATGTTTATTTAAAAAGTGGACTGCGGGCCAGGTAGAAACTAAACTGAAGGAAGTTTATGGGACTCTGCAATAGCCCTCAAGATCATTTATTACTGTACAAATAAATTTAAACGTTGCCGTACGCGCATTGCAGATGCTGGACGTTCAGGACGCCCGACTAAAGTTTCTTCTAAAGAAATGGTGGACATAATTCATGGTATTGTGATAGAAAATCGTCACCATAAGCTTCATGATATTGCTGAGATGGTAGGCATCTCATTTGAATGGATACATAGTATGTTGCACGAAAATGAATAAACTGAGTACACCATGGGTGCCGCGTTTGTTGCCTCCAGAGAAAAACCTTTTATAATTGTCTATAATATTATAAGAAAAAACGCACAAAGAAGGATATTTCAAAATCATGTTTGGAAAAGTTGCAGCGTTATCCGAAGGACTTCTAATATCGCTTTGTGACTGTAAATGATATATGAATCCGCCATTATAACCCGGAGATAAAACCGGAGTGAAGATAGTGGGTTAACGAAGGTGAAAGTGCACCAACAAAAGGGAAAACAGTTTTATCGGCGGGAAAACTGATGGTAATTATTTTTTGAGACTCACAATGTATCGGCATGATTAAATATTTGGTAAAGGCGAAACAGAGACTGACTCTTATTACGTAACTTTACTAGACTGGTTATATAGAGCTGAAGCAGAAGCGACCAAGATTACTGCACAGAAAGTTATCCTTTCCAAGGGCAATGCACCCGATCATACATCGGGGATTATAATGGCAAAAGTGCACGAGCTGTGTTTCAAAATAGCTCCCTGTCCATCTTATTCCATAGATTTGGTCCTTTTTTGTTTCTTCAGCTCAAAAATTGGCTTGGAGGAAAGAAGTATTCCGTTCCAAATATATTGAGCTCAATAAGGATTAGGTTGAGAAATAAATTTTTCTTTTTGCAAAATAATGTTATTTACTTTGTTCTTCCCAGACTTTTCAGTCCACCCTCGTAGATAGTCAAACATCCTAACATTACATAAATTAAAATATGTACAAATATTGTGGTAATATGTAAAAATATTAATCTATAACGCTCGTGGCAGAGCGTTGCTCAAAACGTACCATAAAATATAAAGGTTTGTTTCGGTACCTGGACAACTTTGAATAATATCACGACCTTCTAGCCGAAAATTTCTACATGATATAGAAAATGATTAATTCCTAGTAAGGCAGGAAGATAAACGATAAAGAAAAAAATCCTAAAATTAGAGTTTCGTATCATCCTAGAAATAAATATTTGTTAAATTATATATCTAGCATATACTAGTTTAGGTAAATTCACAAATCGAAAATCATAAAAAAACATACAACTAAAAAGAAACCAATATAAATGCCGTTAATTACAGCTAAGAACTTTTTGCACATATCCATAAAACACATTTTCGTTTGTAAAAATTGTGTTCCTTTCATGGTCCTAATTGTACTCGGCGAAGCATTATACAATTTTATACCATGGTATAAGGGACTATTTTATTAAGACAAAACTGACTTTTCATGATATATAATAAATATTTTAAACATTGAATTCAGTATTTTTTCTGATCCTACAAGAACCTGGTTGGATCAACTACGAATTCCTTAAGACATAACATTATTTGACATAAAGCGAAAAATATGCAAATAGAAGACCCGTCTCATGAATTAATGGAATTAAGTAGAATTTAATTTGAGGCAGATATATTCAACATAATAACGAAACAATAGTTTAGAATCAATATGGGTGCTCAGAAAAATTGTTTGAGTAATAAAATAGATGATTATTAAATCAAAAAATTGGAAAAAATTGATTTCTATTTCATATATCCGTTTTCTAAACATTAAGAGTAAGGTCATATCTTTTATACAAAATCTCCATATCTCCATGCACATGCTATAGTTTTTCACTGAACATATCCAAATTTACCGTTACATAATAATGTCAGTGTCCGCCGTTATGTTGACAGTCGTTACATTCAAAGATAAACCATGAGAAAGCAATGGTTCCGAAATTGATCCCTGAGGAGCATATTAGGGTTATCGAATTAGAAAAGCTGCCCTAGTATTTCGCTGCTATATCTATAAATCATATAGGACCTCATTCTACTCAGCAACCTCCCTCACGTTTAAATATTGTATATTTTTAACAGAAGAAAATTGAATTTGACAATGTTAAACAGATTGGATAAGTTAAAAAATAGAGAGACAGGTATTTACCACCGTCTATTAGTATATATAAAACCAGAAAATTAACATATGTAGAAGTATAATTAGTGATTATAGCATAGACCATATTTTGAAAAAAAATTTGAAAATATACGACATATATACGAATATTTGACAATAGTTTTCCATATTTTCCCGCTTTTATGGTTTAATATCAAATTCTTTAAAGCTATTTGAATAAAAACTTGTTAGCTCATATTTTGATCCTTGGTCACCTCATAAATAGCCGTCCTCGGGAGTCATTCTTGAATTTTAACGACAGTAGAGGGGGCATAAAGTTTATATTAAGGTTAGAATCTTTAGTATTATTTGTAAAGCCTATTAAAAGTATCAGTTCCACTTTTCACTAGCCAAAGTTTTAAGTAAGCTGAACCCTATTCACCCTTACTTGTGGAATAATGGTTTTGTTTTCTATACAGTCTTAATAATATTTATAAATATAAACAGAACTGAAACGTTGCATTACAAACAGCTTTTATCCAACAATGTTTTTTGATTCTCCAAACAAAAATATTAATCTGCAAATTAATACATTTAGGAACTATGCTTTTAAATCTATTTTGTCTGACTTGATTAGTATTTTAATGTCAAATATTGCCATTCTGTAATACCTTGATATGCTGGGATCATATCTGAATAGGATACTGAGGTAGTGATAGGACAAATTTAAGTATACAGTATTTTAAATTTTGACTAGACAGTTTCTTATCTACACCATGATTATATTTAATATTAATCATAATTGTAAACATTAACTAATACCTATGCAACTGGATATGAATGTGATTAATTAAATTCAAATTACCAACAGATTTGTTTCGTTTGTTTTAAATGAGAGATGTCATTATTTTATTTTACTCATTTTTTGGGTTTTTTAATATCATGTTTTATAATATTCATTATTATATTGCTTGCCATGTACAGACTATGGCTGCATCCCTGCTTAGTCAGCCTACAACCGTAAATTATTACAATCTAGAAGTGAAGTTCTGCAAGTCTAAGCAACGAGACAAATTAGCTTTTCTATACCACTTAAAGAAGCGGCAATAGCGTAGTGATTAGGATGTCTGCTTTATACGCCAGCGAGCCGAGTTCGTATCTCGGCTCGGAAATTAATAATAAAAAAAATATAAATAAATAATATAATAAAAATAAAATTTACGTGATGGTCGCCTCTTTCGGGAAGGCAATGACATCATGCCTAGTAAAGCCCTCTCACTTTGGCAATTCGAAACCGGCACTAAACTGTAGATCCCCTTTGTCTGTAGAAATTCTTAAAATGGCACTAACCACAGGCAAAGGCGAAAGGCTCGCCTATGGCGGTACTGGATATAGCACTTGAAGAAGTTTCAAAACCCAATTTTAGAGAAAAAGAAATAACCGCTAGGGACTAGATCGGGATTATAATGTGGGTGATTTATGCCTCAAAATCACATTGCTAAATGACAGCCTTACTGCAACTACAAAGGCACCGACGATTTGTCGCTTAATAACGTCCTCACCGAGACACAAAATTTTTCTTTTATAGCATCCGTCAATTTTTATGTTAGAAATGCATAACATCCACCAGTAACTGTAGAATTTCATTCTTTAAAGTCAACTTCCCTTACGAATTCTAACGGATGAGGACTGTGATCAACTTTTGTTATTGTATAATTTTATCTTTATAGATTCTCGTTAAACAGAAAAATATGGTTCATAGACATTTCTCCTCCCACCACAGATAAGTCAATTGGATCTTTTCCTTGGCTCACACAAAGTGCTTAAAATTCAGTACGACATTTCATACATTGTTGTTTTTGGAGAATATTAAAAAATTTGACGACGCAAGTTCTATATACGACCATAGCTGAAGTGCTATTGATGGTAGAGCCACAAAATTATACCTGAAGCGCAACAGAGCATAGAATAGGAGGTTGGCGGTGTTAGGCTCTTGGGGCCCATAAATTTTGGGCTTTACTACTATCTGAATGTAGTAATATTTAAATTCTAATCTTTAGAATTTCTTTAAAAAAACCATAAAGTTTTAATTCAAGAATAAATATATTACTGTATTTTGAAAAAGATATAATATTTTCACTGACATTGCTTACATTAACTCTAAATAATTTATCTTACTATTGTTACAGAAACAGCTTGTTGTGTTTTAAGATGAATAAATTATGATTTTAAGTAAAGTCTAGAGACGTTACATAATACAACTTTCAATGAGGCCTAAAAGCTTCTTAGCACTACTAAACAGCGCTCTTTGACATTTCTATTAAGCTTAATCAAAAATTCATTTTTTTTTATTGTAAATACTTTTTTTATGGTTCTTCTTAAAGGAAGTACAGTAATACCCCGCTTAGCGCGACCCCGTTACGCGCGGTTTCACTATAACGCGAATTTCAAATTTCGCGCTCATGTAGTCATTAGCTTCTCTATGGTCGCGGGGGGATCCCCGCTTTCTCTGAATATTCTCTTTGAAGAATTGGGAATTCCCCTGTCCTTCGACTTTGTTCTATGGGGATTTCCTCGTTCGTTTCGTGTGTTCATTTGTTCCGTAATTAGTTCGGTCGGCTGGCAGTTTTGTTTTAATATTTATTGGAGATACATACATACATAATTTAACCCTACGTTAAAAATGCCGCCTGTAAAGAAAAAAGAGCGTAAAAGCGTCACTTTGGAATTGAAGATGAAAGTGTTTAAGAAGAATGGAAAATGGAGGCAAAGCAACAATTGTTGGGAGAGATTTTGGACTCTCAGAATCGACTGTGAGAACGATTTATAAAAATCGGGAAAAAATTAAAATCTCCAGCGAAGGTTCAACACCTATAAGTGCAACAAAACTTTCTCGTTCGAGATCATCTATCTTAGAAAGAATGGAGAAATTACTGTCAGTCTGGATCGAAGATTTGAATAAGAAGAACACACCACTAAGTCAAGATCTCATATGCACAAAAGCAAAATCTTTGTATGAGATGCTGAAAACAAAAGAAGGAGAAGGAGTGCCACTCCGACTTTTGCTGCCAGCAGAGGCTGGTTCCATCGGTTCAAGCAGCGTTCTAATCTTCACAATATCCACATAACAGGCGAGGCGGCCAGCGCGGACATTCAAGCTGCAGCTGAGTTTCCAGACAAGTTTCAAGACTTCGTTAGACGAGAGAAAATTCCTGCTTGTCTCATCTTCAATGTTGATGAGACCGCACTTTACTGGAAAAAAATGCCATCTCGAAGATTCATTTCTAAGGAAGAACGTCAAGCCAGTGGTTTCAAAGCTGCGCAAGATCGACTAACACTTCTGCTGGGTGGTAATGCCACTGGTGATTTCAAACTGAAACCTTTACTAGTGTACCATTCAGAAAAACACCCCGTGCAATGCGAGGCACAGACAAGACAAGTCTACCAGTTGTGTGGCGATCAAACAGAAAGGCGTGGGTTACACGGGAAATTTTTCAAGAATGGTATTCTAATAGTTTTTTGCCCATCAGTCAAATCATACTGTGACAGAAATGGGCTTGAACCTAAAGTTATATTACTCTTAGACAATGCCCCAGGACATCCAACCTCACTTGATACGCCCAGAGACTTAAAAGTGTACGTAAAGTTCCTTCCACCAAACACTACGTCAATATTACAACCTATGGACCAGGGAGCAATAGCAAACTTCAAAGCTTATTACCATCGCCGCACTTTTAGCCAACTAATTCATGAAACTGACGGGGAAGGAAGACAGTCTATGCGAGAGTGGTGGAAGTCATACAACATTATGAAGTCTATTCACAACATAGAAGAGGCTTGGAAGGAAGTTAAAATGAGTTGTATGAATGGGGTGTGGCGTAATCTTTGGCCAGATGTAGTGGAAGCACCTAGAAGAATTGTCCAGATGCAGAGACAAGTGCTTGAAGACACTGCTGCAATGATTGAGGGGTCTGAACTTGAAGATGTCACGGTAGAAGATCTCGTAGAACTTGTAGCAACGCACGACGATCCTATTAGCAATGAAGATCTGATCGAGTTACAGAATAATCCTATCTACGATGAGGAAGAACAAGTAGAAGAGAAAGTTTTATCTTCAGGGGAAATACAAAATGCACTTTCAAAAATTTATTCAGGTTTGGACATATTGCAGAGTATAGACAATAATGATGACCGTGTCTTGACCATGTGTCAAACAATTAAAAACAGTGTTGGGTGTTATGAACGTATTTTACAAGAACGTAAACAAAACGTTACCCAAAAGACAATAGATGTATTTTTCCGTAAAAAATAAGAGTATGTATTGCATAAAGTGTTCTTAGAATTAAAGTGATTGATTAAAATGATTTGTATTTTTTTTGTATTAAATTTTGACTATGTTTAATCATAAACCTCGATATACGCGAATTTCAGTTAACGCGATTTTTTTTTCGGAACGTATCCCTCGCGTAAAGCGGGGTATTACTGTAGTTAAAAAATTACTACTGGAGATGTTGTGTTGACATTTTAGAATCTTTGAATCCTAAATACATTTCTGCTGCTATGTCGCTCTCTTTTCTATAGTATTCTTTAAGTTATGGTAAGATAAAAACATAATTTTAAGAATAATTTACGCTCAAATATGTATGGGGTTTAAGGGGCAGGAGGTTAAAAGTGATAGTTTGCAATATATCATAATACAGGTATACATCCCCTTCAACGTTGTTAGAAAATTACTTTATGTTAGTTTGCATTATTTCACATTTTAATCGAAAAATAAAAAGAGAAATGGAATGTAATTAATAAACTGACTTCAAAAGGCCTTCTATCCTGACAAAGAAATAAATTTTCAAAGATCGGGGAAACTTGATATATATATATAGATATATATACTATTTATATATATATATATCTATATATATATATATATATATATATATATACATATATATATATATATATATATATATATATATATATATATATATATATATATATATATATATATATATATATATATATATATATATATATATATATATCGGAATTTCCAAGCTTGTTAACATTTGGTATAATTATTACAGTAACATTATTCTATCGCCTAATTTACGAAAAAACAAAAATTGTGCAATTTTACAAAGCTTAGATATTTCCCAAGAGAAACAAACTTAGTATGTAAAATTAACAAGGGTTGACAAGAAGCAGGACACGATTTTAGAAATTCTGAAGGAAGCTCTTAGGAACCTATCCCCTTCCTTGTAAGAACAGAATCTAATATTGTTTTATTATTATGTTTCAAAATATCTGCAATCTAAACTATAGCCCAGTTGAGATATAACGGGAGTAAGTAAAGAAAGGGTATTGTCACTAATATAATGGATTGGTTGCATATAATCTAGTTCTAAAAACAACAAATAACTGGATTCCAAAATGACCCCCTGATACTGAATCGTATTAAGTTTGTAAAGGAGATTTGAAAACTACATTAATTTAAATATTTTCAATTTAGGCATAAAAGTAAACAAAAAAAAATATTATTTCTAATTTTTAACATATAAATTATTTTATAACTGATATAATTTTTGAGTAATATATTGAAATTCTCAGGAAATGACACGCATAAGCTAAAACATTTTCTAGCAATACATGTAATTATGTCATGGTTTTGTTATTTATTTAATCTTAATTAAGTCGGATAACAGCATCTGTTTGTATAAAAAACATCTTCAACTGTTATTGTGACAATCACCTACATAAATAAATTGACTGACCGACTGACGTATTTTTCTCGACGAGAAAAGTCCTTTTTAAAAAAACAAGTTTAATTGTAAATTTCTAAATGAAATGAAACGAATTATTTTGTTATTTGTCACTTATTTTTTTATTTTACCCTTTGAGATGTTGTGTTGACATTTTAGAACCTTTGAATCGCATGACAATGTAGAAAACCTACGAAACCGCAGTAGCAGATAAATAAAAAATAAGTGACAAATAACAAAATAATTCGTTTCATCTCATTTAGAAATTTAAAATGTACTGTCACAAAGTAACGGACACCTCAATTATACAGTTTATCTGTAAGTTACAAAATTCTTTTGTATCATATATATGATATACTTCATATACTCGTATTTTGTTATATATTTAATAATTAATAATCTCGTTCAAATTAGAATGACAATTAGACTGAAATAAAATATTTTTGTTTGATCAAAGCTGTGTCTTAATGGGCTTCTTATTCTTTTGCGATCTTTGTTGACTGATTCTGTTTCTGTCGGTTTTGAGTTTTCGTGTCATATGTTTTTGGATATATACTTTTTGGTTTGGTATAATGCTTAATGAAACGGCAATAAGGTGTTGATCAATTTTAGAAAGAAGCTTTTGTTCATTTTCCAAAAGTTATTTGTTTATTATTACATACATTAATTTGTTTTTTTCTCTTTGAGAATTTACTTCAATTCAGTTACTCTTAAATAACTATTTGTTAAATAGTTATTTAAGAGTAATTGAATCAATTCTATTTCAAAAATATTACATGTAATTAAGGCGATTGGTCTTAATTTATTAGCTGGAGGTATTAAATATTTGTAGAACATGCTAGTACGAGATAGACCACTTTCTAGTTTATTGGTGTTTGTCGATAATGTAGGTTCTTTGATAAACGAACATATTCGGCCAGATAGTAGTAATATTTTTAGTGTTCCGTACGGAACACTTATAAGATCACTTCGGTGTCTGTCCGTCTGTCTGTCCGTCTGTCCGTCTGTCACACCCGATTTCTCCGAAACTATTTGTCATAGAAAGTTGAAATTTGGTAGTAATATAGGAATTGATGGCCTCATCAGAGCCATGTAGTTTTGAAAGTTAAATTTTGACTTAAGGGGTTAGTTTTGGGGGGTGAAATCGGAAGTTAAAAAAAAAATTTTTTTACTAGATAATCAAGTGAGGTGTCAAATGAAAGCTTGTGAAAACACGAGTAAAAAATATATATATAATGTAATACTTGCGCGCATTTTTCTTTGTATTATTTTTAAAAAATCGCGAAAAATCGCTGTCCACCCGCCTTATCTCGGAAAGTACTTATCAAAAAATTTTGAAAAAATTCTGAAATATTCTCCACGGGGTGTAGATTGAACGAAAATTATCACGAGTGTATTACCTGTAATAATTTATCTGGTATATAAAAAAACAGAAATTTCAAGGTCATCAATTTTCAGTAAAGATTGGAAATAAACTTTGTTGAAACTTATTTGGGGTGTATTTTGTGAAGTCACTGATCAGTTTATATCACCGTAACATAAATTTGACTTAAGGGATTCGTTTTGAGGGTGAAATCGGAAGTGAAAAAAACATTTTTTTACTAGATCATCGAGTGTGGTGTCAAATGAAAGCTTGTGAAAACACGAGTAAAAATATATATATAATGTAATACTTGCGCACACTTTTCTTCGTATTACTTTTAAAAAATCGTGAAAAATCGCTGTCCCCTACCTTATCTCAAAAAGTACCGATCAAAAAATTTTGAAAAAATCCTGGAATATTCTCCACGGGGTATAGATTGAACGAAAATTATCATTACCTTTAATAATTTATCTGGTATAGAAAAAAAAACAAAATTTCATGGTCACCAGTTTTCAGTAAAGATTGGAAATAAACTTTGTTGAAAACTTATTTGGGGTGTATTTTGTGAAGTCACTGATCATTTTATATTACTGTAACATAAATTTTGACTTAAGGGATTCGTTTTGAGGGGTGAAATCGGAAGTGAAAAAAAAAATTTTTTTACTAGGTCATCAAGTGTGGTGTCAAATGAAAGCTTGTGAAAACACGAGTAAAAATATATATATATATATATATATATATATATATATATATATATATATATATAATGTAATACTTGCGCACACTTTTCTTCGTATTACTTTTAAAAAATTGTGAAAAATCGCTGTCCCCTGTCTTATCTCGAAAAGTACTGACCAAAAAATTTTGAAAAAATCCTGGAATATTCTCCACGGGGTATAGATTGAGCGAAAATTATCATTACCTTTAATAATTTATCTGGTATAGAAAAAAAAACAAAATTTCAAGATCACCAGTTTTCAGTAAAGATTGGAAACAAACTTTGTTGAAAATTCATTTGGGGTGTGTTTTGTGAAGTCACTGATCATTTTATACCACCCTAACAAAATTTTTTATTTTAAAAACAATCTACGTACGGAACACTAATTGTGCAAGTTCAACTTGCACTTGACCGGTTTTTTTTTATTATTTAATTAGACTGTAAATTGTTAAGAGAACAAAAATATATTTTTATTTTATGCAAGTTTAGAAATTCCGTCACAACCGTGATTTTAAATTAAGTACCACTGTGATTTTTTTTGGTGCACTGCGAAGTGAAAAAATTCAGTACTAGTTTATCAGCAATTGAGTTGCATATAATTGAGCATATTTATTGATTTCATTTTTTTTATGGGTCTAGCACAAGTGCTGCAGGGAAGTCCCTAAAGCGCTCCAGGAGCGGCATGTGTGCGGAAAAAGCGATTCACGTTGTTTTTGAATCGCTGTAAATTATACTCGGTGGGAAACACAGCCCTCGGCAAATTATTCCAAAGGGATGATGTTCTTCATAAAAAAGACTGCTTGAAAAGAGTTGTACGCTGAGTAACAAGCTGAACCTCATACGGATGTGAAGTATTAGCGCGACGTGTATTTCTAATATGCACCGCTCTGGGCGGAATTAAGCGGGCTATATCCTTCAAATACTTTCCACGAAAATACTTGTAGAACAGACTCAAGTCGCCAACCATTCTAAGATGTTCCAGCGAATGAAGGCCGCCGGTCAGTTCTGGGTCTCCAATCAAACGAACACAACAGAATTCAACAAATGCAGCGTATGTTTGGGAGCGGAGCCCCAAACATGGGAGCAGTATTTCATAGTTGGTAGAATTTGAGCTTTGTAAAGGATTAACAGTTGTTGTGGAGTGTAGAGCTTTCTGCTTCGAATTAATATTCCCAACTTTTGAGAAGCTCTCCTTGCTAGGCCAGCAACATGTTCATGCCAGGACATATTTGCTCCCAAATTAACACCCAACAAATTGAGTGACGAAGCTACGGGAATGGAGTGCCCCGACATAACTATGTCGGGTTCAGTAACGTTAACTTTTTTAGAAAAAACTGCTGCCTGGGTTTTTGTAGCGTTAAGCGCACTTCAAGAAATTGTAGATTGATATTCAGAAATTTGTTTATATACATGTATCTAAACGTATTATTTCGTATGGTTTTGATGCTGTGAGTTAAATATTAATTTTCGTACTTGTAGGTTGATATGTCCAATAATATGTTTTCTTAATTTGTTCCAATATTTTAGGGATTCCTGCCAAAAATGATTTTTTAATAATCGAGTAACTCCCTTTTATCCGAAAATATTACGGCAGAACCGACTGTTGATCCTCAACGATTTGATCTTGTGATAAAAAAACATTGGTTGTTAAATTAAATGTTTCAGACAAATTTGGACATCAATAATAAATAATTTTTGCAAGTTTCAAAGCATTCATTAAATTTTGGTTTGTGTTTTATTTTTGTTCCTTTTTTTGATGCATTGTTTGAAACAGGAGACGAGACGTCCTAAGAATCCTTCTTTTTATTTAGTTGTTTTTTGATCGCCTTTACTTTTTCTGGGTTTGGCTTTTCTCTACCCGTTGTTGTTACAAGATAAGCTACTCTTTAAAAAAAATCTGATTTATTAAATTGAATTTTTAAATTTTCTTAACCGTCGAAAGAGAAATTTGAACATGTCTACCTGTTCTTGTAGTGATGTAGAAAATACTATTATGCCGTGAAGATATATTAGACATTTTTCATTTTAGATTCCTCTTAAAATGTTGTCCGTCACGCGTTTTTATTTTATCTTCTTCGTACACTTATGAAAACAGCTAGTTAAATCTAAGATTTGTAGAGTATTGATATATGCTTAACTTATCTATCTTAATATCCAATATTTTGGTATTTAACCCCCTAAGGTTCAAAACAACCCTAAACTTTTAACCTCTGAAGCGTTTGCTTTTTAGGTACCTGCAATTGGTGAGCTCTACGGTGAGCGACTAGGTCTAAAAATATTTTGGTCCAATTTTTTTTTTTTTTAATTTTCTTCTCTACTTCTTGTTTATATGTAAAAGGGTAGCCATACAATTGGTTTAATTCTATGTTTAATTATGCTGGTAAACGTTAAGGGATCATTCTCATTGTAAAAAATATCTGCGTACCTACAAATTAAATTTAAAATTTTACATTTTTCTTCGTTATTAAGATGATCGGACCTGAGTTTTGATATGCCCATAGTTTTTAATTCTAATTGACCAATAAAATTATTTAAATCAATTTCTTGTATTATGTCCATATTAAACCTAGATTGAAAAGTAATTTAAAGTCACACATTCACATATACTATTTAAAATATTTATAGTAGCATAACCGTTTTGTGCTACCCAGAAGCATTCCAGTATGAGTTTATTGTTGAAGTATTATTAGTTGGGTGTTCTTTATTGTGTTTTGAATTATTATCATTTGTTCAGCACCAGCTGGAATAGTGGTATAATTTAGCTCTGGCTTTCTCTCGTAAAAAGTAACTTGATACAAGTATGCGGTGTTATTAATAGTCCCTTGTCGAAGTCTACAATTGGCTGTGATAAATTTAGATTATCCAAACCTGATAATCTATAGAACACATTGTCAAAATTTAAGTAATCCAAATTTTAGGTTTTTATTTTTTGTAATCGGAATATCTTTGTAGCTGTAAAAATACCCCTGAATTTGGGATGTATCGAAAACAAATTATAGGGGGATATAATTTTGGTTTGAAGTGAAAGTGAAACTCCCAAATTTTGACGTCTCTCCTCTTGACATTGATTACTATTTGAAAATTGTTGAACAATTTTTGTGGCGGTGCATTAAACTTTGGCCTGATTTTCAAAGGCTGCAAAGGAAAGTTTGGTTGGAAACTGTGGTGCAAATATGTTCAGTAGGTCTAAAGTGTTTGCGCAAGGGATTTTTTGCTAAGTTGGTACTCCTGCGTGCAGAGGAGGTCCTAGCGAAGAGAGCGAGCGGCTGTTGGAGATGACTCCACCCATTCTCGATCCCACCAAGTGCAAGTTGCGCAGACTCATCCGCTATCTTGCGATTGCTACAACTGAGACCGCAGCAAACATTTACGTGAAATTGTTTCTGTTTACGGTAATGTGATGTCTCGTCAAAAAAAAGGCAAATCGGTGTCAAGGTTTTAAAAACGGTAGAACAAACACTCACGATGAAGAAAGGAACGAGAGACCATCGATAGTGACTGAGGAGTTTGTTCAAAAAGTTGAAGAGATGATTCGTGAAGACCGCCGTATGACTGTGGATGAGCTTCACGAGAAATGTCCAGAAGTCGGACGAACTGTGGCTTATGAAACATTTACCGAAAAATTGAAATTTCGAAAATTATGCGCGCGATGGGTGCCAAAAACGCTAAAGGACGAACACAAAGCCAATCGAGTTCGTGCAGTTCAGGAGTTTCACGACCGAGAGAGGGGGAAGATTTCCTTGACTCAATAGTGACAGGTGATGAAACACGGGTTGCACACTACAGACGGGAAAGCAAAAGATAATCGATGAAGTAGAAGTATACGGGTTCCCCGTCTGCAAAAAAAAATCAATTCACAACAGACTGAAAAAAAAAAATCATGGAAACATTGTCTTGGGATCGAAAAGGGATACTTCTCGTTTTTTTGACTCCGGGTGAAAACATTAAAGCTGACAGGTACTACTAGAATCTTAGAAGGCTGCGTAGAGCCATGCAGAACAAAAAGAGGGTGCGACTGACGAAGGAAGTTTGCCTGTTACGCGATAACGCCCGCCTCCACACCGCACTCAGTACAACATTCCTCACTTCTTTTGGTTGGGATATTTTGAATCATTCCGCCATAGTCCAGACCTCGCACCGAGTGACTTCTTTCTTTTCACTACTCATGACTTTCACGGCTCACTAAATGCGGAGAACTCCAAGGCTATTTTATGGATAAATAGCTATGTACTACGGTATTATTTCCTGTAAATTTTAATAATAAATATGCATTTTTCAATTTTTAATGACTGTTGTAACTTTACTTTCCGATTATACGTCGTACATACAAGTATGATTGTGGTATCTAAATACTGACAAGAATCATGAATGTTTTCAAAGTTAGATCACTATATAATTGTCATGTTCAATTATGAAGATTAAATTGAAGGTAAATAAAACTCTATTATAAAATTGGTTTGTTTTTAGTGTTCCGTACGGAACACTTATAAGATCACTTCGGTGTCTGTCCGTCTGTCTGTCCGTCTGTCCGTCTGTCCGTCTGTCCGTCTGTCCGTCTGTCACACCCGATTTTCTCCGAAACTATTTGTCATAGAAAGTTGAAATTTGGTAGTAATATAGGAATTGATGGCCTCATCAGAGTCATGTAGTTTTGAAAGTTAAATTTTGACTTAAGGGGTTAGTTTTGGGGGGTGAAATCGGAAGTTAAAAAAAAATTTTTTTTACTAGATAATCAAGTGTGGTGTCAAATGAAAGCTTGTGAAAACACGAGTAAAAAATATATATATAATGTAATACTTGCGCGCATTTTTCTTTGTATTATTTTTAAAAAATCGCGAAAAATCGCTGTCCACCCGCCTTATCTCGGAAAGTACTTATCAAAAAATTTTGAAAAAATTCTGGAATATTCTCCACGGGGTGTAGATTGAACGAAAATTATCACGAGTGTATTACCTGTAATAATTTATCTGGTATATAAAAAAACAGAAATTTCAAGGTCATCAATTTTCAGTAAAGATTGGAAATAAACTTTGTTGAAACTTATTTGGGGTGTATTTTGTGAAGTCACTGATCAGTTTATATCACCGTAACATAAATTTTGACTTAAGGGATTCGTTTTGAGGGGTGAAATCGGAAGTGAAAAAAACATTTTTTTACTAGATCATCGAGTGTGGTGTCAAATGAAAGCTTGTGAAAACACGAGTAAAAATATATATATAATGTAATACTTGCGCACACTTTTCTTCGTATTACTTTTAAAAAATCGTGAAAAATCGCTGTCCCCTACCTTATCTCAAAAAGTACCGATCAAAAAAATTTTGAAAAAATCCTGGAATATTCTCCACGGGGTATAGATTGAACGAAAATTATCATTACCTTTAATAATTTATCTGGTATAGAAAAAAAAAACAAAATTTTCATGGTCACCAGTTTTCAGTAAAGATTGAAAATAAACTTTGTTGAAAACTTATTTGGGGTGTATTTTTTGTTTTTTTATTTGAAATTCTCTGTTTGATTATTAAAAAGCCTCGATTAAGACAAGTTTCATTTTCCTGATAAGAAAAGTTATTTTTTACGGAAAATTTATTTTAGGTAGCTTAAAAATTTTAAATAATATCGATATTTTGAAAACATTGTACATCGTTTCTGTCGTAAAAGTTATAAATTATAGATTGACAGGCCTAAATCTATATAACTCTTTAAACCATTTGAGTTACAGTCGAAACTCGGCGTACAGTATTCTGGCTTAAATTATGCCATGTCCACTGTTAAGTTTAATGTTTAATTATTGTTGCTTAGAATCGTTCATGTTTCGATTTTTGTAACTTTTGTAAACTTATTTCTATGTTAATGCAGTGTTTGGAGTGGATTAGTCGAAACAGAGTCGATTTATGGCATTTTTGAGAGTTTTAATTGTTCCCTAAAAGTCATCAATCAATAAAATCAATTTCACGTGGATCAATCTTGTGAGTTGCTTTTAACCCTAATCCGTCAGTAATTTTCTTACCTATCTACAAAATTCAAAACTTGGTTATGCAATTTGTGTTTTAACCGAATATTTCGGTTCTATCTTCCAATGATCTTCTGGTCGGAATGGTTCAGTTCTACGATAGAAAGGAAGATTTTCGCAGCATAAGGTTTCTATTATTTATAAAAAACTAAATTCGTATCTTATCTTATTAACTTAACTTGGTCTCTCAAATTTGAAAATTTTCCTTAATCGGATTTATTCTTGTAGGTTTTCTATCTACGATGAACCCAGTCTTTCTTTTTTGTTAATCTAATAGGGGTTCTAAAGAACCAAAGAGGATACTGGGATTTTTTGCATTCTTGTTAGCATTGTAACTATAAATGTACTTTGTAAAACTGTATAAAACAAGTCAATATTATCAATGTTGCCAGTGCCAAAATATTTTCTCAATCATATTTATTGAGTTGGTGAATAATAGGGGTACAGTACTTAGCAAGAGAAAATTTTTATTTTTCATATGAACTTTAGAGAATATTTCTTATATTCACCAACGCATCAGATCTACATCTATATATATTGTAACATTCATTTTTTCCTAAATTTTAAGATCATGTCACGACACTGTTTTTCTTCCTATAATTTATATTTTATTACATTTTTATATTTATTGTGGTGATTTCAATTTTTGAGCAGTGTAGCTTAAAACAGTGTTTTAAATTTTTGAGCAGTTTAATTTAAATCGGCAGTGTGTAACGCGTATTGCCGATTTGACTTATTTAGTTCGCATTGAATTCGTCGAGATTTGCATGCCAGGAAGTAGACCCAAGGAAAGGGACGAAGATATTTAAGCAGCCATTCCGAATTTTGAAAGGCTCTTTCCACCATGAAGCAGTAACGGCATTGTTCCGCCAGTAGGCCGTAGTGGCTTTCTTCTGCAGCACGAGTGTTTTATTTCTCAGTGACGAGTAGTGCAGTAATGGTTTCTAGCTCTCAAATTTAAGGCCTTTTCCCTTTCTTGAAATATCCTGCTCATCCTCAGTCATTTCGGGTCAAAAAATGTTTAGCTACCCAAATGAAACTAGGATGGTAATGGCTGAGACAATATTTTTTTGAGAATCTCACCAGGAGAGGCCAAGTAACTTATGGAAAACCCACGAGGAGAAACCAATCAGTAAGTCATAAGCACACCAGTCTAAATATCTAACTTCCTGTCTACAAGTGCGGTTCCAACGACTACTTTACACGAGTTATTCGCGGAGTTAATTTCACAAACTTTTGACATCGTGTTTTATCAAGCCTTTTATTAAAAACTTAATAATCTTAACTTAATGACAATAGTGTACACTCTCATAACATAAGGGGTTTTTATTTAGTAGATGTAATTTTAAAAGTGTAATAAAAGTAGGAATTTTGGTTTTGTTAATATACCCTTCTTTATTTAAATATGCAGTGTCTCACTAAACTCCTGATCTTTCTTTCAGTACGTAAGGGTTGTACCCAACTTAATTTTAACAGCTAAATAGTCTTCAGTATTTTTTAATTTTTTGAGCTGAAGTTAGATTCCTTTTATTCTAGAAAAAAAGACGTACAAAAATTAACTCTTATCCATAATCTCTCCAAATAAATCGAGCTAGCTTATATCTAGTTTTTGCTCTATCAGTATTAATATCCACTGAACCCATTCACAAAAACTAAGATATACATAAGGGGAAAATAACGGCTTCTATTTAATAAATGAAATATTTACCATGTTAAAAATAAAGAAAGTTGGGGCTATACAAAATAACACGGCAACGAGACGTTACAGAATAGCGCTCCAACATGAGGCTATAAAAAATGGCCCTGCTTCTAGATGTTATAAAATTGCGCCTCAAAAATGCTAAAGGTTATAAGATACATATATATATATATATATATATATATATATATATATATATATATATATATATATATATATATATATATATATATATATATATATATATATATATATATATATATATATATATATATATATATATATATATATATATATATATATATATATATATATATATATATATATATATATATATATATATATATTATATATATATATATATATATATATATATGTATATATATATATATATATATATATATATATATATATATATATATATATATATATATATATATATATATATAAAGGGTGATTCATTTAGAGGTATTTTTTGTGATGGGGATTTAATTGCAGATTGCGCATGCGTCGTGTCAACTGAAGTGGCATTCCTGTTCAGTAGTGTTTGACAATTCATAATGGAAAGACTTAGCCCGGCACAGCGTCTACAAATTGTTCAACTTTATTACGAAAATGGGCGTTCTACGAGGAATGTGTATCGGGCGCTTAGAGCAACTTATGGTCCACATAATCGGCCTACCGAACGCACAATTCGCTCTACCATCAATAAGTTTGAGACCCAATTTTCATTATTGGATAATGCTCGACCGAATAGACCACATTCAGCACGTAGTGAAGAAAATATAGGGGCGGTAGCGGAGAGTGTACGCGAAGACCGTGAAGTGTCGATTCGTCGCCGTTCTCAACAGCTTCGCCTGTTATATTCAACATACGTATTTTACGTAAGGATCTTTCTTTAAAAGCATACAAAATTCAACTAGTGCAACAACTGAAGCCGACCGACCTTCCGAATCGTTTCCGTTTTAGTCGTTGGGCTCTTGACAAGCTTGCAGAAGATCCACTGTTTTCGAGAAAAATTTTGTTCACCGATGAGGCCCATTTTTGGCGTAATGGGTTCGTGAATAAACAAAATGCCCGTATTTGGGGTGATGAACAACCTGAAGAGGTTCAAGAGCTGGCATTAAATCCAGAAAAAACAACTGTTTGGTGTGGTTTATGGGCCGGTGGAATAATCGGTCCATATTTCTTCAAAACAGAGGCCGGCCGGAATGTTACTGTGAATTATGACCGTTATCGCGCCATGATAACAGACTATTTGATGCCAGAAATTGAAGCCCGTAGTCTCGACGAAATTTGGTTCCAACAAGATGGCGCCACTTGCCATACAGCCCGTGAAACCATGGCTTTACTGCGAGAGCAATTCGGTGAACAGATCATTTCACGCTTTGGACCAGTGAATTGGCCGGCTAGATCATGTGACATCACACCTCTTGACTTTTTCCTTTGGGGCTATGTAAAGTCCAAAGTCTACATGGATAAGCTAGCTACAATTGAGGCATTGGAGGCCAATATTACTCGAGTCATTGGCCAAATACCACTCGAAATACTCACACGCGTCATTGAAAATTGGAACTTCAGAATGGACGTTGTTAACCGTAGTCGCGGACAACATTTGAAAAAAATTATCTTTAAGAAATAATTGTAAAGAATGGTTCTTTTATATGATAATAAAGATTATAAAATTAAATTGTTTTTATTCATTTTTTTTTTTTTATTTAAAAAAAAGTACCTCTTTTATTACTTACAAAATATATGGAGCGTACTATCAATCACCAAACTAGAACATGAAGCATGTATTTAAAGATATTAGTAGTTAACGGTTTAGCATCATCCGATGTGTACCGCCAAAACGATTAATCCATCCAATACGGTAAGATCTTATATTTTTGTTGTACGCGTACCGAGTACTTTTGCATTGCCAGTAAACAATTAAATGTTTAAAAGTCTATAAAAATAGGGTGTCGATACCGCTACTGAATATTAACTGATAACTATAATTGCTGAATCTAGTACAGATACCAGTTTTTTAAAGTCCTCCAATGTTCTTAAGTCTGATATAACCCATCCATAATTCTATTTATTCTTCTTTCAGTATTCAATTTTTTAGCTACTCAGGAAATATAGATACCTTATCCATCAAAAAAATCTGACTAACATCAGGATGAACTGGCAAACTCACTATTCCAGTTATCGCAATTTTGAAACTGAACACTGAAAATCCATTATTGTGTTTAAGACTAAGAATAAAATACTGAAATGGAACTAATGATAGGAAATAACATGTGACGCTTAAAGTGCTTTAATGAAATTTGTATTTGATTTTTAACTGCATTCCAAACGTTTCCCTGTGCGCTTAAAATGGATGAATTAATTATTTGCATATCTAGTGGTCTATATTCTATTTGAGCTAGTAAAGCTAGAAACACTTTATAAACAGTTAATTTACATGTTTCTGTTTTATTTACTTGAACATAAAGTTTAAGATTGCATTACCCTTATTTTACAAACTGACAAGAACAATTCATACCGCAATTTAACAAATTTCTATTAAAAAAGAAAGTTATAAATGTTATGAAGAGTAATATTAATGTCCAATAACCTCAACGTGGAATGATCATCCCGTGTAAGAAGGAATACGAAAAAAATAAAGACAATTAAATAAATCTGATATATTAATCTAGCTACTATTACTATTACCCGCTAGTCTATCTCTTCTAAACGACCTCTTAATACTAGAATTGCTGCATATTATTCTCTAATTTTTAATTCAAACGTCTCTATTTACGTTACTAGAAGCAGAAAGAAAGGTAATACAGAGTGATTCTATAACATTTTTTATTCAATATGATCACTTCCACATATTTTAATTTGAAGTAAATTACGTGGCTAAGCTTAAATTTAGTTTAGTTTATTTATTTCTTATCATTTATCTATTTACTACACATAGATGAATGAAGAGAATACGTTAAAAAAAAATTACTCAAGAAATATTTAAAGCTGTTAAAGATATATTTTTTAAATATAAGCAGAATAGTAACGAGTAATATGCTAGATATATGCTAGATAAGAATATTTTAACAAAAGTTAATACGAATATCTAAAGAAACTTGTTGGGTTAATTCAAGTTACAAAAACAACTAAATAAAAATAATTCGAAAATAAAACATATTTTTCGCATTTTCCTCCAAATACACTGACCAACTCGTTTCACTTAAAGGTATGTAAAAGAATATCAATTAACTCCGAGAAACAAATGAGATCTTGTGTGTTTATGTTTTTTTATATAGATGTTATATCTATGTCTACTGTTGTAAAATGATTGTTCTGAGTGATAGCAGAATTTTCTTTATTTTAAAAAATGTGAGAGTTTTTATAATCAATATGGATATACCGTCGAAATTCTTTTTTTTTTTGTCTTTAAAAGCTGTTCTGGACTGGCTGGGCGTTCAAAATTAGAGCGTAAAACTACAAAAGCTTGAACTTTTTTCGTCGTTATTGAAACTTAATGAGATACCTCAGGAGGTGAGGGTGGTTTTTATATCATATAGGGGTGAATCTCAACTCTTTAAGAGTAATGTCTGGTGGTCGCATCAGATTCAGATATTTTATCCTAAGAGCTAAATGAATTTGTCCTTTGTATATGTTATTTAATATGTGCGTCATTTTAGTTTTAGAGGTACTTTACACTCCCTATAAGGGTGAATTTGCTGTGGTTTGAATGTATATTCGCTTCTCTAGACTGTAAAATATCTACCATTTTTCACACTTCATTAAGAGTCATTACATTATTACTTTAGTTTTACCCCATTTCAAGGGTTGTTTTTGACCAAAACAAAAAAATGACGCCATAAATCTCCTTTTAAACTATGAAATCGAATTCAGCGTTGAAAAATACACTACATCCATGTATTTTAGTTCTTGGTAATGAACTTTTTTTTGTGGGGCTATGTAATTGACCATACCACTAGATTGTATTAGTAAGTAATATATACTTAATATTACTTTTATATTTAGGTAATTCTTCAGAAAATTTAGACTTTGCACAATATCGTACAAATTATCAAACATCGGGATCCAGAAGAAATTTTAGTCTAAAGTAGGTCCTAAGGAATCTACAGTTATTGAGACGTTTAACAATTCGAAATAAATGTTAAAATTTAAATTATGTTAATTAATAAAATGCAGATTAATTAATAATATTTATCGAAACATTCAATAAGTGTTCTTATGGTTAGTGAGGAGCCTATTCTTAAAGTACCACTGCTCAAAATATTCAATTACTCGAGAGTATGTCAAAAGTTTTTGTTAAATGAAAAAAAATACAAAAATAAGTTCATTTTCGTTCGCTTTATCAAAAATATATTGGTCACTTCGCCAAAAACTATTATCGTGGGGGACCTACTCTCAAACCGTATTGACTTTCACTCAGAGATTGCGTTATAGAAAAAAAATTATAAATTTAATTTGAGACAAGCTTTCCATTATTTTTTAAATTATTTCCATAATTACTTTTTTGTGGCATTGAGATCACAACAGCAGCTTTTAAATCTTTAGAAAAAATGCAGATATAACTAATTAATTAATCAGCTGTCCAATATTGGTGTTATGAGCAAGGATATTTATTTTAGAAGTGTACTGAATATGTTTGGAACCATAAACTTCTTGTTTTTTAGTGTTCCGTATGGAACACTTATAAATCACTTCGGTGTCTGTCCGTCTGTAGGTCTGTCCGTATGTCCGTCTATCACACCCGATTTTCTCCGAAACTATTTGACATAGGAAGTTGAAAGTTGGCACTATTATAAGAATTGATAGCCTCATCAGAGCCGTGTAGTTTTGAAAGTTAAATTTTGACTTAATGGGATAGTTTTGAGGGATGAAATTGGAAGTGAAATAAAATTTTTTTACCAGGTCGCCGAGTGAGATGTCAAATGAAAGCTTATAAAATCGCAAGTTCAAAAATATGTATAATGTAATACTTGCGCACACTTTTCTTTGTATTATTTTTAAAAACTTGCAAGAAATCGCTGTCCTCCACCTTATCTCGACTACTGATCAAAAAATTTTGAAAAAATTCTGGAATATTCTCCATAGGGTGCCGATTTAACGAAAATTATCACAAATTATTACTTTTAATAATTTATTTGGTATATAACAAAAAGAAAAATTTAAAGGTCATCAGTTTTCAGTAAAGATCTGAAAAAAACTTTGTTGAAAATTCATTTGAGATGTGTTTTGTGAAGTCAATGATCACTTTATACCTTCGTAATAAATTTTTTTTATTTTAAAAGCAATCGACGAACAGAACACTAATTACGCAAATCTGACTTGCACTTGGCCGGTTATTTAGGTTATAAATGGGTTTTATTGCCTCAGATATTGTCGCTCGAGAAAAATAAATACATTAATGAATAATTAAACCCCCAGTACAGATATCAGACAAGTTATCTTTAATCGTAGATACTTAGTTGCGGTCCGCGTAATGGCCTTTAGAAGGTTGTAAATATTTTGCCTGCCTTTCATCCGAGTTGCGGTAATCGACAAATCGGCAGGTAGGTAGGGTTAAATTATCAAATGTTATTAATTCTTAAATATTATTAGATTAAATTAGGGTCAATTTAAAATAGATAAAAGTATAAAACGTAAGAGCATTTTTTAAATTTACTAGTTTACTTTTAAACTTTTTCAAGGCAACATGTCTTACCGAGGATGAATCCTGTGATCCTATTGGAAAATTGCAAATTTCGACAATATCGCCGTTTAAAATTAACAGAAGAGATGTGCTGGGTCTGCACAAACAAGAACTGCACTACCAGAGTTTATACCATTGGACCAGACGACATATTTTCACGACAAACTGGCAATCATCATCATCAACATCAACACGGTACTGAATCGCCAAAAAATTAACAACGCAGTGAAGAAGAGAGCCACCGAGGAACATTATAACGAAAGACCAAGAAAGATGATTCAGCGGGAGGTGGCTGCAGGTCCGAATGTGCTGAATACTTTCAGCGACTCCGATATGCTAAGAATAGGGAAGAATTTAAACCGAGCCAGACTGCAGTGCTATCCAAAGTTGCCAAAATCCCGAGAGGAAGTTCATGAATATCTGTGTTCAATCTCGGTCGCAATCGCCAGGCATGAAGATTTCCTGATGTTTAGTGATGTCCAGATTGGTGTGATATTTTCCTGCAAAAGTAATTTAGAATTCCTGTGCGCGGCGGAAATTGTGATGGTGGACGGTACATTTGAATTTTATGCGAAGTTTTTTCTACAAATGTTTACTTTCTGGCATATATCAATGGCCGCTATATTCATTTGGTGTTTAACCTATTGCACGACAAGAAGGAAACTTCGTATTGTTTGGTATTCTCTGCGGTAAAGTCCAAATGCCAGCAATTAGAATGTGTCTCCTCGCCTACAAAGGTCTTGTCAGATTTTGAACGCGCTATTCACGGTGCGGTTTCAATCGAATTTCCATTGACAATGCTTGTGGGATGCAGATTCCATTTAGGACAATCCTGGTGAAGAAAAATTCAGACTCTAGGATTAACTAGAGAATACAAAGATAAAAATTCTCACGTGGGAGATGTTTTCGTCCAATTGTTAGAAAATCAGCTAATCCACCCACAAGTAACATTGTTTGCTGACTACTTAGTTGAAAATCACATCGATGATAGTGCTCTTTTCCCTACAATCCTTTGGGCCGCGCTCGACGCCAACATTTGGAGAAGTAATAACGAGATTGAGGCATTTCATTTAAAATTTGCAAAGAATAGTCGTTCGCCTCATCTGAATTTTCATGAATTTTTAGAGGTCAACAAGGGTTTCCAGACTGAAACATACGCCAAAATCAATGCTGTACAAACCAGTGCACCAAAGTGTTCGACTAATAGTATAATTCAGCATTTTTAGAAAATAAGATGATTCAATATGTACATAAAGAAATTGACGCTGTAAAGTTTGTCAAATACATGTACAAATATAGTAATTACTGAAAAATGTCTTTTGCTTTAATTTTCACATATAACTTGCATACTTATTGCTCTATACCTGCCTGTGACGGACCGCGACTCGGCCGTCAATTTTGGATTCGAAAAAAGTCTGTACCGCAACTCGGAACTTTTTATTGCCTTTCACCCACCCTTTCCGCAACTCGGTGTCAACCTCATTAATTTGGGGTTAAATTTTCCTTCCTAATTAGTTCTATTGGCACTTTCTTGCACTTATTTGTACTTGTTCTTGTTAAAGAAGTAAGATTCATGATTTTTCTTTGGTTCACTTATTGTGTAAGGTATTTTTACAAAAATAAATGAAAGTTTAAGTTCATTGTGCAAAGCAATAGTTATATAGATTTTGGATTTCAATCAAATGTGCTGATTGGTTTGAGGGTCAGTGAAAAATAATAGGCAACCAGAACTAAAATTGATGACAAAAATAAAATCTACTCTTAACAGTAAACTAGTAGACAATATTGTACATATTGGACTATTCTCCATATTTACCTTTTTGTTCTAATTTAGTAAATATGGATTAGTTCTATTAGAATATAACTAAACTGCAGAAATACCTTTTCGTCATCTGAGGAAGTGGAAAAGTCATGATAATGATAAAATAGAGAATGCTTTTTTAAAATATGGTTATGATCCTATGCCGCATTGACTTTTGTGTTTTCTTTGTACAGTTCTAGAAGTTTACTATAACATATCCATAATTCTATTTGCTCTTCTTTCAGTATTGAATTTTTTAGCTTCTCAACAAATATTGATACCTTTCCAATCTTTTTTGTACCAAATTTGATCACATTGACTATATGAATATGATAATTAAAGAAATACCTTTTTGGTTTTTTATAAGCTTTTCTGATTTTTGATGCAGAATTTAAAAATAAAGGAATGTAAACAATTGTAAATAACAGAGTTATTTACTAATATTAGAGTCAAATTCTTAAAAGAGCAAACGAATTTAAATTGAACGACATACTTAATGAAACCTTCACCATGCTGTTCATGTAAAATCATTAGATTTGTAATTAAACTACGTTTTGAAGCGAACGAACATATGTGCAAATTAATTTAAATGACCAGTTCAACGAACCTAATTATTTATTCTCGGCATACAGAACAATATCGAACCACGGTTTATACTACCATCATCAAAATATATCTCATTTATACATATAGGTAAACTGTTAATTTTTGCTTTAGATTTTAAAAAATGCCAAGGAATAATATATGATATATGCACATGTCATCCTTTAATTATTTTCAAACATCGATACCCCAAGGGGAACATTCTTTGTCCAATTTTAATTGGTATGAATTGCGCCTCTCAGCTCTTTAGCTCTGATTCACTATTGATATTGGGAAAATGAAATAATGGACAGTTACATGGCCCGTACAGGTAAATCAAAACGGGCTCCTGAAGAACTTTCAAAAACATAGTTGTCGAATCAAAATCTACGAATGCAAAATTTTCAAAAAACCAAATTTTTAAAAGCAAAATTCTCTAATAAACAAATTTTCGAAACTAAAAATTTTTGACAAGTAAAGCTTGGCAAGCTAAGTTTTCACAAGAGAAACGTTACAATGATTTTTCGTTCTAGATAAGTAGATCTTAGCTAGTGTAGGACGGAAGATAGTCCAGGTTAATTATTTAATTTTTAATAGGTTTAATAATTATTTAAATCGGAATTTAATTTCGGATAACTTCAATCGACCGGCGATTAGCCATAATTGAGTTAATCAAGCTATTCACTAAAAGAGAGTTTAATCCAAGATAAATTAAAGTAGGTTGTAGCGTATGAAAAGGTGTTTAATTGCGCCCCACGTAGGCTGCGTCACTTTGTAACCTGTGAGAATTGTCCTCTGTTTGAGGCATCTTTTTTTGTACCCTGTGAGAAGTTGTTTGTCCCACGCTTGAGCGCAATTTTGTAACATTGGAACTTGCCCGCACGTTGTGGTGTCATTTTGTACCGTTTGAATATTGGATGCCCCAAGCTTGAGCACAATTTTCTTGCAGCCCCGCTTTAATTTCTGATAATGAATTGAGTGAAACCTGATTTTAAAAGAACTAAAGAAATTAAAGAAACACTAGCTCAGTTTTCCTTGGTAGAGAGATATGGGTAAGAGATAATTGTCTTACGTCTTTTTGGATTTATTTTCTATTTTTAAAAAGCTTTAGCTGTACAAATTTTGGGCACCATCCATTTTAAAATAGTAAGGATCTAACTTCAGCTAAAAAATGGAAAAATACTGAAAGAATGTATTGTTGGTAAATAAAAAAAATCAGTTTGGTACAGCCGTTCTTGTCCTGAAAAGTAGGGTAGGTATTCAGTGAGACACTAGCTTTAATCAACAAAAAAAGAGAATTTATTCATGTTTTTTTTTTTTTAAATAAAAAGTTCCAACCTTTGCAGTTCTACAAAAAAATTCTAGCCTAACTAGTAGTTATTACATTTAAATCCTGAAATATGATAACCCCCGAAGACGAAAAAATAGTGCTTTACACTTCACTTTTTAGTCTGTTTTAGATTGCTGTTAAGGCACTACTCTGGAATAAGTCTATTGAAGGAAGTTTTGGTAACTTACTGTTCTTATTCCTGCTTTGATGGCATTCGACCGATTTCACACTTTTCTAGCTAACACTTTGAAAGCCCACTACGGCTTTTAGTTAAGAAACTGGTACTTTTACTTAGCTCGCATGATGGTTGTTCTGAGCTTTGCTTTTGTAGCTCAGTCGAAGGAAACCTACTTGGCGGCTCTGATGAAAATTAGCCTGTCGGCTAGATGGTACTAAGCCTACTCAGCGGCTAGGTGGAAAATAGCCCGGCTGCGGCTAGATGGAAAACAGCCACGACAGTCGGTCTTCAGGCCCTTAAATAAACCATCCCAACTCTGCCGGTAATATGGCGACGCCGGAACCAAAACAGCGGATACACACTTTTCACCAATCGCGGCGTGGCGGTAGGTTCGGTCAGGAACCCGCACAACACACTATACCGAACGTCTTGGAATCTCTGTTTAATATACCGTTCGATACAAAAATGAAAATAAGTACAATTTGAAGTGAAAAATCAGTAACATTACATGGTCTTAAAATCTATGAAAAAATGAATGTTACAAGGTTTTGATTAAACTACCACTGAGTTAATAAATTATTTAACATAAAATTTATTTATTTCAGATCAGCACCGGCTAACTTAGGCAAATGTTAACTAAAGCAATTAAATAGTTAAATAAATAATTAACTAATGTATAGATTAATTTAGATGTAACTGAATTATTTTTAATCCTAAGCCGATTTTTTTAATATGGTAAGGTTCTTGGCTGGTTACAGACAGGTTAGTTAATAAAGGGTTCTCGAAAAAGTAGCCTTTTAAAGTCAAAATTGACACAGTTGCTTTTATATTTTAAAAGAAGTTTATTAAACAAAATATGTGCTTTTTTGTTCGAAAACCTTCTGTCATTTTTACGATGATATGTCTCGTAACCATAGAACCTTTGTGGTTTTTGGGCCAAAAATTGAAACAAGTGGTTTTAGCAAGTCTCGTTTGACGCTAACTTACCACCATTTAGGATGCTTTGCTGAGACCGATACAAACAGTAATCTGACGGTACAAGGTCCGGGCTATACGGTGGATGCGTTAAAATTTTCTCTCTTATTTATTGCCGAGTCATTAAACAAAGGTAGGGTCTAAAGTTGTCATAAGGGAAGACGACACACTCTCTGTTGACTAGTTCCTGATGATTTTTTTAATCGCTTGCTTCTTTCTCTCTTGTTGATTTGCTGATAGTAGAGTACAGAGCCAATCTTTTGGCCATGATGCACGATTTGTTCCATGTGGCACCCAAACGTCGAGCTTCTTTCTGTTACCAGATTTCTCACAATGGTTTGAAACTGTTTGGTGATAAATAATTAGTCTCTTGGCGATATCATGACCACTTGCATGCCAGTCTTGCTGAACTTTGGCCAAAATTCTATCAACTTTTGCTGTTATCGGTTGACCAGGTCGAGGAACATCTTTGACATCTAAATTTCCGGAACTGAACAATCTTTTGGATATTGCTTTTGGTAACGTATTTTGACAGTAAACAGCAAAAATTTCTTCATAGGCCAGTGCAGCATTCGTGCCTTTATCGAAATAAAGTTTTAAATTGTAGCAAACTTTTCAAGAAATTTCACTCATGTTCAAGGCGTTCTAAATTAAATCTGAATGGACTATTTTGGCTGCTTTTGCACCTCTACTATCATCAAATGTCAGCTTTCAACTGACGCTAAGTATGGCTCAATACGACTTATATTACCTAATATATGTGACGCTAAAGTTATCTAACGAGACAACCTAGAAAGAGATTATTTAAATTGGAGTTTAATTTAAGATTTCCTGAATTAACTTTTATCCAACATCTTACAATGAAACTGGTCATGGACAGCGTTTAATTTATTTTCAGATAAATCTAATTTAAACCAACACTACTTAAAAATAATTATAATTTACAGTTACTTTCTGAATCTAGACATTGGTTTGTGGACTGATTATTCTACCTACAATGACACTTTTAGATAAGTTAGAAAACTTTAACCCGGTGCCAAAAATGTAAACCCTATTATGGATTTTGAGTATTTAATAAGGGTGGTAAAAAATATCACTTACGTGATTCACCTAAAGGGCTTTTTAAATAAAGTCCTCTTTGAAATAAATACAAAACTTTAAAATATGAAAAGGTAAAAACTATTTTTTACATAATTGTCTTCCACTTATTTTTTGTAGTGTTTGACTAACTTCTTCATTCAGTTTTTAAAAACTTCGGCAACCAGTAATTTAAACCTGTCTGTAACGCCATTTTTCAATTTGTCGTCATTGCCAATACTCCACGGTGCAAGCCAGAGTGTAAGGAGGAAAAAAAGACAATCGTTAGAAGCTAGAACAGAGCTCTATAGCCCTACCTTATGGTAGATAACAGAAAGTTTTCTACCGAAAACGTTTCCGTTCCTTTACTGTCTAATTAACACTAGTGTTTCTTATCTTTTCTATGAAAAAATAAAAGAAAACCTTGCAGAACAGCACCACACTTTTTTTAACATATTGAAATACGTATTGACATTTACAATAGTTCCACTATCACAAAATCAAAAAAATGAAGATACTCTTTGTGTCCCATAAAAGAGTAGCCATATGTCGGGGATGATGAATGTCACCCTTACAATGACTAGTGTTTCATCTCGTCGCTTGAATATGAAAGCCTTGTTTTATTCTCGATAGCCACGTGATCAAACGATTCACCGCTTTAATTTTTATATGCACGCAAAAATTAATGAGCTTTAAGACATTTCTGTCTTTGCGTATTATTTAAACATATTTGGCAATCATCGGGCATACAAGATTTTGTAGCTTATTAGCTAATTCTGACGGTGCAAGTGCGATTTCCATGGTTCCTTTTTCTACTTTTCAATCAAATCATTTCTTATGACGGACGAATAACCGCTATGTTCTTCACGAAGTAAATGGCATTTTTTCACTTTCACACATCATATTATTTAGTCCGATACATCATAAATTTTCCTGTAGATTCATTTGCAAAAATATTTTTGAGCATCAAAAATCGGATTTTGCCCATATTTCTCCCATGGGGGAATCACTAATTGAGGCACCAGATTGCAGAACTGCCTCTGCGCGTGACCCCTGTTTCCCTAGTAGGCAGGATAGAGGATAACGCTGTGAACGCGTCGATCGACGGACAAATGCAATTTAACAACGCAATAATTAACTCGTTTTATTTGTTGAGAATATCTTCTGTTCAGAAGATACTACGTACAAATAAGACAATACACATAGCAAGGGCAATAAAACTTGAAAAAACGAAATATGTTATAATCACCGGCAATCTTAATACGAAGGTTGGACGATAAACACAAGGAGATCCAGAAAGCATCAGCCAGTTTGGACTAGGAATTAGAAACAACAGAGGTGAAATGCTAATAAACTTTTTGGAAAAGGAAAATTTATTTTGTTTAAATACCTTTTACCAAAAATCAACACAACCAAAATGGACATGGTTAAGATCGGACGGTAGCACAAAGAACGAAATAAACTATATCATCTTCAACTCCAAATTTTGGTGTAGAGATGTATCTGTATTGAATAAAGTTCATACAGGAAGCGACCACAGACTTGTAAGAGCGGACTTTACACTCAACATACAAGGAGAACGAAATAAACAAATACCTTTTCCCGACTGTACGAGAACTTGAGACAAATACCAGAGAGAACTGGGCAAAAGACTAGAGAGTATAGATAAATCGAACGGATTGAACTTCGATAAACTGACTCAACACCTAACAACAAGTGTTCAGACAAGCGTCAAAAAAGTATGTGCTACAAGGAAAATCTCAAGAAACAATTAATTGACTGAAACGTTGAAACTTGTAGAACAAAGGAGAGACATCAAAAGATATACAGAGGAATATAGAAACCTAAATATAACAGTTAAGAAGGAAATACGGAAAGATATGAGCACACCATACAAAACTGATACACGACACTATCGACCAGACCAGCAATATGGGAGTATTGAAATCTAAATTATCAGGAGAAAAAACACAACTGAGTAAAATAAAGGACGTAAACGGCGTAATGATAACCAATAAAAAAGAAATCACTATAGTAATAGAGAAATTCTATACTACTCTCTACTTATCAACAACGCCGAACCCGGGTGTAAGAACTAAGGTAATGAATTCTGGATCAGAAGATATCCTAGACATAACAACAGGAGAATTACAGAAAGCCCTAAAAAACGGCAAAAGCCCTGACAAAGATAAAATTACAGCTGAAATGTTGAAGTTTGGAGGACCAACGCTAGAAAAATGTATCTGTTTGCTCTTTAATAAATGCCTATAGGAAGGAAAAGTTCCGGAAAACTGGTTAGATGCAGAAATCATCTTGCCGTTTAAGAAAGGATACTCAACAAACATAGAAAACTACAGACCAATAAGTTTATTGACCCACTTGTATAAACTATTTACAAAAATTATTACCAATCGACTAGCATCAAAATTTGACACTTACCAACCTATGGAACCGGCTTGTTTCCGAAAGGGCTTCAGCACAAGTGACCATCTGCAAACCATATAGAGAAAACAACTGAATATAATGTGCAAATACACCTAGCCTTTTTCGACTTACAGAAAGCTTTTGACATAGTCGAAATTGGTGGCCATGGACAGAGCACGAATTGACACTCGATATACTACACTGAATGAAAATATCTACAAAAATGCTTCTCTTCATATAAAGATAGATGAAAAGACGAAAACCAATAGCATTAAAGTCGAAAAAGGCGTTCGTCAGGGAGCCACTATATAACCAAAATTATTTACACTTGTATCGAGGATGTCTTCAAGAAACTACCATGGGAAGATAAAGGAATTAGAATTGACGAGTATACTTGAACCATCTCCGATTTGCGGCTGATATTATGTTGATATCAAGTGACTTGAACGAATTTCGAATCAATGCTTCAACAACTGAGTTATGAGCCGAAATAGGTTGGCCTCAAAATGAATTACTTGAAAACAAAAATAATGAACCTAGAAGACTCACATGTATCGATTGAGAACCAGGACATAGAGAATATTAGTGAATATAACTATTTGGGCCATTCAATCACTCTAGGGAAAGAGAATCAGTACAGGGAGGTTACCAAGCAAATACAGCTCTCCTGGAGAGCATTTGGGAGGCTCTCCTTTTTGCTGAGAGATAGTAGTATCACGACTAATGTAAAAAAGAAAGTTTTGGATGCCTGTATTCTACCGGCAACAACATACGGAAAGCAAACAATCTGCCTAGCGCAGAGGAACGCCAATACACTAAGAGTAATGCAGAGGCAATGGAAAGGCCAATGTTGGGGTTGTCTCTGAGTGACAGAATCTGAAATGAAGGGATCCGTCGATGAGCAAGGGCTACGGATGTTATAGAGAAGATTGCCGAACTGAAGTGACTGGACATGTCGCAAAACGAAGTAGAGGTAGACTCTAATTGAGATGTATAGATGATATCAGGAGGATAGCTGGTAAAGACTGACACCAAGAAGCACAAGACAGGGCAAAATGGAAAATATTAAGAAAGGCCTATGTCCAGGAGTGGATGAGTTAAAGGCTGAAGAAGAAGAAGAAGAAGAAGCGTCAACTTGTCGATTTTCTGTTAATAATTAACGAATCAAGTTGATTTTTACGTAGAAACATTCTTTAGGCTTATGCGTTTCTTATGGATATAGTGGTTTGATAAAATTATTTGTTTAATCTATTATTAAAAATGAATAAACTTTAAGTTGAAAAATTTCAATTAAAAAATTGGCCAATTTGCCATAAATTTTCGAATATTATATCAAAAATTCTGGTCAGTATGTTAATTTTTGTAGCAATGATGTGGATAAATATACAAACGCGTACGAGCTTCTAGCGCGCATTTCCATGCAGCTAATCGTAGTGAAAATTTGTTTTTTGAATGTTTTCAGCTGCTAAAAGGACATTTCGTTTTCTTATTTGGTTATTTCATTTGGAAATGAAATAACCAAATATTAATGTTAAATTGTTAATTTGTATGGTGTAAATGTGTAGATGTAAATTTTCAAAGTAAAAATTATAAAACGTTATATGCACGCTTCAAAATTGTCAAAACCAAATGGTTTTTGAATTTTGGAGTGAAAAATTGTTAGAACGATTATAAAGAGTGCATATATCTTTTTATAATTTAGATACATGGATTTTTTAATAGAATAACCAAATAAGAAAACAGTATGTTTTTTTGGCAGCTGAAAGCATTCTAAAAACAAATTTTCACTGCGATTAGCTGCATGAAAACACGCGCATGCACTAAGAGCTCGTGCACGCTTGTTTATTTATCCACATCATCGCTGCAAAAATGAACATACAGACCTAAATTTTTGATAGGATACTCGCAAATGTATGAAAAATATGCTGATATTGGTTATTTTGGCCAATTATTTAATTAATATTGAATTTTTTCAGCGTAAAGTCTACATCCATAAGAAGCGCACAAGCCTAAAGAGTGTTCTTATGCAAAAATCAACTTAATTCGTTAATTATTTACAGAAAAACGACGAGTCGATTATTGCGTTCTAAATTAATTTTGTCCGTCAATCGACGCGTTCACAGGGTTATCCTCTGTCATTCCTCCTAGGGAAATGGGTCACGCGTAGAGGCAGTTCTGCCATCCGGTGCCTCAATTGTAGTACTCATTATAAAAGTATGAATAAAAATAATAAAGAAGAAAATAACTATTGTTAATAAAATAGACCTTACTTGCAAAACATACCTGGTATATAGAAAAACATTTGTTTAGTCGAAGGATGTAAAAATGACTTGGAATGCAATAAATTGAAATATACAAGTATTTTACGATTTGTTTTATTGAAATTCTCAAAATTACGCTGTTCGCAATTAAAATGCAAAATCTGTAAATATTTCTGTTGAAAACAATTTTTCAGCTAAAGCACAGGTTTAAGCGATCTTTTCTTTGTTTAGGCCATTTCGTGAACCATAACGCTAATTAACTGTTGAATGGAATTTTAGGCAATTTGGTAAATAAATTGTTAATTGTAATTATTCCCCTTTATAATTTTCTTGTTACTTCATTAGTGACTATTGGCATCGTTTTCTTTATTATGAGCAGTATGTTTTAATTTAATTTATAGGCACCAGCAGGGTGTATTTTAAGTTAGGGTATTATTTTTGCATAGTAAAAGTACCAATCAAATGAAGCAACTTCTCCAAAGTTACTTTATATAACAGTTTTCAAGAAGCTGTTAACGTCTTTATAGTATTATATGTCTTTTTCTATTATTTTTCTTCTTACCCATAGAGGCTTTATTTATTAAGCTTTCTATCTTTATAACAAAATCCCTAATACTTTGAAAACCCACAGCGTATAACGCTTTAAAGTAAAATACAAAAATATCCTGTTGAGGTAACAGAATGCTTAACTTAAACATTTTTGTAAGCACTGCTTCTTGAAATTAAATTTTAATGTTGACATCTTACAGTGTATTCGTTTTTCCATAACTATTATATGCTATTATATGTAGTAATAGGACATTATCCTTTACCGTGGTGTGGGGGGTATATGGAGATAAGGGATGCAGGAAAACAGTAAAGGCTACTTACAGAGGAACGCGTCAATCTACTAACAGAGGCGTCAAATGATAGGCATCTTGTTACCAAAAAGAAACCCTACCTACAATAGAACCTCACACACCCTAAAAAGTTGATGACTGGAAGTGAAATTTTTCAATAAAATAAACCTAACAAAAAAAGTTCGTTTCTAAGGGACACATTTTCTACATTTACCGTGGTGGGGTAAAACACATATGTCCTCTCCTCCCGCCTTGGATATGTCATACACATATATATATATATATATATATATATATATATATATATATATGTATATTGACACAATGACTTATTTATAGTTCAACTAACTGTGAAAGTTGTTCCATTGTATTGAAAATATTTTATAATAAAATATAATAATAAAAAAAAAAGTTATTTTTAATACAACATACAAAAACATAGTAAAGTTATTTACCAACTACTACCCTTACAAATACAAGTTGTAAAATATGTACAGAATTAGACCTTCCTGTACTAAACTATCCGAAAAAAGGAAATAATACCTTATGGTGAGGTATCAATCACAAAATTGTGGAACTATTTATATGAACGAATAGAAGTCAAGGTGTTTACTCGTAAACACGTCTCAATTTTTCCTACATAATACTTATATTAAAATTGAAAATAATGGAAAAGTAATACAGACTTTAGATATTTCGAATTAGAAAACTCCGAAAAGGTTGTAGAATAGGAAATATATGGAGTAATTCCTCTATTTCCTTTCCCCATTCCTGTAAGTCTTTACAGGTTTAACTTTACAAATAAAGATAAAATAATAAAACTTTGAAATTTTTTGATTCCAAGAGTGATACTATTTTCAGACATACAAAAAAACTTCTCCCGAACTTATTTGAGAATAATGAAAAAATGCCCCAATTTTCAGACTATTCGACTCTAGCTACTTCTGTATTTATAACAAGATCTATATTAGGCAATCCCTCCACTTTTATTCGAACTTCTTTACCATTCTCTGTTTAGAAATATAAATAACACAAAATAATTAAAAAATAAGATCATTTTCAAATTCCTAAAGTTCCAGAACCCTGGAAAGGCGTTATAATAGGTAACAAACGTTTGGCCCCCTCACCTACGCCTTTAGTCCTTTATATGCTTGACTATAAACAATTAATATTAGTGAAAAATTTTCAGATTTCCCACCTCAAAAAGGAGGTATAACATAATATATATGCTCCCATGTTTGGGGCTCCGCCCCCAAACATACACTGCATTTGTTGGATTCTATTCAGAGAAGAGCTGTTCGTCTGATTGGAGACCCGGAACTGACCGATGGACTTGATTCGCTGGAACATCGAAGAACGGTTGGTGACTTGAGCCTATTCTACAAGTATTTTCATGGAAAGTGTTCGAAGGATGTAGGTCGCTTAATTCCTCCCAGAGCAGTGCATGTGAGAAATACACGTCGTGGTAATACTTCACATTCGTATAAGGTTCAGCTTGTTAGTCCTTGTACAACCCTTTTCAAGTAGTCCTTTGTATGGAGAACATCATCCCTTTGGAATAATTTGCCCAGGACTGTGCTTCTCACCTAGTACAATTTACAGCGATTCAAGAACAACTTGAATCGCTTTTTCCGCACACATGTCGCTCCTGTAGCACTTTAGGGACTTCCCTGCAGCACGTGTGCTAGACCCATAAAAAAATATATATAATTAGTATTACCTCTAATCCTCTCTTCCTCTGCTTTAGCCCTTTATATATGATAAGACTATAAGTAACTGTCAATAATGAAAAATAGCAGGTACTGTAAATTCTTTAAATTCAAGAACCCCATAAGGAATGTATGGCATATTATATACAGAAAACCCCTTTTCCTATGCCTTTAACTTTATATATGTTTGACTATAAATAATTGAAAATAATAAAATCCAATATTTAAATTTCTCGACTTACTTATTACAATCAATGGAAAATTTTAATAGTAATGTAAAAAATACCGATATTCATAACTTATTAATTTAATCAAATTTATGATTTTATTCTTGATTGATAATAATTAACATTAATGATTTACGTGGTTAACAATGCTGATCCCAAAAGGTTTTTCTAGAAAATTGAGGTTTTCGTCCTGCAACTTTCTCATAGAGTTATTAACTGTCTTCTAATTTTATAATCTGAGTACTCGTAATTAAGCCTGTTTTCCCACAAAATAATAACGATGCGCTGTACTAGTTAACAAATCACGGGTTAATACAAAGAAAAACGTTAGACTTTTGAGGATATTTTAAACACTTTACTTAAAAAAGGGAACTACCGAAGAGAAAGAAAAAACAGAAAATTATTGACTATTCGTTTGAATTATTCCCCATTTGGAGGAAATACAATTTAATTTCTTATTCACAAGTTTTAAGAGATATATTTTTAATAACTCATGAACCACAACAATAAGTTTATTAAATTTCTATCTAAAACAAAGCAATTTTTTCCGCTGATGCTTCCATTCTATAGGATGCTATAGTAAAAGTAAAGAATTTCTCGATCTATTAGAAAAAAAACCTTTTGCTGATATGTTACAAGAATTTTAGCGACTTAATAAAAACACAAAATCCACTGTCGATATTAAATTATAAAATAGAAATTTTAACTGGTAGTTTAAACGAAATTTATTGTGTTATTGCATAACTTCGTGATTATTTTAAATCTAAACCATCACATATTACATAAACCCTAAAAGTCTCAACTTGTTTGAACAGAGGTGTGAACTTTGAATAGTGAATTATGAAAATAAATTCTAAATTACTAGTTTAAGCAGAATTTATGGAGTCATTATTTAACGTCGCTTACTTAAAAGATTATTTTAACGTCTAAACCATCACATATTACATAAGCTCTCAATATTTGAACTTTTTCAAACAAAAGTGTAAACCGTACACTTATTCGATGGCAAATATTTAAGAACCGTAAAAGAATTGTGCCCTACTATAGCCACTTGTATTCTCCTCGAAAATTAATGAGCAAATACCAGAAATATTTAGGCAAAAATTTTATTTTCATTTTTGTTTTTTTTTTGTCATTTCCCTATAGTAACCTACGTCTAAGTAATTGCTCTATACCAAAATAATGATCTTATCATGTATTTCAGTAAAGATAGAATAACTGAATTACAATAGTTATTATAAAATAATTTAATTACTATGAAAGTAATTAGATAAATAAAAGAAATAATCTTCTACCACCAAACCAGGTCGATATAAGATGAAACACGTCAAAAAAGTCCTTTAAAAGAACTTAATACTGGTTACTTCAGGTGACAAGAGAAATGTCACAGTAGTAATAGAGGAGATCAAATGTGTGGAGAAAATCAACGAACTTCTAAATGACAATACCTATGGCATAATTCAAATGGACCGCACTGGTAAAATAAAGAGATGAGTTACAATCTTAATGAACGCTTCTGGTTTATATCCTGGACAAAAAATAAACCTCTAAAGCCTTTGAACTCGATGAGCCCTTGTTTTAAAAACCTTCAAAAATTCATAATACCAATATTTTACGCTACCCTATCGTCAGTGCACTAGATTCTCCAATATCTCCGAAACCCTTTCACAGGAAAAACTATCTCATTTTTCATTATTTTTATATTATTATATGAAATTATTCACAACATTTTATCGAAAAGCTAAAACTAGTTGGACCCGAAAGATACTGTGGTCAAATAAACCATTCGGATTCTTGATTCATGTAGATAATAAACGTTCGTTTTAAAAACCCAGTACGCCGACAATTTAATGATAAGAATCCACCAATAGATGGTACAATTTTACTTTACATCTACAGGACTACGGACAAAATATTCAAATTATATATATATATATATATATATATATATATATATATATATATATATATATATATATATATATTTATATATAATATATATATATATATATATATATATATATATATATATATATATATATATATATATATATATATATATATATATATATATATATATATATATATATATATATATATATATATATATATATATATATATATATATATATATATATATATATATATATATATATATATATATATATATATATATATATATATATATATATATATATATATATATATATATATATATATATATATATATATATATATATATATATATATATATATAACACATG
>CM032446.1:162505265-162740265 GCA_019049505.1 Pachyrhynchus sulphureomaculatus
GATTTATCGCGTCAATTTTAAGTTCATTACCCTGTATTTGTAATTGCTTAATTTTTCGATCTATTGTTTCTGCGTCATACTGGTCCATGTTGCCAGTTATACTTTTTATGAACGTACCTAGAGGGTTGAAAATTCCTCGTTTAACTTTTTGGATTTTGTTATAGGGTAGTAGTTGAATTAATAAATTTTGTATTCGTTTTTTCGATAACGTTTACCGTTATTAGAGAGTTATGATATTCATTTTGATATTCGCTCTTATTTTTTAATGTCGTTAATATATTTTGCGATTGGTCTTGAAGGGCTTTAAATTCTTGTATTAATGGTTGTATGTCATACTCTTGTACAAACGTCCAATGATTTATTATTATTTTGGCTATGCCTTTCTTGAATGGTAGGATCCCTGGATAATTATTCAACTCATGTATTTTTTACATCATCAGCTCTGATGTAGAGGGTTGTACAAATGTTCCAACATCTGAAACAATGGGTTTCATTTTAGTTTCGTTAACGTGAACGGTTTCCTTTGTTTTAGTTTTTGGATTCTCAATTTCTATTTTATTTCTTTCTAGAATTTTGGTAATTGTAAAGGGTCCTAAAAATTTATTTTTAATCTTACTAGATCGTTGATCTACTTTTTTGTAAACTTGCATTCCGATTTTGGGTTCCGTTTCTGTTAGTTTGTCATTATATTTGGTAATTATTTTTTCTTTCTTTTGTAGAGTTTTCTCTTTTATCTTATCGAACAGTACCTAAGTATTATTTTTATGATTTTGTAAATATTCTGTATAAACATGTGAATGTATAAGGTCCATAGGGTCTCTAGAATTTGTGTGCCCTAGTACTAATTCTTGGGGTGTAAACTCCGTATCTGAGTGTATGGTATTATTGTATGCTATTATGGCATAAGGCATAAGATTAGTGACGTCGGTTTGAGCGTCTTTTTCCTTGAGTATTCATATATGCTCTATTAAGGTGCTATGTAGGCGTTCTACAGGTGAGTTCGAATCGTGATGGTAAGGGGTAGTAAAGTGTATCTCTATGTCGTGAGTTTTTAATAGATTTTCTACGACTTCATTCTTAAATTCTTTTCCGTTGTCGGAAATTATCTTTTTAGGTATTCCCATAAAAGAGAAGTATCGAACTAATTGATCACTACAAGAGATTGCATCTCCTAGGTAGGGTAAGGCTTGTCCGAATTTGGAAAATTTGTCCATAATAGTTAAAAATTTGTCTTTTCCTATTTTTAGAGTGTCAATATGAATGATCTCGAAAGGTTTACTTGGCGTTTCGGTTATCACTAAGGGTTGTTTTATTGGTTTTTCCGGTTATATTTGGTTCTTTGGCATGTCTCGCATTTGTTAATGTATTCCGTAACATCTGCTTTTTAACGACTTCCAGTAATAATTGCTCTTTAAAAATTTAACTGTTTCTTCAATTCCTCTGTGATTAGTTTTACCTTCGTGTTTGTACTGAATGAGTAAGTTTCTTTCTTGCTCTTCCACATTGTTAATGAGTTTCGTACACTCTATTAATTTATAGTTTCTGAAATTCTCTATCATAGCTTTATTTAGTAGAGGTCTTATCTCTTTAGATTGCAAATATATATATGTTGTTTTTTCATTTAAATATTCTCTTAAAAATTTAATTATTTTTTCTAAGGACATTGGTAGTATTGCCTTTATGATTTTGTTTCCGTCAAATATTTCTCGATCTATTTTGCTGTATTCCTTATAAGGAGATATCTTTATAATTATTTGATTCCTTTTATTATTGATGATTTCATCTAAGAGCGTTAAACCGTTTTCATTATTTTCGTTATTGGTGGTGTGAATAGTATCAATTGGTTTTCGATCCTTGTAAGGGGGTAAGATTTGGATATCTGATATTATATTTATTTTTGGTTTCTTTCCTTCCGTACCAGTTATAATTTTCTGTGCGTCAGTTATTATCGTGTCTTTTGATTTTGTGCCAGTTGTAATCGTATTTTTTAAGTTTTTGCCAGTTGTAATTTTGGCTTTTGGATTTTCGAGCTCTGCTATTACTTTTTGTATTTCCTCTTCGGATATTTTGTTTGGGTCGTAACTATCATTTAAAAATTCAGAAATTTCTATGTTTCCGGGGTAGTTTATTAAAGATTCATTTTCGATTGCATTTATTTGAATTCTTGATAAAGCGTCGGCATTCGTATTTTGCTTGCCTTTTTTATAAATAATTTCATAATCGTATTCCTCTAGCTTAAGTCTCCATCTCATCAATTTGCTGTTTGGTTCCTTTAGGTTAAATAACCATACTAAAGGTCGATGATCTGTGTAGATTTTAAATTTTTGTCCATACAGGTATGGTCGAAAATATTTGCATGACCACACTATACTTACAATTCTTTCTCTATGGTAGAGTATTTTTGCTCTGTATCGTTTAGTGTTCTGGATGCATAAGCAATAGGGTTATCGTTTGGAGGGTTGCCTTGAGATAGAACTGCTCCAAGGGCTATATTTGATGCGTCTGTAGTTAGTATGAAGGGTTTTTCAAAATCTGGATATTTTAAAATTGGTGCATTTATTAATAATTTTTTCAAATGTTCAAACGCTTTAATGAACTCTGGGGAGTGATTTACTTTCGATCCCTTTTTTAGACATTTTGTCAAAGGTTTGGATATTTTTGCAAATCTTTAATGAATTTTCGGTAGTAACCTGCCAGTCCTAAGAATGATTTTATTTCTTTTTGCGTCCTGGGGATTGGGAACTTTCTTACTGCTTCAATTTTTTCTGGATTTGGTTTGATACCTCTATTCGTGACTTGATGTCCTAAGTATGCTATTTCTCTATGTAAAAACTCGCTTTTATCTAATTGTACTTTCAGATTCGCTTCTCTGAGTCTGTCAAAAACTTTCTTTAGTCTGTCTTTATGTTCTTGTAGAGATGTTGAAAAGTATATCATCTAGATATACAAAACATATTTCATTTTGTAGTCCTCTTAACACACTGTTCATAATTTTTTGGAACGTTGCGGGTGCATTTTTGAGTCCAAAGGGCATTCGTTTAAACTCATAGTGTCCCATATCTGTTGAAAAGGCTGTTTTAGGTATATCATTCGGATCCATTTCTACCTGATGGTATCCATTTGCTAAGTCAAGCGTACTGAAATACTGTGCTTTTCCAAGCTTATCTAGGATGTCCGTGATTTGAGGAATGGGGAATTTCTGATCTATAGTTTTTATCGTTTAATTTTCTGTAATCTATCACAATTCTCCATTTCTGTTGTCCTGAGGCGTCCATTTTTTTTGGGTACGATCCATATCGGGCTACTCCAAGGTGAATTTGACTCCTGGATGATTCCGTTTCTAAGCATTTCTGAAATTTGCTTTTTAACTTCAGCTTTGTGAATATGAGGGTATCTATACGTCTTTGTAAATAAGGGTGTTTCGTCCTTTAACTTAATTTGATGCTTAATTTTATTCGTAAAGGTCAAAGGTGTTCCTTTGCAGTAAAAAATGTCTCTATACTCATAACATAATTTTCTCATGGTGTTATATTCTTCTTGGTTACAATGGTCTAGTCTTAAATTTTTTAAATTCTGTTTCTTTAAAATGTCAACTTTTTGGTCTTCCTCGTATTTTCCATTTATAAAATTTAATTCTGTATCCTCGAATTTTTCAATTTCGAATGGTTCAAATAAAATTTATGATATTCTTGACAATTAAAAGAAGGAAAAATGGGGATATACATTATCTCGTTATGGCTTGAGATTGCATGTGCCGTTTTGACTGTAAAAAAATTCTTCTTCAATAAAATCTGAAAATATTTCGTATGCCAGTTCAGGTCTCATAAAACTTTTACCACTTCCGGTGTCAATTAGAAAATACGCATTTAATTCCGGTAGATAAATTATTGGTAGTTGATTATCCGAGTTAGAATTTACTACTATCAAATTGTCTCGTCTAATTCCTGGATTAAAGGAAAATTTTGGTCTGATGGGGCATTCATGTTTTCATTGTCGTATTGCATTTCGTTATAATCGTTACTATAATCGTGGTTATCATCGTGTTTATAATAATCGTCATTGTAAGTATTTGGATCAAAATCGTTGGGTTCCGTTATATTAGGATCAAAATTTACAGGTTCTGTACTATATTGGTCGAAATCTAAGGGTTCCGTATTATTTTGAATCATTTGGTTGTATAATTCTTCTGCTAGGTAATGTCGCTGGGGTTGATTTCTATACATAACCGCATTACCGGATGACATATCCATAGGTTGGGGTTGATTTTGTCGAACTATGGAAGATGTTGCCTGTCTTTTAGTGCCACGGTAGGATGGTTGTTGAAAATTATTATTGTTTACTTCTCTGCGAGAATTGGTTTTGTCTGGTAGGATATAAGGGTATATTCTGCCTTATTACTCGATTTTGGTTATTTTTAGAAATTTTGGGGTCTGTTTATGTTTAGATTTTGTACATTTCTCTGAGGATTGTATCTAAATTGACCGTATCCTAGAAAATGATAGGGGTTATTGTTCGTCTGTCTGTTCACATGTTGAACATTTTGGGGTCTTGAATTGTGGTTAGTCGGTGGATTTTGACTTATTGGGATATTATGGCTTATTTTATTAATTAAATTGCCACGGTTCTTGTACTGTATAAAGTTCTCCTCCTCTTGGGCAAAGCTTATAGCTTGTTCGAGGGATATTGGATTTTTTAATCGAACTATTAATTGCATATTGTAGGGTAGGTTATTTATGTATGCCTTTAAAATTAGGTTGCTATATTCCTGAATTCGTAAGATTTTGATGTTTCGCGCTATGTTTTCCATGTTTATTTTGGCAAAGAGTAGACTTCTAGCGTCTTGTAGTCTTATTCCGAATTGTTTTATAGTTTCATTTTTTTCCATTTTAAACGTTATCACGTCTTGAACTATACAATCTATTGATCTTCGATCTGCAAACGTTTCGATAATTGCGTTTTTCACTAAATCCCTTGTATTTAATTCTACGCGTGAGGCTATTAAGTCAGCTGCACGTCCCGTTAGTTTGGATAAAATTGTATCGAATAAACATACATTTATAGCTGCATTAGGGTCTTCGCGATTGATATGATTTGTTAAGAAATTATTGCATGAATTTATAAATCTTGTTATTAGTTTTGTATTTCCGTCGAATGAGGGAATATTGTCTGCTTGGTATCTGATCAAGTTATAATTTGGATTTGCCATTCTTTATAAAATAGTTTTTCAAAAATTCACGAAAAAATATTCAAAATGTTTATAAAAAAATTCAAAAATATATGGTATATATATATGGATAAAATATAAATCAAATATATATAAAATTGGTAGGATAAAAATTATGTCTTAAAATTAAAAATGCCTTAAAATTATATTTTCTTACAACTAAGTTGCTTGAATCTTTCGAATTTTACTGCGTAAATATTCAAAAATTTCTTGCTCTCAGTCGAAATTTTCTCTGCTCTTTTTGTTGAACTTCTCACTGCGTGAGTTTGTCAAATTTCCCACTGCGTGGTTTTTCTTAAAAAGAAAAGAAAACTTGGTCTGTTATCTTTCTCACTGCGTGAGCTTGTTTTGAAAAAGAAACTCACTGCGTGAGCAAAATTGCTGAAAAAGAAAAATTGAAAAATGCTTTCTGAAAAATTGTTTTTCCACTGCGTGGATTGCTGAAAAAATCTCAAAATTTTCACTTACAGATAAAGGATCTGCAGTTTCATTTGGAATTTTCTTGTTTCTTTGAACTTCTTGTTTCTTTGAAAATCTTCTTTGTTTCTTTGAACTGTGATTGATTGAACTTGAACCTCTTCCAAAAGGATGAACGCTGTTCGTCCCTGGATACCAATATGACTCTCTGAGCGATGCTTGTCCCGTTGAGCCGCGCCAATAAGGACTTTTCGTTGCCCTGATTTTTGTGTTTCTCGAGCGATGCTTGTCTCTTGAAACCAATCAATAGGAACTTTTCGTACTCTGGCCTGGAGGGCTGATATCTGTCTTTTTTTTTGTTTTCCGCTGTTTTTTCGCTGATCGTTGAAACGAACCAGAATCTTGTTTTTGCGCGATGCAATTTTTCTTTGACTCTGCCGAAAATTTTCTGCTTTGCGCCGTTGACTCTGTCGAAATTTCTTTTCGTTCTGGTCAGTTGAAGACTCTGTCGAAATTTTCCTTCCGCACTGCGCCAGTTATAATCGTGGGAGCGACTATAACGTTTTTAAAAAACAACTTGATTGAATTCTAAAAACTTTTATTTTTTTCGGTTCTCAACGGAAAACTTTTTAAGACACTTGATACAACAGACACACTCACTCTGCCTTTGTTTGGTACTAGTATTTATAAACTTTAAATGCTGAATTTGCAGAATGGTGCGTACAGATAAAGGAAATCTTAATTGACACTTTTTATGTGTATTATTCATATTATCAGGATATAATTCTAATAAGTTTGTTTGACACGTTTACAAATTACAAAAAAAAACAAAAGACTGTTCAAGAATAAATAATTTTACTTACTTAACCTTCTTTTTAAAAATGTTTAGAACAAACTTTAGCATCAATTGGGATTTTTCGTTCAATTCGGAGAACTTTTTTCTTCAATTTCAGTCTGTCAACTATTGCCACTTGCTCAAATGCATTGATAATATTTAAAAACATCTAAATCCTTTTGCAAGCGACTTTCACAATTGTAAACACAGCATAAAAAACCTTTTTTTAGTGTTCCGCACGGAACACTTATAAGATCACTTCGGTGTCTCCGAAACTATTTGAACGTAGAAAGTTGAAATTTGGTACTAATATAGAAATTGATGGCCTCATCACAGCCGTGTAGTTTTGAAAGTTAAATTTTGACTTAAGCGGGTGAGATCGGAAGTGAAAAAAAAATTTTTTTGCTAGGTCCTCGAGTGGGGTGTAAAATGAAAGCTTGTAAAAACACGAGGTTAAAAATATATATAATATCTTACATGTGTACACTTTTCTTTGTATATTTTGAAAAAATCGCGAAAAATCGCTGTCCCCCCCTCTACCTCGAAAAGAAGTGATCCAAAAATTTTGAAAAAATTCCGGAATATTCTCCACAAGGTGTATATTGAATGAAGCCTTTAATAATTTTATATAAAACAACAAAAATTTCAAGGTCGTCAGTTTCCAGTAAAGATCGGAAACAAACTTTGTTGAAAAACTCATTTAGGGTGTGTTTTGTGAACTCACTGATCATTTTATACCTCCGTAACAAAATTTTTTATTTTAGAAGCAATCAACGTACGGAACACTAATTGCGCAAGTTCAACTTTCACTTGATCGGTTTTTTTGATTTTTCACGACAAGCAAAATTTTCGGTTTTCATTTTTAAGAAAATTTGCAATATTAATTTACATAGACGCTTACGACAGATTTAAAAATGCACCTTCAGTTTAATTCTTAAAAAAGCCCTCAGTTGTCGTATTGAATAGGTAAGATCCCAATACCCATTCACTCTATTTATAAATATTGTTTAATATTTATTTATTATTTATAATACATTAATATATACATATTTGCAGATACCTTAATCTATTTTATATATCTACATATATTTTACATCTGTGTTTTTAACTTAGTATTATTGAGTTTAGTTGCACTTAGAATCATGATGTCTCTTTTATGTGAACATAAGAAATTAATTAGTTTGCCTAGTTTATTGGCTATCTCTTTTTAGTGTTTCGTATGTTCCGTTATGTAATCACTTCGGTGTCTATCCGTCTGTCTATCACACCCGATTTTCTCCGAAACTATTTGACATAGAAAGTTGAAATTTGACAGAAGTATAGGAATTGATGGCCTAATCAAAGCCGTATAGTTTTGAAAGTTAAAATTTGCCTTAAGAGTTTAGTTTTTGGAGGTGAAATCGGAAATGAAAATAAATTTTACCAGTCATCGAGTAGGGTGTCAAATGAAAGCCTGTGAAAACACGAGTTCAAAAATATGTATAATGTCATACTTGCTCAAACCTTTCTTTGTATTACTTTTTAAAAAATGCCCAAAAAGCCATGTCCACCCACCCTATCCCGAAAAGTACTGAACAAAACATTTTGGAATATTCTCCATAAGGTATAGATAGAACGAAAATTATCACGAGTGAATTTATCTGGTATAAAAAAAACAAAAATGTCAAGTTTATAAGTTTTCAACAAAGATTGGAAACAAACTTTGTTGAAAGCTCATTTGGGGTGTGTTTTGTGAAGTCATTGATCATTTTATGCGTCCGTAATAAAAATATTTATTTTAAAAGCAATCACCTCACAGAATACTAATTGAGCAAGTCCGACTTGCACTTGGCCGGTTTTTTTGATACAATTTTTACTTTCTTTGCTGAAGGGAAGTATTGTTTTCACGAAAAAAAAACATATCGAGATTTTTGCTTTTCTGCACGTTGTCGGTCTGTGTGTTGGTCTCTTGGCACGATAATTCTAAAACAAAATGGGATATTAATTTTAAACCTATATATAATGAAACCTTGTAAGATATCGGATTAGGCCAAAGGGGTAAAAGGTGTGGGAGTAGATTATTTTTAAATAATTTTACTAGCAATATGGAAGTTTCTTCTGGATTTTTGTGGAATAATAAACAAATTGTATGTATAAATACTTATAAAAATACATACCAATGGCAAAAAGGTGGGAGAGGAGATTAGAAGTCTGGGAAACCACAAATTGAGTTGTTATTTCATTACATTCAATTTTATCCCAGAAAAGGGCTGAAGGGGTGGGCTTAGTGTAATATTGTATAATTTTAATAGCATTTTGAGATATTTACAGGTTTTTTTGGTTGATATACTGGAGAAATTTTAAGTATATTATTTACAGTAAAAATCTGTAAGGGCTTAAATGTTGGTAGGAGGCTAATAAGATTGCTTTCTATATATGGTGTTATTGGTCTTTTTCGAGGTTTGTGGAGTCAAAGAATCTGATAATAGAGTAATTTTTTCATTGCTTTCGATTTTATTGGAAGAAGAAGTGAAAGAAGTCATAATTGTATGGTTACAATAGTTTCATAGAAATTTTTTCCGGTTTTCGGTTACGATAAAGAACCAATTTTGAGCATAGTTATTTATTTACTATATATAATTATGCAACTTTTAAGGGATGAGAAAGGAAGTTAGAAGGATGATTTCGTATTCATTATGTTATAAATGTTTTTCAGAGTTCTTTAAGTCAAGGAAATTACATTACATTATTTCTTTGGTTATTTGAAATACTCTCAAGAGTAGAGACTGAACGGGGTGGAGATCATTAAATATTGTATAATTTCATTAATATTATAACAACCCGTTTAGGTTGGGATATTTTTAAAAATTTTAGCTAAATATTTATAACGAAAGATACATAAGGAGAAAGGAATGAGGTTGAGACTTAAAAAGTTGGTTGCGCATATATCATCATATACTTCTATTTCAGCATTCTTGCTTTTGTTTGTTTGTTTTGTTATTATTTATTATTTTAAAATAGATAGTATACAGATTTGGGTACATAATAACCCTAAAAATATTATGTTGATTATGGAAAAAGTTTTGAAAATACAAACCGTTAAAGTGGCTGAAACTTACTTACTTCTGGCACAGTAAGTAAATTATTGTTTTTATTTCCTTCACTAAAGGAAAAGAGCAACGTTTGCTTTTCTTTACGTTTTAGAGTTCTTAAATTACAAAAAAACATATATTTTGATTTGAATCTGTCTATCTATCGGACTGTAAGGCTGTCGATCTGTCGCTCTGTGGGCACCATAATTCTGGAACGAAATGATATTATACTTGAAATGGCGATAAAACCTATAACATTTGAGCAATATCGCTCAAAGGAAACGCAATAAAAGGGGTGTGGATATTTATATTATGGCAATTTACTTCCATTTTACTTGGAAAAGTTAAATTTAGTACTTATTTTAAAACTATATGTTTGTAAGGAAAGTAATGGGTAAATTACTTTAACGATATTTTTAGACAACAGTTAAATATAAATATATTTTGCTAAAACCGGGTAAAAGGAGATTCTTACCAACAATATACAGAAAATGAACTCTATATTACAACACATTATATGAGTAGCCAGGTTACTTTAAATATATTGTTTAAACATTCTACTTCAAAATCATATTCCTAACTTGAAATACTAAACCAAACTTCATATCAAGAACACACCCGACTTCTTACATTAATTGAAATCTACGCACGTAAACTAAGATACACATTATCTTTTAGTTATGTTTCCTTTGCTTCACATGAGAAGTCAAAGATCATTGACGAAATTTAATAGCCTTGTAATAAAGACAACCTTTGCTTGATTTAATTAAACCAGGATTATCTGAGTTTCTCTCATTTATCTTTTACCCATCTTACAAACTTAAGGTATCATTTAACAGATTTTATGACCTAGAAAGTTAGGGCCTTAGCGATGCTAGTCTACTACCTATTTAAGTCACTTTCGGCCTACGTTATCTGTCACGGCAAATAAGGTATGTAATTCATGAGTATTAAAATATGTTCGAATTTATATGGCTTCTGAACTTTAGTGTATATTATATCTTTTATACAGGATATTCAGATCTAGTTTGGCCCATTTAGTAGGTATTAGTCAGTGTATATAAGGGTCAAAACAACCTTTTGTATACTTTTTGTTGTTTAACGAATTTTAAGGACTATAATTTAATAGTAGAAAATTGTCACTTTTGTGGATGATACCGCATATGCTACCGATATAACTCGTAGGTGAGTCACAAAAATGGACTATTATGATGAGGTCAGATATTTTTACTGTTAATTTATTTTTTATGGGCATAGCACAAGTGTTTTGGGTCTCCCGTGAGGCAAACAGCTCTTTTCTGAATAGAATCCAACAAATGCAGTATATGTTTAGGAGCAGAGCCCTCAAATATTGGAGCAATATTCCATCTTAGGTCAAATTTAAGGTTTGTACAGAATTAACAGTTATTATGGAGTGGAAATCTTTCTAGTTCGAAATTAAATTCCCAACTTTTGAAAAGCCATCTCTGTTATGCATGCAACAGGTTCATTCAAAGACATATTTGCTCCCAAGTTAACGTCCAACAAATTAAGTGACGTTGCTAGAAGAATGGAGTTTCCCAATTATGTAGGGTTCCACAATGTTAACTTTTTCAAGAGAAACTTTCTCCCTGGTATTTATATCGTTAAAAGCTACTTGGTGACTGTCCCTTCAAAATAAAATTTCTTCCAAATCTTGGTTAAGTTGAACGACTTCGTGCTGTCTGTGGATATTTGCATGAGTAACCGAAGCTCGCGCGTTCAAAGTGAATGAACAAATAAGGGGACTTTTATCTCCAAAGCTGTAGATTGGTCTCCTGGTCGTTTCCAGTAGATCGTTGTGAGGAAGATAGTAGGAGAGAGTATGGAGCCTTAGGGCACACTGGCGTTGATAGTGAAGGTATTAAAAAGAAATCCGTCGATTACCACTTGTAAAAACGTTGAAGAAATACGAGAATCATAATCAAAACCCTCTCAGGAATGCCATAGGAGCTTAGCTTAGTCAACAGTCCGTCATGCCAAACACTGCCGAATCCGAAATATATTTATATATTCGACAATTGCGACATGATAATTATAATATCGAAAGTTATGGAAAGGCATAAGCATCTTCTAGAATACCTGTCAATATGACTTTCGTAAGCAAAGATCAACAGGAGATCTTGTAATATCAAACATGTCTGGATCAATCACTTAATGAATTACTCCTCCTAAATTACATGGGACATCAGGTTCAAAGGCAAATATAACAATTCTATGATTAATTAACAAAGATAAGTTTCAGAAGAGTAGATCTATAGGTAAAAATAATATGATGATAGAAAGGGCATGTAGTTACCCATTAATTTAATGAAATTTGTAATAACAAATATATTTTCTTGAATTTTCATCTACAAGATAAGACCACAAAGTCTGTAGTTACATCCAGAAACCGAAAAGGTTCAAGAGCAAAAAAAACCTAGTATTAGTAGTTACACTAGTTATTTTCACACGATTCAAGTATAGTCCATTAAAGAAAACCATTTCTTAGCATTGTCTTGTGTGTCCTTCATTTCCTGAATGTAACGTAATTATTGCTTTTCCTTAGTTGAGTTGTGTCATCTGCAAAAAGCTTTCAGGCCTATCCCCAGACAAGCCTACTCCAGATCATTTACAGGGATTAGAAAAAGAACTGGTGGTCCATTGACAGAGTATTTTTTTTGTTTCGGACTTATAATTATTAATTTGAACATATTGAAGATGATTAGTTTGTACTTCTATAGGCCCTATTGTTTGACCTACGACTATTTGAGCCACGTAGATTGTCAATAGACGAGCGGAAATGACATAAAAAGAAGATATTATTTTAAGGAATATTTTTTTCCAGTCTTATTTCTGTATTATAAAGAGTGCCAATAGTCTTATAAATATGAGGTAAATAATAAGGCTAAATAATATACTAATACTGAATTTGAAACATTATGAATTTAAATATATTTATTATATTTGCATTTATTTTGTAGTAGTCACTCGTAACTAGATAGGTCGTAAAGTTGACATAAAATCGGTTGTAGCTGTGCCAATTTGAAAATTTGTTATTCCATGTCGAGTTGTTAGTACATGATGGCCTTTAATAATTTCAACGACTTATCGTAGCAAAAAAATCTGTAACCATAGTATTTTGGCCAGAGAATGATAAGAAGCGAAAGTATTTGTCGTCAATATATTATGTTACACTTCTATAACGCGTTATCATTTTCAGTAATACAAGTCCGAATTTGGATTACCTGCTGCGATCGACTGATAATATAGCAGGGTATATATAATTGTTATTGCAATATTACTTTTTGATAACTAAAGATTAAAATAATTTGAAAATGTTTTCGAATAGGTGTCCTTTAAGCAAATGTGATTTTAAAATATTTATAATAAAAAAGAAATTCATCAGTGTAACTTCGGTAGTAGTCCCCTAAGCGAGCGATGAACATAGTCTCCTCCCGTTTCTGTGAAGAAGAAGAATTTTTTTTATGGGTCTAGCACACGTGCTGCAGGGAAGTCCCTAAAGCGCTCCAGGAGCGTCACGTGTGCGGAAAAAGCAATGCACGTTGTTCTTGAATCGCTGTAAATTGTACTCGGTGGGAAACACGGCGCTGGGCTAATTATTCCAAAGGGAGGATGTTCTCTATATATAAGACTGATGGAAAAGCGTTATACGGCTGTGAAGTATTAGCGTGACGTGTATTTCCATCATGCACCGCTCTGGAAGGAATTAAACGGGCTACATCCTTCGAACACTTTCCATGAAAATACTTATAGAAGAGACTCAAGTCGCCAACCGTTCTTCGATGTTCCAGCAATCAAAGCCGCCGGTCAGTTCCGGGTCTCCAATCAGACGAATAGCTCTTCTCTGGACAGAATTCGACAAATGCAGTGTATGTGTGGGAGCGGAGCCCCAAACATGGGAGCAGTATTGTATAGTTGGTCGAATTTGAACTTTGTAAAGAATTAACAGTTGTTCTGGAGTATGAAGCCTTCTGGTGCGAAATGATATTCCCAACTTTTGAGAAGCTCTCCTTCCTATGTCTGCAACATGTTCATGCCAGGACAACAAATTGAGTGACGATGCTAGGGGAATGGAGTGCCCCGACATAACTATGTCGGTTCAGCAACGTTAATTTTTTAAAAAAAAACTGCCTCCTGGGTTTTTGTAGCATTAAATTCCACTTGGTTACTGTCACCCCAAGATAGAATTTCTTCCAGGTCTTTGTTAAATTGAACGACCTCCTGTTGTCTGCGGATATTTGCCTGACCAGCCGATGTCCGAGAGTTCAAAGTGAATGAAGAGATAAGCGTACTGTCATCTGCAAAACTGTAGATTGGATTCCCGGTCTTTTTCAGCAGATCGTTAATGTAAATGAGAAAGAGAGTAGAAGACAGTATGGAGCCTTGGGGCACACCGGCGTTGATAGTGAAGGTGTTAGAAAGAAATCCGCCGACCGCCACTCGTAAAGAACGTTCACTGAGGAAACATGAGAGCCACAAACAGAACTTTTCAGACATACCATAAGAGCGTAGCTTAGCCAACAGTCCATCGTGCCAAACACGATCGAATGCCTTAGAGTTGTCAAGAGCAACCGCTCGAGATTCTCCAAAGTGTTCAATTGTGTTGTTCCAAACATGTGACATAAGTCAGAGGATCTCCTGTTGATCTATGTTTACGAAAGCCATATTGGTGATCACTAATAATGTTGAATCTTTCAAGATATTTTAGAAGATGCTGATTGTTAACCTTTTCCATGACTTTCGATATTATTGCAAGCAGTAGGCGGTGTTTTTACTTGGAAATCGACAGTAGAATGTGAAGCAAAGAGTTCAGCCAACAAGTTCGCCCTCTCAACAGATGTCGTTACATTGGTATTATCTGGCCGTGTGAGTGGTGGTATGGTGGATTTGGTGAAATTCTGGCTAACTGCCTTAGCGACTGACCGAAAGGACCTGGAATTGTCGGGACAAGCGAGAAGTCGGTTTCTAATTTACTACTGTATATTACTGTATTTCTAGTTTTGAAATATTTCTACAAAAAAAAATTCATTGGCGTAAAATCAGGGAAGCCAGCCTAGGTCGCCTTTTGTGAAAATCAATTTATTTGCATGTGCTCGAATTGCGTGACGTCGTTTCAGCCTACTGAAGCTACAGGAGCCTATATAAATTTTTTCTAAGGATGTGCTATAACAAATTCCTGGGGACAATTACCGGAATATGCTCGTGTGCGTATTAAATGATTCCGATTCGAGCGAAGTTAACTTAAAACTATATCAATTTTTTTCAAACTTCCGTCTCAACTTCTGAATTAATTGAACGCTTTTGACCTTATTTACGCTGTGTAAATAAATTTACTAACGTGAGCTACTTACGGCGGGATAACCGTAGAACTATTTTTTAAAAGTTCTCTCGCTCTAAAAATGCACGCCCAATTTAGGTCAAACGACCCAGAGTAATTAAATTTTTGAAGACTGGTGTTACATTCTGCGCTCCTTACCTTGCTCTATAGTGTTTATGTAATAAGCTAGACACATTTGCAATTATTCATAAGAGAGCCGTATTAATTATTTCGGCTATAAAAATAAAAATATTCAACAAAATCTGTAGAATTCGTCTGGTATGTCTGAAAACTTTTGTTCGTGGCTCTCGTGTTTCCTCAAAATACGTTCCTTACGAGTTACGGACTTCTTTCTAACACCCTTACTATCAACGCTGGTCTGCCCCAGAGCTCCATCCTGTCTCCTACCCTCTTTCTCATTTATATTAACGACCTGCTGAAAATGACCAGGAATCCAATATATAGCTTTGTAGATGACAGTACGCGTATCTCTTCATTCACTATGAATGCTCGAACATTGGCTACTCATACAAATATTCCCAGACAGCAGGAGGTCGTTCAACTTAACACAGACCTGGAAGAAATTCTAAAAAAGTTAACATTTCTGAACCTGACATAACTATGTCGGGATACTCTATTCCTCTAGCATCGTCACTCAATTTGCTGGGAGTTAATTTGGGAGCAAATATGTCATGGCATGAACATGTTGCAGATATAGTAAGGAGAGCTTCTCAAAAGCTGGGAATATTATTTTAAACTAAAAATCTTTACACTCCACAACAAACTGTTAATTCTGTAGAAAACTCAAATTCGATCTGCTTCCAAACATACACTGCAACGGTTGGTGAACTATTCTAAAGTATGATATAGCCCGCTTAATTCCACACAGAGCGTGAGCATGCTAGAAATAGACGTCGCACTAATACTTCACTCCGTATGAAGTTGTTACTTCTCGTATAACTTTTTACTAGCAATCTTATATATGGAGAACTTCATCCCTTTACAATAATTTTCCGAGGACTGTGTTTACGACCGAGTACAATTTACAGCGATTCAAACTGGCGCGAATCGCTTTTCCGCACACGTGTCGCTTCTGTAGCGCTTTAGGGATTTTCTACAGCACATGTGCCAAGCCCAAAAAAAAAAAATTATGCGCTGATATACAAGAGTCAAAAATAATATTAATATTCAACTGAGCAACTTGCGTCTCATCATGAAGAAAATTCAAGAAATATATGCTGGTATTTTAACCCTATTAAAATAAAAAAAAAATGATTTACTGGCATTTGGCACTACAGTTTTATTCTTTTATCAACAAATCTTTTAAGTAAAATTTATGGGTTTTATCTAAAATCTACCAAGGCAAGTTAACCTAAAAGAAATCATCCCCTTTTATCAAGGTGTTGCAAATTACGCACAATAAATTAAAGTTTTCCTATAAATCATGAAACTTTTATCAGATGAAGACACCATTTTACTAATTATTCCGTTGAGACGAAATGAAAATATTTTTAATACTCTATATACAGATTGGATCATATTTATCTGGCCAAGTCATAAATCCCGTCAGAAGGGACAGTAATCTCTAGAGTTAATATATGAAAAAGTGTAAGCCCTATTCTCCTTTTTTTTTAAATTCATTTATTTTAAACTTTAGTTCACGCATTTTGGTCTCTTGGCATAATCCATCAAACCAACTGCTAGTTAGTAAAAGTAATGCCTATTTAAATAGAATAAGAATATAATTTATTCTATGTTAAAGATAATGACTCTAGAATAAAACTTAAAAGTTAATATATCCTCGACTAAGGAGGACAAGTAAATACGATTAAAAAAAGTCGCACAAACAATATACAAACTAAATTTTTAAAACTAGTCTAATTTGGTAATAAACATTTTAAATACAGAGAAGCATCAGTCAGCCAACTAAAGATATGATAATTTGTGGTATAAGCCCAGACAACTTTATTTTCATAAAAAAAAAACGATAAAAACAAAATATTATCTTAAAATTCTAAAAATAATTAATTTTGTTCCTTATTTTAAGGACCTGTTTTTCATTTTTTATTAAAACGTTTTTCTTGTAATATTAGAAACACAAAATGGACCAATGTCAAAAATAAAACCAACTGGACCAATAGAAATAAGATCGAGTCTAAATTTTCGACCTATTTAGTAAACTTGGCTGTAACTGCTTAAAGTTAAAACTTAAAAAAAAGTGAGTACTAGACTGACTGTTGAATTTTTATCATCAGAGGTAAGAACCGCCATAGCAATAAAAAGTAGAAAAATGTTACACAAAGTTAGTAAGAGAATAATCAAATTCATTTAATGCGGCATTGCGTATTATTTTGAAAATGTAGTTTTATACACCTCCAATTTTAAAAATATTATTTTCTCTTTTTTTACAGATTTTTTTTCTGTATATTAATCATCAAAAAAATTTTAAGAAAATTCCATTCCATTACAAAGTTATAGCATTAAATGTGACCCGGATTGGGACCGCTACTTGTTTTCAGACACTGTCTGCAATATTACTCAGTCAATTTTTAATATCTTTTACCTTTTTTTAATCTTAATAATTGCGTCTTCTACAAAATGTCGAGAGTTTTTTTTTAATTTTTCTAATAGACAATTTTTTATAAATAATTAAACACATTTTTTGGTCGAAAATTGCATACTAAAGTTTAAAACACTGCAATTTTTTTTATTTTTGAAAAAAAAATCCTTCGACAATTTTTGACTGCATTATTTTACAAGATTAATTTTTTTTTGCATATTGGATTATTTTTTGTGACGTTTCATCAATGGTCCATTTAACCCGTTAAAAAATAATGTTAACATTTAAAATATATTAAAAAAAAAATTAAAAGTACAATAAAAATATATAATCACCATTCTTCTGTATTATCCACTTAATAACCCTTAAAAATTTTTTTTTTTAATATACATACTTTTTGCAGCACCTAGATATATGTAACCCCTTAAGATGAGAATATGAAACCACAAATATTGGGACCATTTGTCGTTTACTAATATATAGATTTCGAGTTTTTTCGTTCGTCCACATTGCCACTTTAAAGAAACAAAAAAGTACCAGTACTCCCAGGATGCTTCTAGAAGCCACTTTATTGCCTACAAAGGGTTTTGACCAGAACATTTTTTGTCGTTTCCTGCTGAAGAGAACGGTTTTGACAGTATCTTAGTACCTAAATGACATACAATGCTTTCATCTGATAATGACGAATTTTATGGACATTCAGGACACACATCCCAAGCTGGAAACACATTTGAAAATTCTGCTGAGCATCGTCGACTGAATGAATATGACTTAAGAATTAAACAGCACTCATATGAGTGCCAAAATTTTTTTTCGTATGAAAGCTATTCGTTTGAAACAATAGTTCATTTTGAGGTCCTACATTTGGAAGTTAGTAAGGTGTGTAAACTTAGAAATGAAGAAAAACGCTGACCGCAAACTATTTTCTCGTCAAGTCTGCACTAAATTAGGACCGAATGTTAATATTGCGTGCTACTATGGAAAGTTGATTTTGTGCACGTTCAGGACAATGCTGCTACAAAACCCACAAGCATTTCCAATTGAGACTTTTCGGATAATTATAAAATCTAATTATGTCAAGAAAAAGCAGTTTGAAATCAACTCTACTGATCATAAAAAAATATGGCGAGAAGTCAGCTATAAAGTTAAAAATAAAAAGAAATATCGAGAAGTCAGCTATAAAGAGGAAGCATGGACAACTCTTAATCAGAGGTCTAGGAAAGAAAGTTCGAACTGTTAATCACTAACATATAATTATCTTTGTTTACTGAATTTCATAGCGTTGTGATTGAGGAGTAAAGTTGAGTAAGAATATACGCCCGTCTCCTAAAGTCTTACAGCCTTCGATTACCAATGCTATCGATGCAATCGATACACGGCATTAATGTTCAAAGGTTTTGAGAGAGCCTTCACATTATCAGTTGTTGTATTGCTACACAAAGTCAGATACAACCATTTGGCTGATATAAGCCTAGCTTTGTAGGTATACCTGCCATCTGTCGGGGAATTTTTAAGGTCACTAAAAATTACCGCTCCGTAGCGTAGTACTTGCTTGTGGTGTAGAAGGTCGTGGTTCCAATCTCGCAGGTCGGTATACTTATTTATTAATTTATTTAAGTTATTTGGCCTGACCACGTACATAGGTAGTAGTTGTTTGTAGAAATGTAAAAATGCCTGTCACAGCATTACTGCGTTGTCTACAAGGTGCTATAAAATACAAAAATGTATGTTTCGGCACTTGGACAACGTTGACGGGTATTACGGCATCCTCGTCGATATCCGTAAGATATAAAAAAGGGTAAAAATCCTTACTCAGGCGATAAAAAAAAGTATAAAAAAGCGATATAAACCATTAAAATTTGACACTGTCCATCAATCCATCCTGGGACGCATTTTGCCTCTGGCTGCTGTAAGCCTAACTTTGAAGGCGTACCTGCCTTTTGGCGTGGGCTGTTTAGGCCACAGATCGTAGTAGAATCCTATAGAGTGCTGCAAAGCGGTAATTGTGAGAAACTCGCTGAGCAATTCCTCTATCGGTCTGTGGCCTTAAACATCCGCCGATAAAGAACAGATACGCCCTTAAAGTTAGGTTTACATCAACCAGAGGTAGGTGCAAAAATAGTTATAGCTACTAACTGATGTATTGCTACACAAACACACACAACACACATATGTGCAAAATAAATTTTCTATATTTTTACTGTCATTATGAGAGTTACTTGAACACATCTTAAGCGTAATTATTTATAGTCAAACATACAAAGGTTTAAAGAAGTGTTATTTGTGATCAAACATATTGGGATTGAAATTTTAATGATAACTCGTGATATCCACAGTCACGCGAGGTTAATTCTCATATAAATTTTACAGTTAATTACCCTTTTCAAGTCATAGCTGCCGATTTAGTAGGCCCATTCCACGTTCAAAACAAGGAAATAAATGGATTTTCGTAATTTCTTGCAGGTTTGTATACCGTGTTATTTCATTTGAAAAGCTCTAAAGCTGAATGCTTTTTGAAAATCTAGAAAACGATATTTTTCTAATCCACGGAGTTTCATCGCTTTCGATATGCGATAAAACGGTACTCAGTTTACTTCTGAGAGTTTTAAGAGCTTAAGTTTTACGGCAGACATATACCTCCATCTGGATTGTATTATTAAAATTTTGGATTTGAATGTCAGTGTTGACAGCGAGATAATTCCTTGTAACAGGAATGCGTACTCCGAAAATTTAAAGGGTTTAAGAGATATTTTCACAGACGTGCGTAGTGGGTTACATAAGGCTTATGAACGGAACACTAAGTCGTATAACCTTAGAAAAAGGGATTTTTCCTTTAATATAGGTGATCACGTTTGGCGGGAAAAAAAAATTCTTTCCAGTGCAGTTGATAAATTCACATCCTAGTTAGTACCTAAGTATGTGCATTGCGTGATAAGAGAAAAGATTTCGGATTTAGTTTATGGTTCGGTTAATTTAAATGGGACTAAAGTAGGACAATGGCATATTAAAGACCATTCAATAGACCTAACCCTAATGAAAGTTTGTCAGAAGAATGATTTATATTTATATTTACATTATCTTAATTGCCCAATATGATTTTTATTTTATTTTTTTTTTATGTTGCTCTGTAGAGGTGACGACCTCGTTCTTTGACTGTTATAAAAGTTGAGCAGAGTATAGCTTACTATTATTATTTTTTGCTAAGGTTTTGGGTACTGATCATATCCAAACTTAGGTTGATTGTGGTTGATGTTTAGCATCGACTCAGTTTTTGCGAGCTTGCGACGTCACACTTAGGATATATCATATGACTGGTATGTCGGTGGTCGCGGGATTTGATTTGCTTATGACCCCAAATAATATCCAGTTCTTGACACTTGGAAGCGAAATTTTGATTAGAGGCAATCCAAAGTGATCTTGAGTTTGGACAAGCGCAAGAAGTAGCTCGTGTGGTATGATGTTAAGTCAAAAAAATTTATGAGCAATTTCAAAGTTTGTTACCCGAGTGGGTGTATTTTTATTACCTCAATGGTATATTTTGGGTGCAATTAAGAGTAAATCGATTTTGGTTTATCCAGTTAGTCTAAAACTCGGATTATTTTTATTTAGATTTTCTTCTGAATTAACAAGCTGAGGGTACTTTTTATTTTTTTTAGAGTCGTTTAAACGTTACCTTTGAGTCACTAATTTTTTTATGGTTTTATTTTGCATAGACTCATAGGCGTACACGTTAAATTTTTTTGTTTCACTATCAGGCTGATGGGAAATTGAAGTCTTGCAGGAGGCTGATCATTTACAGGAGATGAGAGCAAAGTAAGACAGTCATTTTACAAAGAAATGATTAAAATCTGATACCGAAATGAAAACCTTGTTAAGAGAGGCTAAGCGCAGTGAAGGAAGATTCCTAACCGAACTTTTAGATTTTCATTAGATAATTCTAGAAGTTTGGGCTGACAGAAAACGGTTATGCCTGATACCTGTAGCAGTTTCTTCTAGAGGCTATCATCTGGGGAGACGATTAACACCATGATCGAATATTTTTACTGTCAACGATGTTTTCTTCTTGTTCCTGATTCTGTTGGAAAAAGTCATCTTCAATATTTTTTTTTGTTTTGCCACAGAAAGGTTAAGAAATTTTCCCTTCGATTAGATTTTTGTAAGCTCATTTTCGCTTTTTCGAAAATTTCAGTTAGAAGCTTGGTTAAGTTAACCTTGCAAACCTTTTAGGTTGTATTCCATAAGTTATTTTTTTACAGGTTGTGATACATCGAGTGCTAACAGATGCCGTTACGACGTTTGGCAGGGAGTTAGTCTTCCTGAGGAACAGACGGATTGGAAGGGTAGTCTATGGGAGGCATACGTTTGACCTTTGGGACCTTTAAGAGGTTTTGTTACTCAATGGTTATTTCTATTTGAGCCAAAGGAGAGCCTAGCTACTGTAGTCGACCTCAGCTCCAATTAGCCTATTAGTGGTAACAGGCTGTTGGCAGTAGTAGTGTTTCGGGACACCCTACTAATTATTTTTTTGACTTATGGTGGTGTGGTAGACACCGTTTCAGTTTAGTGGATACTATAATCTACTCCCTTTTGTTGGTGAATACCAGGGTCACCAATTCTGTATTTTATTCTCTCCACCTTTCAGTATATCGTGGTGAGGTGTTTATCTCCTGTTATGTGGGTTGAATTGAATGTTTTTCGTTGTTGTTCTGGGACGAGATCAGTACAGGAGGGTTCTTCAGGCAACTTGAAGAAGCGCAATGCTGGTTAAGTTATATATCTCTGTGTAGACACCCTAAAGAATGACGGAGAGCGTTTTTCCGACTCATGTTCCTAGGTAGATTTGCTACTTTGGTGCGATGTGCCGAAGATTTGTTTAGCTTTTGCTAAGAGCTTTCACCAAGCCCGATATGGAGTTATCATAACCAAGAGTTTCGGATTTGAACGCCTGTATATGTTTCTGTATATGTTTCAGTATATATCTCTGTATATATTAGCTGCCCGAGGGCCTGTGCTCAAAATGTGTGATTTTGAGTCGTTTTGTTTATGGACTCCTATATATAAAATTGTGATTTTAGGGAGGTCCTATTTCGAGACTTGCTGTCTCATATAGTTATTTTGGGAATGTTTCCTTGAATGTTAGTTGCGTACGGACTAATCATGCTGTTCTTAGTGAACATTGCTTTTTGAAGCAGAATCATTCAGTTTGGTGAATTTTAGCTTTTATAGCTATTCACTGTGTTTAGGGTGAATTTTAGCTTTTATAGCTATTCATTGTGCTTATAGTGATATTGTTAGCTTTTATAGCCACTCACGATGCTAATAGCGAGATTGTTCTTTTAGAACGCGGACTTTGTGTAGTCGAGGACTATTTACAGAGTGTTTTTTTTGGCGATTAGCCGATGTTTTTTTTTGGCTATGTACCTGAGTGTTTCTTGGCGAAGAGCCAATGTTTTTTCTGGCGATGTACCAGAGTGTTTTGTTGGCGATGAGCTGACGTGTTTTCTGGCGATCAACCAGAACGTTTCTCTAGCGATTTTTGCATGTCGGGATGTCTCAGGACGTCGACATTGCGCGATGGAGCGTTTATTTTCTGAATGCGACTAGTAATGATACTAGATTTGGAATGTTCTTTTAGCGGTGAGCTAGGACATTAATTGCGATTTTTCCTGAGCTTGTCTGGAGAGTCATCTAGATGCTTTTCTTAGCCTTGTGCTAAAGGGTCTTACAAGACTTTTTCCTTTTAGTGTTAGTATTTGCAGTAGAATCATTTCTTTTTTTATTTTTCTTTGTTCAAGAATTTTTCTAAATTTCTTTTGCTGAAACAGAAAATTTTCTGACAATCCTTAAACTATTTTAAGGGAGGTGTTCATATTTTGTTTCAGTTTAATTTTCTTAATTTAGACAAGAGTCTAGATAAAGTTATATTTTTTTTCTTTTCGTAACAATAACAGAGCTGATTCTTTTTTTTATAAGAAGACCGCTATCGTTACTCTGGAAAGGTATTTCTTATGTTCATGCAAGGATTTTTATTTACTTTTTGATGTACTTAACCTTAGTGCTTAATTAAGTTAAGTCTAGTTATAAGATTTTTGTGATCATGCAAAGACTTTCATTTGGTTTTCATTGTACTTAATATTAGTGCTTAATTAAATTAAGTCTAGTAGTAAGGTCTGAAGATTGTAATTTTGTTTTAAGTTTTGACCTTAGTATTAAGTGATAGTGTACCACTTTGTACCTTTTCATAAGTAGCCTTAGTTTAATAGACTAGTGTAGTCTATTTCTTTTTGGAAGGGGGTAAATGTAACATTAATTTTTTCCTAGATTTTAAGAGCATGTTACTGATTTTTGGCTTTATAATTTACTCTTTTTTATCTTTGTATCGAGCAGTGTATTTCGCTGGAACTTCTAGCCGCTCATGGTACAGTGTGCAGTGCGGGTTTCCGACCGAATTTATTCAATTCGTGGTACGTCGCGATTGGTCAAATATTTGTTTCCCGGAAGCAGGCCTTCTTAGAGACGTAATTCTCACGGCTTATTTAAGGGTCTGCAGAACGCAGATCGAGGCTTTTTCCTTTCAAGCCGCGGAGGAGGCTTTTTTTCATCGAGCCGCAGAGATAGCTTTTTTCCATCCAGCTGCAGTCGAGGCTTTTTCCCATCAAGCCGCTGCCGAGGCTTTTTCCCATCAAGCCGCTGCCGAGGCTTTTTCCCATCAAGCCGCAGAGAAGGCTTTTTCCCATCAAGCCGCCGCCGAGGTTCTTTCCAACATGTAGCGGCAGAAGGCTATTCTGCAACCAGTAGCAGTAGTTGGCTTTTCCTCCGATCAAGCCGCAGCCAGGCTTTGTCCATCCAGCCGCAGTGGAGGCTTCTTCAATTTTATCGAGAGCCAAGTCGAGTACGAGTTTAAATCATTAAGCCGTAGTGGGCTTTGTTTTTTTAACATGAAGTGGCCGTTGTAGGCTCTTCTCGTCATGAAGCAGTACAGATAAATTAGTGATGGAATGTGTGAAAGCGGTTTTAAGTGTTCAATTTAAGGCCTAGAAGCCCGTAGGAAAACCGTAAGTCACCAAAATATACATCAGTAGACCTATTTCCCGCAGATAAGTGATTTAACATCGAATTGAACTGATAAGTCGTGAAGTGAACGTCACGATTCTTCAATATCGGGTGTAGCAAAATATTAAAAGCAAAATGTCTGATTTCAGAATTCTATTTAGTAATAACTACCTTTTAGGCTAAAGTTTTTGTAATTACTAAACTGCAAGAGTTAGAACTTTTTAATTTAAATCATTAATAAATTTTCTTTTTGTTGATTAAAGCTAGTGTTTCACTGCACACCTATCTTACTTTTCAGGATAAAAGGGTTGTACCAGACAAATTCTTTTTCTTAACAACTGCATAACTTCAGTATTTTTTTCATTTTTTTAGCTGAAAGTAGATCCTTTCTATTTTAAAAATGAATGGTGCCCAAAAATTAGTACAACCAAAAATTTTTTAACAGCGATTGAAACTAATTCCAAAAAGACGTACAAAAATTATCTCTTACCCATATTACTCTACCAAGAAAAACTGAGCTAGTGTATGTTTAATTTCTTTAGTTCTTTTAAAATCAGTATTCACTCAATCCATTCTCAGAAATTAAAACGGGGCTGTAAAAGGTGCGCCTCAAAGTGCGGGCGAAGTGAAAATTGACACCCCACAAATTGACGCTGTCAATTCGGGGCCAAGTGGACACGAGTTACAATATTTTTAAGTGTTTTCAATTTCTTAACATGGTAAGCAGAAGAAAATATTAGGATTCTAAAGCTCGTCATCTGCTCAACTTTTTGGTATGCTATTAATCTTGCCATAAAGTATTTATCATTTAGAATATTGACTCAACGTTTTTGGATTTATTGGTTATTGTTGAGGGTGAGAAAGTCCAATTTAGTACTTTTTTAGAACTACGGGCAAGGCAAGTACTGAATGTTACAAAGCTAAAAAAACAAGTAAAACTTTAGGCATAATAATTTTGTATCCTATATTTTTACCAAAACATAAGTACTCACTCAAAACATATTTTCCCATTTTTCTCCGTCGTATTATATGATAAAAACAATATTTCAGGTCTTAGTAACATATATACACATAAAATATAAATTTTATAGTAACTATAAGCAAACTATTTAGAGTAATTTTTGTTTTTTAGACTTTTTCCATGGTATTACTTTGTTTTATTAATAATTTAGACTGCAGTCATACACGCAATGCACTTTCAGTTAAATATGCATGTTGTCTATATTTCGTGTTTCAGGTATAGCTTTTATGTGGACAATAAAATATATTAGAGTAATTCACTGTAAATTTTTATTGAAAAAATATCTTTTTGCATATATAAATTAAGTAAGAAAGTAATGTGGTTTATGAGAGATTCGTAGTCAAATGAATTTATTTTTATGGAAGAAGATGTACATTTTACTGTCACAATAATAAAAAATGTTGGCTAAGGTTTAGAACATATTTTTTTTTTTTCAGATGATTAGGAAAAAAATGTTTTTTTTATTAAAGTTTAGTATATTAATCCTTCAAAAAATTCTATCGTCACAAGGTCTTTGCAATTTGAGGCAATTTTGGTACATTATCTTTTCAACTTGTGTGGTGTCAGAAATTTTCAAAAACTTAATGTGTTAAATTTCATTTAATTTTTATTCTGTCTAAAATACAGTACTTTTAATTATTAGCAAGATTAAAATATATTTTTTTATATTCTCCGTTTTCAATATTCCCCCTTTTTAAATTTCTGGTATTTTAGGTGCGGCAGGTGTTACTCTATGCTATTTTTTATGGAACGTAGCTATTTATTGTTGCAATAAAATTGCTAAAAGGTGATACATACACGTCGATTTTTCAAAAATTAAATTTTTTTTACGGATTTTTATTCTCTATACTTCTAAAAATTATGCAAAAATTTTTTTTAAGAAAATTCCATTCCATTACAAAGTTATAGCATTAGATGTGACCTGACGTGGGATTGGGCCCATTACCTCTTTCAGACACTAATATATGACTCAGTCAATTTTTATTATTTTTAAAAATTGCATACTAAAGTTTGAAACCCAGTAAATTTTTTATTTCTGAAAAAAAAACCCTTTGACAATTTTTAGCTACTACATTATTTTACAAAATTAATTTTTATTTTTGGAAACTGGATTATTTTTTGTAAACTTATCTTGCAGGCAAGAAAGCGTCATAGTTTTCATCAGTGGTCCATTTAACCCAATAAGGAATAATGTTAACATTTAAAATACATGTAAAAAAATTTTTTAACTCGTAATTTAAAGCACAATAAAAATGTATAATCGCCATTTTTTTAGTGTTCCGTATGGAACACTTATAAGATGACCTCGGTGTCTGTCTGTCTGTCTGTCACACCCGATTTTTCTCCGAAACTATTTTTCATAGAAAGTTGAAATTTGGTAATAATATAGGAATTGATGGCCTCATTAAACCCTATATTATTTGAAAGTCAAATTTTGACTTAAGGGGTTAGTTTAGTTTTCAGGGGTGAAATCGGAAGTAAAAAAAGAAATTTAGTAGGTCATCGAGTGAGGCGTCCAATGAAAGCTTGTGAAAACACGAGTAATAATATATATATATATATATATATATATATATATATATATATATATATATATATATATAATGTAATACTTGCGCACACTTTTCTTTGTATTATTTTTAACAATCGCTAAGAATCGCTGTCCCCCCACCGATCAAAAAATTTTGAAAAAAGTCTGGAATATTCTTATTATTATGGGGGTGTAGATTGAACGAAAATTATCACGAGTGCATTACCTTTAATAATTTATCTGGTATATAAAAAAAAAAAATTCAAGGTCATCAATTTTCAGTAAAGATTGGAAACAAACTTTGTTGAAAACTCATTTGGGGTATGTTTTGTGAAGTCACTGATCATTTTGTACTACCATAACAACATTTTTTATTTCAAAAGCAACCAACGTACGGAACACTAATTGTGCAAGTTTAACTTGCACTTGACCGGTTATTTTGTATTATTTACTTATTAACCTTTAAAATATATTTTTTTAATATACATACTTTTTGTAGTGCCCAGGTGTATGTAATCCTTTATAGTATGGTTTAAGGCTGTTTTGTAGGTAAGCAGTGAGGAACTGTTCGAAGGTCATTAGAATAAGTTTTTTGCCGTTTTCCAGTTTTTATAATATTTAACAAATATTTGAGCACACAACAAATTTCGGGCCTTTATTTTTTTCTTATTATGATTACAGATAATAAATGAATCTATAAGTTTTTACTTAACGATTTAAAAGATTATCGAAAACTTATTGACGTCAAATATTGGTTAGAAATCACGAAAACTGGTAGATAACGAAACAATAGTGGCAAAAAAGGGGGAATTATGGAAATAAAAAAACTTTGAATATTATATTTTAGTCATGATTTAATAAGAAATATTTTATTGCAGTTATGTTTGAAATAAAATAAAATTTGCCAAGTGAACAAATGGATATAGTTTCTAAGTCACATAAACTCAACAAATACTATTCCTATTGCCTAGAATTCTGAAGCGGCCATTTTGAATCAAAAAGATAAGGAAATATTTCTGTACACTTAAATATATTATATAATAAAGTATTCCTAATAAATGTTCGACGTTTTTATTATATTTAAAAAAAAAATCCCGAAAATAAACCTTCTTTCCTGTGGCCTGGAGTGGCCTTACCCCTTAATTGATAGACACGCGGGAGTGCAAAAAATAACATGTTTTTTGATGCGACGTTAGATTTTTTCTTCTTTAACATCAGTAGTGCCCCAGCGCAAACATCTGCAACAACTGGTATTTATTACTTATTCTGGAAGAGTATCATTTGGGCTTTATGTAATTTGTGTGTTCTATATTTTAGTATTTCTCCTGGTGCGTTCCCGGCCGTGAAAATGTTCATAACTTCGCTCTATAGGTTCTAATTTTTGTCATGGGAGTCTCTTTGAATTACTGTTGCAACTTCTTTGGTTTTACATCCAAACTAACATCCCTTTTTCTGTCTTTTCAGAAGTTTTTTAATTAATTTCTTAAACTTTCCGAACTTTCATTTTCTTAAAAGTATTTATTTATTTTTAGGCAGTTTTTTTTTTCCTATACTTCGTTCGATTTCTTACAGATTTTTCTGCTTATTTTCATTTACTCACAATACGTTTTTTTATTAGTTTGTATGGACAATTCTGTCGATTTTACAATGTCGGACATATTTCTCTTGGCTAGTGGTAATTTGTCTCTGACTATGCAGTGATTCGTCATTCTATTTATTAGATTACGACAAGTTTTGCTCTCTTTAAATAATCTCTAACTCCCTTTTTTACGTGTCCTTTGCTAGATAGTGTAATTTCTGAGTACCTCATTTTCATAACTTACATTTTCGTACACCTTCAATTTCCAATTTACGAAGATCAGACCTTTAGTGATAACTAACGATGCAGTTTTTAGAGCTGAGATGATCATATAAAATAATTTTGTTGTTTCATTGAATCTGTACACTAGTCTATGTAAGTCGTCATCTTTATGAAGTATTCTTATTTCTTTTATATAGATTTTATAACTTGTCTCTTATTCATACCCTTTATTATTTTATCCATTATGAGATTGAGTAGTAAGAGAGTTGGAGTCTTCTGTATCATTTAAGTTGATAGATCTATTAATTTAGTAAGTTGTTACTCTATTATATTTAGTTGCTTCTATAGATGCCTTCGATCGATCAAATATAGTACAATTTATAATAATTATATATGTTAGAGATAAGTGTGGTAAGAAGCATTTATTTAGTAATTATATTAAACTTGTGTACAGTCTAGTGAATCCATTTGCCAAACACAGTTAAGAAGTAATTTAGTCAATATTGAGTAGATATCCTTAGTTGATGGTTAGTTGGTTGGTTCGGGGATGAAAGGTAATGAAAAAGCGGACGAATTAGCACGATTCAGAGCTACAAAAGCATACAAGGGTTTTGAATCAGCGTTTGGTATACCAAAAAACATGGTAAAAATGATAATTCACATATGATCATATCGACAACATCTAGTCGAAGAAGCTGCCTCTTGAAAGAAGCTGATAAAAGGTGAGGAAGATGGATAGAGAAAGAGAGAGAGAGCTCTAAATACTAGTGAATAAATGTCTAATAATTTTTGGAAAAAAAAAAATAATTGACATAAAATATGGGTTAAATAAGATAATAATGTATGGGTCATGGTACATATTATATATAGAAATCGATTATTATTTTGTATCACAGTTCAGAGAAAACCAGTGGGGTACCAATAATTGTTTTTTGTCTTTCTGACCTCGTATTCTAATTTTAAACAGTAAAAATCTCCGAAGTTGCTCTGTACAATCACTTTCAACAGATCGGAAACTTCTTTCAATAAACTGGCTGTTTCCAAAACAATCAGTTCTTTTTTAACTAAAAAGGTAAAACTTCCATTTTATGGTAAGATTAGGATTTAGGATAACTATCTTTTCTTGTTTTTAAAACTATATAAGTAGATGTCGTATTTTGAACAATAGGAAAATACTAATTTCAATTAACTTTTAATTTACGTTTGAAAGGAAACTCTCCATATAATAATAGAAAAAAAGCCCAACTTTTAAATTTATTACTCAGTTACGAGAAAGGAAAAAAATAAGCCACAATGAGGAAAATTTGTCCTAAATCTCTAAAAATTATCCCATCTGGTTCAGGCGCAATGGCGTACGTCATTTCTCAATAGTGTGGCACACATTTACATTTTTCTTTTATTTGGCCTTTAGTTCTCCAATCTACAGATAGCGGTATTTTTTAAGTCATAAAAAAACTTTGTTTTCAAATTACTATTTCAAGTAATAATTCGATCTAAATTGTTCCGAGAGGCCCACGGCTCAATTCAGAATGACCTCCAATCAGGAAGACCGGATGAGGAGAGCAGTCAGGAAACGATCAGGCTGAAGTATCCGAAACTATAGTTTTCAAATTTGTTCAAGAAGATTTAGTAATGAAAAAAGAGTCTATATTTGTATCGATAACCTCTTTACAACAAAGAAGGTTATGGCAACAGTTTTTTGGGATTAAAAAGGTAATTTGTAGATCCATTATTTTCAGGAAGGTAAAATATTTAACTCTGAATATTATTGTAACCTTTTGGATCAGTAGGATGCAAAAACTCGTGAGAAAAGACCGGCTTTAAAGAAGAAAAGAATCATTTTTCATCAAGACAATGCACGTGTTCACGCAAATGTTTTAACGATGGCAAAATTTAATGAATTAAAGTACGAATTGCTTGAACATCCAGCGTATTCATCATATTTAGCTCCCTGTGACTATTATCTGTTTCCAAACCTGAGAGAACGCCCAGCTGGAAACCATCTTGTGTCAAATGACGAAGCTTTTGCAGCCGTGGATAGATATTCTGGAAACTTTACGAAATCACACTTTAATGATGGTATTGAAATATTGGAAAAACTCTGGAATAAATATATATTTGTATAACAACGTTGCGACAATATTTTTATAGTTTGGATGTTTGTAATTACCCAAAAAAGTTATGTACATTTTTGAACGCAAGCAAACCTTCTAATTCGGCAAGGAAAGAAATTTTTTAAGAATATTTTTAGAAAAGGCAGTTACTTTTCGCAAATAATGACAGGGGCAGTTGGTTATACTATTAGGATCCTCTCAAGAAGCAGGAGTCGATGCAAACTTACATCTAAAAGAAGGCAAAAAGCTCAGTCGTCTTTTGAAAAGTTGATGGTGATCATTTTTTTGAAGGAAGAAATTATTATTTTTTAGATGGAATGAAACAACGTGATAAATGGGGGTTTATAGCCCAGTCGTCAGAGGCAAATTTTGACGAAAAGCTCTCATTAAATGTTAACAGGCTGCATTTTGGCATACCAGTAGTCAGGGCCGGCTCTAGGCGGTAGGCAAGGTAGGCAACTGCTTAGGGCGGTAAAATTTAGGGGCGACAAAACCGCCTAAACTACTAGAGTGCAAAAAAATACACACAACTCACAAAAATATATTTCGATTACTTGAATCTAGCAAATAAATGAGTAAAATCAAATAGAACAGGAATAGACAGGCTTCTGCCAGAAGCCTGTCTATTCCTGTTTATAGAAATACTCAAAAGTTCTGGGTATTTCTATACGTAAATTTGAGATGCGCCCGCACCGGCACCGCTGACAGTATTCAACAAGCTTTTTCCACCCATGTATAAAAGAGAGTCAGATTTAAAACAATGCTTTATTTGTGCATCAACGTCCGGTTGTGGTAGTGATACAGTTTGAGTTAGTTAGTTACAAGAGTAATGGATGTGGAAAGTAGAGGTTTCTTTTTGCATTTAGATTCGTATTGTAATCTTTGTACTTGAGTTTTTTCTACGCTCATAATACCTTGTGTATGTACTAATAAATTCGTTATTGTTAAATGTAAATTTCATGGTTAGGTTCCGCCCTGTGTTGGGACGATTTTTAAGCTTTGAATCACGCCTTTGCAGCATTACAGTATCAGATACCTAAAGAGATTGTTTTGTTTTAGAATGTCTGATGGAAGAAAAAGGCTATATGGTAGTCAATATAAAAAAAAAGAGACTGGAGAAGCTAACCCAGCAACAAAAGCAGGCAGGAGCGTTGCATAGCTCTTAAAAGATGCAAGTAGTTCCAAACAATAACAAAGAGCCAAGCGGTTGCAGGGATCTGAACACCATCGTCAATTCTGATTTGGATTTGAATTATCAAGACGACACGAATAATAAAGATGAAATTGCGAGTTTTCCCAACCAGGAACAGAATTAAATAAACTTTGAGACAATGGATACTACCACGGGAAATAAAGGAAGCCTCAACCTAACTCTATCATCAGACCCAGGATTATAGCCCGATCGTATAAGCGACTCAGATCGAATATTTTTTAGTTAGAAAAGGTCCATTGTCTCCTTTATTCCATTACGATTTCCCGTTTGACAGTCAAAATCTAAATCGAAGATTTAGTGAAAAACACTATAATAGGATTTTAAAAAATTGAGAATAAGTCGCGAGAGATTGGTTGATATATTCTGTGTTTAAAGATTCCGTGTTTTGTTTTTGTTGCACACTTTTTGATTATTCAAAATTAAGCTCCTTTTCAAATTAGGGTTATAAAAACTGGAAAAATATTGGTGAAGTATCAGGAAAGCATGAAGACTCAAAAACTCATGTAGATAATTTGAAATTATGGATAGAGCTAAAACAAAGGTTGGAAAGTTGTCGAACAGTATATTCAGCTACACAGAGATTTATTAATGCTGAAATTAAATATTGGCATTTTACATATAATATCAGTTATTAAATTGCCTGGAGAAAGTTCTCTAGCGTTCCGGGGTACAAGCGACAAGCTTTCTGAACATAATAATGGAAATTTCTGAAAGCTAATTCAATTGCTAGCTGAATTTGACCCAGTAATGGAAAAACACGTTCGTAGAATCCTCAACAATGAAGAAAATAGAGTGTCATATTTAGGGGAACACATCCAGAATGAAATTATTGGATTATTACAGGATAACATAAAGTCTTATATAATAAAACAAATTGAAAAAGCCAAATATTATTCGGTTATTCTTGATTGCACCTCCGATGTGAGTAAGGTTGAACAAATGACATTTGTAGAAAGATATGTTTCTAATGATCAATCATATTCGGGATTTGAATGTAAAATTAACGAACATTTTTTAATTTTTCTTCCTATTGGTAAGGATTTATCTCAAGTTTTATTAGAAGAATTAGGAAAAAATGGATTGAAAGTGGAAAATATGAGAGGTCAAGGTTACGACAATGGTCCAAGTATGAGAAGCGGCAAATCGGGAGTATTATCGAGAATTAAAATTTTAAACCCTAGAGCATTTTACGTACCTTGCAGCAGTCATTCCTTAAACTTAGTAATTAAGATATGGTAAAATCTTCTTTGGAGGTAACGAACTTTTTTAATATGGTTCAAAAGCTATATACATCTTTTGTCTTATCGACTTTTCGCTGCGCCATATTAAGAGAACACCTCAAGACTCTTACATTGAAACCATTGAGCGATACTCGTTAGGAAAGTCGTATAAATTCCCTAAAACCTTTACGTTTTCAAATGGGAGATATTCGTGGTGTTTTATTAAGTATTTAGGAGAATGCCGAAATAAATAATATGATTCGATATGAGTCCAGAGGTTTATTAACCACAATAAAACAATTTAAATATCATTTAAATTGTTTTATTGTGTATAAAATTTTGTCCAAAGATTTTGATTTATCCCAAGCCACTAATTTATTAAATAGCTCATTAATTTTTTTTAAGGAATTAAGATCGGATGAACCCTGTGACAACATTATATTAGAAGCTGAAAATTTAGCTAGCGAATCGACGTAGTAAAAAAACATCGTGTTCGGACTACAAAACGAAATTTTTTATATGAAAGTTTAGATGAACCGATACAAGATCCAAAACAAAAATATAAAATAGAATTTTTTTTCTTTACTACAGATCAGGCGATCAGTGCGTTGTAGCTGAAATTTAACCTACTGGATAGTCATAATGACCTTTTGAATTTTTATATGATGTTTATAAACTTAAAGAGATGTGTATAAATGAATTACTGGCACATTGTAAAGATTTCGAAAACGTCTTGACAGATGGTGATTCGTCCGATCTTAACGCTTTAGATCTGGCTGACGAAATAGGCCTTGTTTTTTCACTTTTAAAGAAGGTTCAGTTGACGTTCTTAAATTCATTACTTCTCTTAAAATTGGACCAAATTTGAACACTGCTCTAAGAATTTTGTTAACGTTGCCCATAACTGTTGCTACCGGCGAAAGAACTTTCTCCGAATTAAAAATAATAAAAAATTATTTAAGAACTATGACTACACAAAATCGGCTAATGGGTTAGTAATGTTGGCCATTGGATACAAATTGAGTAGTAAATTAGATCTGAAAGAAAATATTCGCGAAACTTCGAAAAAAAATGTTTTAATTTAGGTTTAAACTTTGTATATTATTGTACTAGTTTTGTTCATTGTTTTAAAAGTATATCTAAGTTATCTCTGAGAATAGTAGGTACTAGTTTTTGTTTGTAAGTTCATTGTCGTTAGCTCGTTAAAAATCTAAACTTTGTTTTTCAATAAAATAATTTTTTGTAAATATGTCATTTTCCTGGTTAACACAGTTTTCTTTAAGCTTGGGTGCGGCGGCATTTTTTGAGTTTTCCTACGGCAGCAAGAAAGCTAGGGCTGGCCCTGCGGTAATTTTTTGGACGTAGAATACGATAAAAAAAAGTTTTTCTCTAAAGTGTATGCTAAGCCTACAAAATCGAAAACAAAATTAAAAATTTGGTGTTTGCAAATATTTCTAAAAATAAAAAGATTTCGAAAAACTAATAGCACCACGTAAAAGAAGGGGAAATTCTACAAAAAATTAATATATAGTTTTTTTAGTTTTACCGTAATTTGAAAAAAAAAATATTTAAAATGAAATGGTTGGTATAACCTTTTAAATTGTAGTGGGAATTATGCTTCCAACCTCATTTTAATATTGGCTATTAAGGAGTTTCTGGGGTGCTGATTAAGAATCCGATAACAGATTTGAAAAATTTAAAATGCCAGATTCAATATGACGGCCAGGAAGTACGTAATTTATTTAATTTCTTGGAGTAATTTAGGATTTTTGTGTTTTTAATACCTGTTTTCTTTCCACCTGGATGTTTAAATAAAATATAAATACGTTATACTTAAAGCTTAGATTTTATCTTGCATTTCCTACCTTTAAATACATTTTTTTTATTAAGGTTAAGTAGTATGATTATACTATATATATATAAGCAAAAAATAAGTTTATTATGAACACTTTTTTAAGAGCAAAATTATAAAAAAAAATAGAAATTCTTTTATGTTTTTAATGATTTTTTAATATCAAGTATACTTTTAACTGTAACAAAAAAAGTCTTACTTTTTTGACCATTTCGTACTGCTTTAAATGTAAAATTGCCGGAGGCGTTTAACAACAGGCTAATTTTTATATTTTAAAACTCAATTTTTAAATAACACAGACAATGTGAGTATTTATAATTATCCTTGTATTGAAATTTAAGGTATAATAATGATAAAAGCAGAAGGATTTTTTTAAGAATACTATATTTTATTAAATATTTGTAATTTACTGTATACCCGTTAAAATCATGCAAACAAAGATTTCGTTTTATGTTTTACAAATTATAACGCAACAAAAATTAAAACTATTGGAATCATCGGAAAGCTGAAAGTCACCTCTTCAAAAATCTAACTTTTATTTTTTTTTACACTCTGAAAAAAAGTAATATCGATTAACCTTCGAGCGGTACGCGTAGACTTTCAAAGTAATCTATTTGGCACGCTACACTTCTTGAACCACCTATCCGAATTTTTCAAGCTAAAAAAAAAAAATTGAAAAAAATCTGTATACTATTTCTTTTGTAAAATTTCCCGTTCTTCCACGTGGTGCTATTAGTTTTTCGATATATTTTTTATCTGTTGAGATATTATCGAAAAACCGAATTTTTGATTTTATTTTGGATTTTGTGAGCTTAGCGTACATCAAATTTTAGTAAACCTTTTTTTATCGTATTTTGCGTCCAAAAAACTATCTATGTCCCAAAATGCAGCCTGTTAACATTTAATGAGAGCTCAAAACCCCTGGCGCCTGAGCTATTAAGTGAGGTAGTGTAGATGGTAGTTATGTTGAAAAACAATTTTTTTGGTAAGCCCTACGAGTTTTCTTCATAGCAGGCTAGATAATTTAAAAAACTCCCTGGTAGTAATACTGCTATCATTAGTTATAGAGGAATATATGGAATGTAATTACAAAATACAAACAAAAATAGGGCTTTAAATAAATTCTAAATATCAGCATACGTACAGGTAATAAATTATTTTCGGGTGAACATGTGATTAAATAATAAAACAAATAGACTTTATAATACAAAAGTAAATACAGTGATAGAGCTTATATCAGGTTTGAACAAAGTATTTAATTTTTTTACCAAAAATCCCAAATAACTGTCGCATAAGCAAAAACGGCAATACCTGAAATTAATGTTAAGATCACAATTTAAAACTTATTTATAAAGTATTTTAAAAAAGTTTCATCGATATAAAATTCTTAGAAACTTTGTAACGAAACGAAAAAATTTATTCGAGCTCGCTTCCTCACCAGCCGTCGTCCTAGTAAAACCACGATTGCCAATAACTCAAACCAGACCAAACCAGGAAGTATACTGAAAACCAAACCAGGGGCGAAACCGCGGACTAGGCTAGAAGATCAAATTAATTGCAAAGCCCCTTCAATCATGGCCACTCGATTCCATAACGCATGAGTCGTGTCCATTATGATCATATGTCTCATAGTTTTTGGTCCATATAATCGCATTAGAATGGATCTGGAATCAAAACCTCATGTTCTCCGTCTTCCAGAACCTTCGGTTCATGTTAATGTCATGTAGCGTATAGCCGTATACCGTTACCGATACGTCTTTTGCTGGAGTAACCGTAAACAGTTACTTTCTCATTCGCAGCCACAATGAGGTCTGTTTACCGTAGCGCTATTTTGCATTATCGTCAATGAAGGTCACTTACTATTGTTGGTAACTATTACCGATTGCCGTAGCCCATTAGCTTTACTATCAGCCGTCCGTTAGTTGGCGTTACGGCTTGACCGTTAATCATTTTCCTTTAATCTCGTTCACTTTAACATTTGTCGAAAGAATATTCGCTTGCTACGAGTACTCATACACACACACACACACACACCACTTGATCATCTATTAAAGTTTATTTGTTTTATCTTGAGTGTTACTGTGGTTAATTATAAGACTAATAATACAATTGTTACCTACCTCATTTTGACTCATTTGTTTCATTTCTTTCTCCTGTGCCGTTAACTCTTCAGGAAGCGTTTTTAAATAGTCAACAGTTAACCTATGAATTGACGTCTGTTCTTTTTCTCCATTATAACAAATTCTTTAAGGCAGGTAGACTCTTTGTAATATGAATCTAAGGGGTAGCACGTGAAACTAAATCGAAAGTGAACCGATCGATAGAAAAACAGACATGTTATGTACCAACATCGAAATAAATATATTCGACTCATGCAGAAATTATATTTGATTTTTTCTGTTAACTATATATGTAAATACATATCTTTTGTATTTCGAAACCATTTAAATAATGTTGCGTTCTGTTGAAGTTATTCAAATAACCAGCTCTATTTTTTTATTGTTAATCTCCCCGTCTCAATAAGGATTAACCTTCTTTACATTATGAAGATATCGGCAAGAATTTCATGATATCCGTTACACGAAACAAATAATTGGGAAAAGGTTTTTCTTCTTACCTTACAAATGTATAGTTCCACAATAAGTACTAAATTTGACTGTCTGAACACTGATGAATAATCTAAGTATTACTACTCAACATTTTAAAAAAGGTAATGACACCTTATAGTGACATTAATCACAAAATATTGCTACCTGTTTCCATGTCTTAAATCCATAATATCATTTAGGTATACGTGAGATTGAAAATATTTGCATTAAAAAAAAGGTCTAGCTAAAAACAACTAAAAAGGGAATAAGACTTTCAATTTTTTTAAATCATTATCATATTCCAGTCATCTTTACATTATAATTATATTAGTACTGGATAATTAAAATTTATAGATCGCCATCCCATAGCGATATGACCTAAGAATTCTAGGTGTTTTTCCTTCTACAAGTATTGTAAATATATCAAATTTTAAAGCAATATCTCGTTTGGTTCGGTAATTATAGGAGCAACGTAACAAAAGACAGAGAAAATGGAGGAAATTCGAAACAGTTTTTTTTTTCTCGTGATTTAGAGAAACTCAAACGGGATATATTTCTCTCAAGTATGTCCATTAGCAATTAGTGGAAATGAGGTAAAAAAGTTATATACATACCTGTGGTTAACATTTAAAAAATTATCGGAAAATATTGAATACCAAGAATCTGTACAAAAGAAACCTGATATTTCCCTCTATATACCTTTTCTGTGAAAATTGAAACTAACGAAAAATTACTTAATTTTCCTCTACTCCAAGAAGTTAGAAACAGCATTTACTACTATATATACGAAGTATCCCCTCTCACTCCTCCCCTTACTTTATTAACTCTTTGTATTTTTGACTACATATAATCGAAAATTATGGAAAAGTAACACATTTTTTAGATTCATTGACTTCAAGAACCCTAAAACAGACACATAACACGATATATATGAAGCAACTCCTCTAATCACCTTGTCTACCACATTAACCTCTTATACGTTTGCCCATAGATATTTTAAAATAACTCAAAAGTTACAAATTTTTTTCTCGATTTCAATAACGTTCAAAATGACGCCTGTCATGAAATATTCGAGGTATCCCCTCTAACACCTTCACTTCTTTTTGTCTTTACATACTGGTAATACAATAATTCCTGTTCTTCTTGAAGTGTCAGATCCGTTTACGGACATAGGTGACCCACTCGCCTTTGCCTGTGGTTGCTGTTTTTTTTTAAATGCTCCACAGACAAAGAGGACCTAGAATGTAATGAGGGTTCCGAACCGCCAAGTAAGATAGCCTTATTAGGCATAATACTACTGGTGGTGGTCTGTCATTGCCTTTGCGAGAGGGGGACCGTCTCTTTTTTCCGAGCCGAGGTTCGAACTTAGGTCTCTGGCGTAGAAGGCAGACACCTTATCCTATGGCCGCCTCGTTGAAATAATTATGCTTAAAAATTATCTATTACCTCAGCCAAAATCAGAAAAAATTATTGTTATTGAAAAATTAGAAAATTGATCGACTCCCTCCCCTAAAATTATATTGTCCAAAAAATATAAGTTGCAATTGTATCTCAAGTATTATACGTGTTCTAAATTCGAAATATTGCATTTCGTTCGAGAATTATCGTGCTAACAGAGAGACCGACAGACCGATGGAAATATGGGATTATGTTTTTCGTGATCTTGGGACTCTAAAAGGAGAAGAAATTTAAAAAATTTGGAGTGCTATTTTTTCACGAATACAATACTGTCCTTTAAAATAGGAACTAAAAACAAATATTTTAACGTGTAAAAGTACTGAACGTTACTATATTGTCTACAGCAAAAATTAAAAATAAGAAATCTAATTTTGACTTAGCAACCTTTACTCTTGAAAGTTTAGCACAGTCAGATTAGTTTTCTAACAATAAACCCTCGATAACATTCGTGCAATCTCCGTGTGGTTATCAGATTTTTAGGATGATGGCAGCATTGCTCCGCTTTCCCTTATATAAAGTTAAAATTTATTTTTAACAATACCACTAAAACATTTTACCACTCCAATCACGAACTTTCAACACAAAAGACCTAAAAGCCTTTAACATTTCCTACTTCGCAGGAATCCTTAACAAGTTTAGTTCATAAATAGGTGCCACATAATAAAAGCTCGTCTCCCTCTTTTCACTGGCGAATGAAGATGTAGAAAGTGAGACCTAAAGAGGTGCCCTAAGTAAATTTAAATAGATTAGCAAGACAATCAGGTAGGTGAAAATACCGACGGGAAACGAATTTCAGAAGAATATAATATAATATAATGACTTTAACAAACTTAGAATTTACTTTGGATAATTAAATTAAAGCCATTGGCAAATAAACAAAATTTAAATAATCTTGTTACCCTTTCTTTCTCTAAATATAGTGTATTCATATCTTCAAGGGTTTGTTAGAATAGAGTACAAAACATTTCTCTTAAGTATTAACCGGTGAAAAACATATCATATTTGTAAATAAGAGAAACATCATTTTACAATATTCTAAATAGAAGAGGACAAAGAAGATGTTTATAGAAACCAAAATTAGCGGGATTAATTTTCTGTATTGTTAACGACGCCAAATTCTGAGTTAAGAAGAAATTTGAAAATTATGTTTTTTAATTATTTTCAATTTTAGAAGAAATAGTATGTGGGAAACTATGCAATATTTTAGTTCTACAAACTTGTAAAGCTCTTCTGCAATTTCTTTTTGTCACGATGAAATAAATATCGGCCAATATATAGACTTGTAATACTTGAATTAAGTTCTTTCTTAGTGCCAATAGATCAGATAAAGGATATCACGAAAAACATAGTTTGCAACTTTCATCGGTCATTTATGGGACTTGTAACGGGAAAAGAACGACAGTTTTTGAACAATACAGCTTTGGAGGAAGTTGGTGAAAAAAGTAGTCGATAAATTTTGTATAGTAACTAACCTGAACTAACCTGTGGCACATTTATACTCCAGAACAGTTATTACCAAGATACCAACACTTTGTTTTTCCATTCCATGCGCGTTTCATTAACCATGTTACCATCATGTGAGGAGATTATTGACGGTCGACCATCGTTCTTGATAATGCTCATTTAGTTAATTAAACGCACGTCTAGTGCGAAAATAAAGTGCTTAAGTGCTTTGTGTATTGGTGATAGCTGTAGTGAAGTTTCATTATAATAACAAAAATTTTTCTTTGTGTTTGTCTCAGAGAATGAATAAATTTTGAGTATAAATGTTTATAGACAACATAAGGGTTAAGGGAACATCTGATGAACGTCACCATAAAGTACCATTTCCTGTTTGAAAGGCAAGTTTCGTATTTTTTGCAATTTATTATTTGTATTTACCAATTTTTTTATTTCCTATTATATATATATATATATATATATATATATATATATATATATATATATATATATATATATATATGTAAGGTAATATTGGTTAAGTCGAACTTTTAGGGAACAATGACGATGATGTGGAAGATTTCGAAAAATATAAATTATTTGAAGTTGTCTATCACAAAAATAATGTTTGTCGTAATTTTAGTTTGTTTTTAAGAAAAAAATATTTACGACTGTCTTGAATCGACTTTTTTATTATCAGTTGCTGTTTTTCAAGTACTATACGATATTTCTGCTATATAAAGTTATTACAAGTAGTAGTGTGTAAAATAATAATATCGTTTTCTCTACTGTGTTCCTCTTTAAATTGAAATATTTAATAGCTATATTAGTCTCTATATTCTTATGGCGATAGCGGAAAGAACTTATGTTTTCCGTGGGCTTTGCGCTTGGTTTAAGACAGTGTCATACCAATCATACTGAGGTTTGTTGCCTTTTAGCTCTTTTCATTTATGGTTCTTAAAACTTTGCTATTGTTCTGAATCTATCGCAAGTTCATTTTTGAACTCGTCCCATCTAATTCAAATATATATATATATATATATATATATATATAAATATATATATATATATATATATATATATATATATATATATATATATATATATATATATATATATATATATATATATATATATATATATATATATATATATATATATATATATATATATATATATATCAATGAATCTTTGCAGTTATGTGTGTAAAGAATAATCATACGATTTAATTGACTGTCAGTTCAGTGTCGGCGGTCTGAGTTTTAAATGGCAATTTCAAAAGTAAGTACGTATGGGCTGGAAACCATGACCCTTACAAAAAATAGTCTGTCAACTCCAACGTACTCAACGGGGCATGGAAAGACAGATGTTAAGTGTTAGTTTACGAGAACACAATAAAAGCGAGGATATCAGACGTACAACAAGAATTACAGATATCACTGAAAGAATGGCAAAATTAAAATGGCAATGGGTGGGGCATGTGGCTAGACTGAATGTTTGTAGATGGACAAAAAATTACTTAAATAGAAACCTGGAACAGCAGACGAAGTGTCGGAAGACCAAGGAAAAGAAAGACTGATGATATCAGGTTGATAGCAGGAGTAGATGACTCCATCTTGTACAGGACAGAGACAATTGGAAGAAACTTGAAGAGGCCTATCTCCTGTCGTGGAGAAGCAGTGGCTTATAAAGAAGAAGTAGATAAAAAACGCGTCCGTCAATCAATGCCATTTTCAAAAAAATAAGTCAAGACAAGCATTGTCAACTGAAGTTGAAAGCACTTAGAGTTACAATTAAAGCAGGATTAAAAAGAACAAAAGAATTGTTTCACACTAAGATACTTTTTACTTTTTTATACTGTAACATTCATTTTTTCTTAGATTTTAAGACCATGTAATGTTACTGATTTTTCACTTTAAATTGTACTTCTTTTCATTTTTGTATCGAGCGGTATATTAATCAGAAATTCCAAGCCGTTCGGTATATTAGTGTGCTGTGCGGGTTTGCGACCGAATCTCTCGATACGCCGGGATTGGTTAAATATTTGTATCCGGAGTTTTGGTTCCGGCGTAGCCATATTACCGAGAGAGTGCCCACGGTTTATTTAAGAGTCCGGTGGGCAGGAAGAGAGGCTTATTTCCACCGAGCCGCCAAGTAGGTTATTTCGACCGAGCTGCCAAGTAGGCTAATTTCCATCGAGCCGCAGCCAGGCTTACTTCGACCGAGCCGCAGTAGAGCCAAGTAAAGCACGAGTTTTTTTTCTAACGTAAAGCCGTAGTGGGCTCTAAGTGTTTCCTACAAAGTGTAAAAATCGGTTTTGTGTTCCATCGAAGGCCTAGAAGCCCAAATAAAAACCGTAAGTTACCAGAACATTCATCAATAGACCTATTCCCGAAGTAAGTGTCTTAATAGCAATTTGAACTGACAAAAGGTGAAGTGAAAATCACGATTCTTCGCTTTCGGGGGTAGTCAGGTTTTAGAATTTAAATGTCTGATTTAGGGACTCTAATAATAATAACTACCTGTTAGGCTAGAATTTTTTGTAATCCTTAAAACCGCAGAGGTTAGAACTTTTATTTTAAAATCATGAATAAATTTTCTTTTTATTGATTAAAGCTAGTGTCTCACTGAATACCTATCTTACTTTTCAGGATAATGACGGCTGTACCAAACTGTTTTTTTTATTTAACAACTGTACACCCTTTCAGCATTTTTTTTCATTTTTTTAGCTGAAGTTAGATCCTTTCTATTTGAAAATGAATGGTGCCCAAAAGTCGTACAGCTGAGGTTTTTTAAAAATAAGAAAAAATAATTCCAAAAAGACGTACAAAAATTATCTCTTACCCATATCTCTCTACCAAGGAAAACTGAGCTAGTGTGTGTTTAATTTCTTTAGTTCTTTTAAAATAAGGATCCACTCAATTCATTATCAGAAATTAAAAAGAGGTTGCAAGAAAATTGCGCCCAAGCGTGGGTAAAACAACTTTTCACAGGGTACAAAAGTGCGGGCAAGTTAGCATGTTACAAAATGACGCTGTCAACGCGGGGCTTTTGGAATTTTATTTTTTAAAGGGTTCAGTGTACTAGCTATCGAACAAAGTAAAAGCTCTAACTTTTCAGATATTTTTATTTCATAACATTTATTAAACGAAACTACACTATAGCAATAAGACAAAAGCAGGAAATTTGTAGAATTATTTATTTCAATTTATCTGATGGTAGTATAGATATTTGAATTTTGTTAATCGACTCTAAGATAAGAGATTCCTACTTTTTTCTTAAAAGCTACTTTTATAGTTCAGATTAGCAGATGTGCTGGTTTACTTTAATTTTTGCAGTGTTAGATTTATTTTGCGGAACCGAAGAAAAAACTGTACTTTTTTTCTCATCGCTGTTTTGCATGAATATTAAAAATACTTTGCTGATACGAAACGGTATTTGGAGATTCTTTGTTGAAAATTCGTAAGATATCTAGTAAAGGAATTTTAATACAAGGCGATACTTAGAAATTTTTTTGAAATTGTCGAAGATTTTTTAAATGTTTGGTAAAGAAGTTTACATATTTTAAGTGCCTTTACATATTTTCTATTTTTGACTATTGGGAGCACAGGAGAAATATTTTCACGACTTTTTAAACAATTCTTTTAAATTGTATTCATTTATCATGGAAGCCTTCAATTTTAAAGTCAATCACCTACTGGAATATGAGTTAGACTATGAACTGAAAATCCGTCGTACTTTCTCAGAACGTCCGGTCGCGGATAAAAGAAAGATTCTAACGAGGATCTTAAGTAAAGAAATTAATGAGCCCGGAAAAAAAAAACGATAAAGATAGGGTATGACACTCTGTCTATTAAAGAAGAAACGGCTGGTATCGAAAAGAGTTTAAATTCTATCCAAAACTTAATCGATAGTTATGACGGCGATCCAAATGATTCACTTGTACACCGGGTTTAAGTCACGTTTATCGCATGTAGCGGGTCGCGTACAAAGAATTCCCATGCCGGATGACGAAGAGGAAGCGTCGAAGTTTTCCAGATATGTTCAGGAAACAATAGCTACGTGTGTGCTCATGGAAGCAAATCTTGCAGAAAAGATAGCTCCTGGTCATGAGTTACCACAGTTGCCTATTACAACCCCAGTCATAAATGTACCAGCTCCAATCGTGAATTGCGCAGCCAGAAATATTCCTGTCAGCGAATGGCAATTGAAATTTAATGGAGACTCAAAGAGACTCTATCCTTTTTTGGAGAGGCTGACTGAACTAGCTCAAGCTAGGAAAGTATCGGAAGATGAACTTTTCAGCTCTGCTGTTGAATTTTTCACTGGCGATGCCTTCATTTGGTTTAGAAGCATAAAATCAAGTGTCAACGACTGGCATTCCTTGGTAGATAGGCTAAAGAAGGACTTCTTGCACTGTGATGATGATGAAGAATTGTGGTCGGAAATAAAGAGGAGGCGACAAAAGAAGAATGAGTCCACTGTGATTTTTATTGCCCACATGGAATCTTTATTTGGTAGGTTATCCACCAAGCCTTTGGAAAGTACCAAAGTTAAATTTATACGTAGGAATATTCTGCCTAGCTTCGTCAATCGGTTAGCTCTACTAGATATTAATTCGGTAGCCGAACTCGCCGGGTTATGTAGAAAACTTGAAGAGTCCGATTATTTGTTGGAAAAGAGCAGACCAAAAGGCGAAACTAATATACATCAAGTAGAGTATAATCCAAATGGCTGAAGTGGAGTCTCGACAAATAAAGTTGGGAATGTAAATCGGAACCCTAGGAGTAACCAGAAAACGGGTAAAAGAAAAGATAGTGATTCTAAAATTAGCGACACTGCAGCTAAAGTAAATGACAGGTCGGTTTCAACTAAGGCAATTTTCATTTGTTGGAATTGCACAGGTCCGAATCACACTTACCAAAATTGTACGGCACCGAAGAGGGTATTTTGTTTCAAATGTGGAACAACTGGTGTGAGACTAACATCATGCCCCAAATGTACAAAAAACGAGTAAGGACGGTATATTACCGAGGCGGATACCCTAAGTCCAACAAAAAAGCCTCTAATCATTCGGCTAAGTCACAAGCTCATGTTCGCAGTAAAGCCCCTAATCCAAAACGTTCTAGAAACACGGACGAACAAAAATATTCCAATAGATCAGATTGGACTGAATGGTTACAAAAAGTTTCTGATTTTTTAAAGTCTAGTAAAAATTCTCCTTCTCAAGTTAAAACTCCTGCTTCTCCGAATGGTCACATGTCTCCTTTATTCGTGCATAAATATTTAGATAACAGACCGCATATCAAGATAAATCTATTAGGTGTCCATTTCTCGGCTTTATTTGACTCTGGTGCAAATGCCTCCGTTGTAGGTCAGAATGGTATTGAAATTTTAAGTCGTTTAAGTATAAAAATATGCCACGTCAAAAATAGAAGTGTTACCACTGCAGATGGCAGCCGTCTAAAAGTTTTAGGTACGGTTGAGTTGCCGCTAGTCTGCAATGGTCATTGTTTAGTAATCTCTGCTCTAGTAGTACCTTCTCTATCACATACTTTGGTTTTAGGATGTGATTTTGCACAAAAATTCGGAATTTTAGTAAATTTTAAAAATAATTCGTGGTATCCACAGTCCCTAGAAGTCAATTCCCATACAAGTTTTAAAGATTGTTATTCAGAAAGTTCTTTAGAAAACCTTTTCTCGCGTCTATGTACCCTAGATGATCTCCCGCGGACGGAACGCGTAAAAGCAGAAAAAGTAATAAGCTCTTTCAATGAAATAAGTAGTACAGATAGGTTAGGCCGAACGAATAAAATCACCATGTCTATAGATACGGCTGATGCCAGTCCTGTAAAGACAAGGCCCTTCGCCATGTCTCCGTATATGTCAAAAGTATTAAATAAGGAGTTAGACGAAATGTTGAAACTCGGAGTGAAATCGTCTATGCTTTGACGGAAGAAAGCTCAACGAGGTCAGCAAATTTGATAACTATCCATTACCGAACATCGACAGAATTTTGACATCACCCAGGAATGCTAAGTATGTATCTTCGATAGATCTTAGAAAGGCTTTCTGGCAAATTCCTTTGGACAAATCCTCTAAGGAAAAGACCGCTTTTGCAGTAGTAGGCCGAGGTCTATTTCAGTTCGTCACTATGCCGTTTGGTCTAAAAGAACGCTGCTCAAACTCAGCAACGTTTAGTGGACGCTATATTTGGTCCGAAATATGAGCCACATATTTTTACCTATCTCGATGATATTTTAGTAACATCGGAAGACTTCGAATCGCATATTCGCTTACTTAAAGAAGTAAAAGATAAATTGAAAGAGGCCGGACTGACGATAAATTTGAGCAAATGTGATTTTTTTCAAAACTTTTCTAAAGTTTTTAGGCTATATTGTAGGCTCAAATTCCTTGCGTACCGATCCGGATAAAGTAGCAAGCATGGTTAATTATGCGAGACCTACTAATACTACGGAAGTTAAGCGTTTCGTAGGAATGTGTTCATGGTATAGACGTTTCATTGAGAATTTTTCTACCCTGTTGTCGCCTATTAATGATCTTTTGAAAGGACGAAAAAAAGGACAATCGATAGATTGGACAAACGCAGCAGAAAGATCTTTTATAAAGATTAAAGAGCTATTGGTTTCAGCTCCAATTTTATCCCAACCAGATTTTTCCCAACAGTTTTATATTTCTAGCGATGCTTCTAATACCGGTTTAGGGGGCGTCCTAACACAGAAAATCAATGGTGAGGAAAGAGTGATAGCGTATGCCAGTAGAACCTTATCAAAGGCTGAACGTAACTATTCGGTTGTTGAAAAAGAATGTTTAGCAGTACTCTTTAACATCGAAAAGTTTCGACCTTACATAGAAGGTGTTCCTTTCACGGTCATAACAGATCATTATAGTCTATTGTGGCTTAATTCTATTAAAAACCCTAGTGGCAAACTGGCGCGTTGGGCGATTAGGCTGAGACAACATACATTTAATTTAATTCATAGAAAAGGAGTCCACAATGTTATTCCTGACGCTTTGTCAAGAATCCCAGATCATACACCGGACGAAAACAGTCTTAATGCACAGATTGGCGTAAGAATTGATACAGTTGATGTAGATCGCATTGATCCATGGTACGATAATTTGCGGCAGCAAATTAAAGAATTTCCTCAAAATTTTCCGCAGTGGAAGGTGGAAAATGATTTCGTGTACAAGTTTATCCCAAACCAGTTGCCTTTAAAAGTTAATGTACCTGAGTAGAAAATACTAGTTCCTAAACCACAGAGAGAGGAAATTATAGACATGTGTCACACTCCTCCTACTTCTGGTCATTTTGGTTTTTATAAAACTCTTTACAGGGTTCAGGAACAGTATTATTGGCTAAAAATGCGTTTTGATATCTTAAAGTTTGTGAGGACTTGTGAAGTATGTGGAGCGCAGAAATCTCCAAATACGCTGCCTATGGGACTGATGGGAAAAGAGAAAACGGTTAATTACCCTTTTCAAGTCATAGCAGCTGATCTAGTAGGCCCATTCCCACGTTCAAAAAGGGGAAATAAATGGCTTCTCGTGGTTTCTTGCTGGTTTACAAAGTATACCATGCTATTTCCTTTGAAAAGCTCTAAAGCTGGATATATAGAGAGAATTTTGGAAAATGATGTCTTTCTAATCCACGGTGTTCCATCGCTCTTAATATGCGATAACGGTACTCAGTTTACCTCTAAGAGTTTTTAAGAGCTTAAGTGAAACTTATGGTTTTAACATCCGTTTTAATCCTGTGTACTCTCCACAATGTAATTTTGTTGAACGTAATAACCGAACAGTCGGGACTGCTTTAAGAAGTTACGTTGATTCACATGACACTTGGGATGGCAATATTTCCAAAATTCAACAAGCAATAAATACCGCAAGACACGAAGTAACAGGGTTCACACCGTCTTTCTTAGTTTACGGCAGACATATACCTCTATCTGGATCGTATTATAAAATTTAGATTTGGATGTCAATGTTGACAGCGAAATAATTCCGGGTAACAGGGGTGAGTATGCCGAAAATTTGAAGGGTTTAAAAGATATTTTCACCGACGTGCGTAGTAGGATACATAAGGCTTATGCACGGAACAGTAAGTCTTACAACCTTAGAAAAAGGGATTTTTCCTTTAATATAGGTGATCACGTTTGGCGAAAAAATAAAATTCTTTCCAGCGCAGCTGATAAATTCACATCTAAGTTAGTACCTAAGTATGTGCATTGCGTGATAAGAGAAAAGATTTCAGATTTAGTTTATGGTTTGGTTAATTTAGATGGGACTAAAGTAGGACAATGGCATATTAAAGACTTAAAACCATTCAATGAACCTAACCCTAATGAAAGTTTGTCAGAAGAAGAATAATTTATATTTACATTATCTTAATTGCTTAACTTTTTTTTTTTTTTGATGTTGCTCTGTAGAGGTGACGACCTCGTTTTTTTTTGACTGTTGCAAAAGTTGAGCAGAGAATAGCTTACTTTTGTTGTTTAATGCTAAGGTTTTGGATACTGATCATATCCAAACTTAGGTTGATTGTAGTTGATGTTTAGCATCGACTCAGCTGTTGCGAGCTTGCGAAAGAGTCATACTCGGGATATATCGTAAGACTGGTATGTCGGTGGTCGCGGGATTTGATTTGCTTATGACCCCAAATAATATCCAGTTCTTGACACTTGGAAGCGAAATTTTGATTAGAGGCAATCCAAGGTGATCTTGAGTTAGGACAAGCGCAAGATGTAGCTCGTGTAGTGTGATGTAGAGTCAAAATTTTTATGAGCAATTTCAAAGTTTGTTACCCGAGTGGGTGGATTTCTATTACCTTAGTGGTATATGTTGGGTGCAATTAAGAGTAAATTGATTTGGGTTTATCCAGTGAGTCTAAGACTTGGATTATTTTGATTTAGATCTTCTTCTGAATTGACAAACTGAGGGTATACTTTTTTCTATTCAGAGCCGTTTAAACGTTACCTTTGAGTCACTAATTTTTTTAAAATTTTTTTGCATGGACTCATAGGCGTATGTTGAGTTTTTTCGGTATACTATCAGATTGATAGGAAATTGAAGTCCTGCAAGAGAACTAAAGGCTGATCATTTACAAGAGATGAGAGCAGAGTAAGACAGTCGTTTCACAAAGAAATGATCAAAATCTGATACCGAGATGAGAACCTTGTCAAGAGAGGCTAAGCGCAGTGAAGGAAGATTCCTAACCGAATTTTTAGATTTCCAAGAGGTAATCTAGAAGTTTGGGCTGACAGAAAACGGTTATGCCTGATACCTGTAGCAGTTTCTTCTAGAGGCTATTGTCTAGGGAGACGATTAACACCATGATCGAATATTTTAGCTGTCAATGATGTTTTCTTCTTGTTTCTGATTAAGCTGGAAAAGCTCTTGTCGTCTTCAAAAGTTTTGTTGCGTTGCCACCGAAAAATGGAGAAATTTTTACTTCAAGTAGCTTTTTAAGCTCATTTTCGTTTTTTTGGAAATTTCCGTTAGAAGCTTGGTTAAGTCAACCTTGTAAACCTTTTAGGTTGTATCCCATGAGTTATCTGTTTTTACAGGCTGTGATGCACCGGGTGCTAACAGATGCCGTTACGACGTTTGGCAGGAAGTTAGTCTTCCTGAGGAACAGACTGATTGGAAGGGTAGTCTATGGGGGGTGAACGTTTGACCTTTGGGACCTTTAGGGGTTTTGTTACCCAATGGTTATTTCTATTTGAACCAAAGGAGAGCTTAGCTACTGTAGTCGACCTCAGCTCCAATTAGCCTATTAGTGGTGACAGGCTGTTGGCAGTAGTGTGTTTCGGAACACCCTATTGATTAAATTCCTTTTTGACTTATGGTGGTGTGGTAGACACCGTTTTAGTTTAGTGGATGCTATAATCTACTCCCTTTTGTTGGTGGACACCAGGGTCACCATTTCCGTATTTTATTGTCTCCACCTTTCAGTATATCGTGGTGAGGTGTTTGTCTCCTGTTATGTGGGATGGATTAAATTCTTCTCGTTGTTGTTCTAGGGCGAGACCAGTACACGAGGGTTCTTCATGCAACTTGAAGAAGCGCAATGCTGGTTAAGTTTTATATCTCTGTGTAGCCACCCTGAAGAATGACGGAGGGCGTTTTTTCTGGCTCATGTTTCTAGGCAGATTTGTCACTTTGGTGCGATGTGCCGAAAATTTGGTTAGCTTTTGCTAAGAGCTTTCACCAAGCTCAGTATGGAGTTATCATAACCAAGAGTTTGGGATTTGAACTCCTGTATATATTTCTGTATATATTTCTGTATATATTTCGGTGTATGTTGGTTGCCTGAGGGCATGTGCTCAAAATGCGTGATTTTGAGTCGTTTTGCATATGGACTCCTATATATACGGTTATGACTTTAGGGAGGTCCTATTTCGAGACTTGCTGTCTCTTACAGTTATATTGGGAATGTTTCCTAGAATGTTAGTTGTGCGCAGACTAATCATTCTGTTCTTAGTGAACATTGCTTTTTGAAGCAGGATCATTCCGTTTGGTGAATTTTAGCTTTTATAGCTATTCACTGTGTTTAGGGTGAATTTTAGCTTTTATAGCTATTCACTGTGTCTATAGTGATATTGTTAGCTTTTATAGCTGCTCACTATGTTAATGGCGAGATTGTTCTTTAAGAACGCGGACTTTGTGTAGTCGAGGGCTATTTACAGAGTGTTTTCTTGGCGAGGAGCCGAGGTTTTTTTCTGGCGATATACCAGAGTGTTTAGTTGGCGATAAGCTGACGCGTTTTCTGGCGATCAACCAGAGCGTTTTTTGCCTGGCGATTTTAGCATGTCTGGATGTCTTAGGACGCGGACATTGCGCTGTAGAGTGCGATTGTTTTCGGAGTGCGACTAGTAGTGATACTAGATTTGGGATGTTCTCTTAGCGATGAGCTAGAGCATTGATGGCGATTTTTCCGAGCGTCTGTCTGGATTTTCATCCAGATGTTTTTCTTAGCCTTGTGCTAAATGGTCTTACAAGACTTTTCCTTTTAGTGTTAGTATTTGCACTAGAATCAGTTTTTTTATTTTTCTTTATTCAAGAATTTTTCTAAATTTCTTTTGCTGAAATAGAAAATTTTCTGACAATCCTTAAACTATTTTAAGGGGGGTGTTCATATTTTGTTTCAGTTCACTTTTTTGATTTAGACAAGAGTCTAGACAAAGTTATATTTTTTTGTTTTGGTAACAATAACAGAGCTGTTTCTTTTATATAAGAAGACCGCGATTGTTACTTTAGAAAGGTATTTCTTATGTTCATGCAAGGATTTTTATTTACTTTTTGATGTACTTAACCTTAGTGCTTAATTAAGTTAAGTCTAGTTATAAGATTCTTGTGATCATGCAAAGATTTTCATTTGGTTTTCATCGTACTTAATATTAGTGCTTAATTGAATTAAGTCTAGTAGTAAGGTCCGAAGTTTGTAATTTTGTTTTAAGTTCTGACCTTAGTAGTAAGTGATAGTGTACCACTTTGTACCTTTTCATAAGTAGCCTTAGTTTAATAGACTAGTGTAGTCTATTTCTTTTTGGAAGGGGGTAAATGTAACATTCATTTTTTCTTAGATTTTAAGACCATGTAATGTTACTGATTTTTCACTTTAAATTGTACTTCTTTTCATTTTTGTATCGAGCGGTATATTAATCAGAAATTCCAAGCCGTTCGGTATATTAGTGTGCTGTGCGGGTTTGCGACCGAATCTCTCGATACGCCGGGATTGGTTAAATATTTGTATCCGGAGTTTTGGTTCCGGCGTAGCCATATTACCGAGAGAGTGCCCACGGTTTATTTAAGAGTCCGGTGGACAGGAAGAGAGGCTTATTTCCACCGAGCCGCCAAGTAGGTTATTTCGACCGAGCTGCCAAGTAGGCTAATTTCCATCGAGCCGCAGCCAGGCTTACTTTGACCGAGCCGCAGTAGAGCCAAGTAAAGCACGAGTTTTTTTTCTAACGTAAAGCCGTAGTGGGCTCTAAGTGTTTCCTACAAAGTGTAAAATCGGTTTTGTGTTCCATCGAAGGCCTAGAAGCCCAAATAAAAACCGTAAGTTACCAGAACATTCATCAATAGACCTATTCCCGAAGTAAGTGTCTTAATAGCAATTTGAACTGACAAAAGGTGAAGTGAAAATCACGATTCTTCGCTTTCGGGGGGTAGTCAGGTTTTAGAATTTAAATGTCTGATTTAGGGACTCTAATAATAATAACTACCTGTTAGGCTAGAATTTTTTGTAATCCTTAAAACCGCAGAGGTTAGAACTTTTATTTTAAAATCATGAATAAATTTTCTTTTTATTGATTAAAGCTAGTGTCTCACTGAATACCTATCTTACTTTTCAGGATAATGACGGCTGTACCAAACTGTTTTTTTATTTAACAACTGTACACCCTTTCAGCATTTTTTCATTTTTTTAGCTGAAGTTAGATCCTTTCTATTTTAAAATGAATGGTGCCCAAAAGTCGTACAGCTGAGGTTTTTTAAAAATAAGAAAAAATAATTCCAAAAAGACGTACAAAAAATTATCTCTTACCCATATCTCTCTACCAAGGAAAACTGAGCTAGTGTGTGTTTAATTTCTTTAGTTCTTTTAAAATAAGGATCCACTCAATTCATTATCAGAAATTAAAAAGAGGTTGCAAGAAAATTGCGCCCAAGCGTGGGAAAAACAACTTTTCACAGGGTACAAAAGTGCGGGCAAGTTAGCATGTTACAATACATTTCCCAACGTTATTGTGTACAATTCTACGGAATACATTTTCACTATTCTATTTCAAGGAAATATTCGAAGTGTTCGTCATAAAATTCGCAGAAAATTTTTGTGTTTCTTCATGTTTTAATGGGCACGGATCAGGATCTCTAGATCATGAAAAAGATAGTCACGCTCTTCCGTTGGTCTATCTGTTGGTATCATACGAACTGAGCTATTGATTTTAAAGGAGAATGTCGAAAAAAGGCGATTTTTGGTTTAAATATGTAATCTAAAAATCAAATAATTTTGAGTTATGGGTACTTAAACTTACTTAGAAATAGCAGCAGTTAGTCCAGGAAGCCACGGGAACATGACAAAATCGTTTCATTTTCTGAGGAAATCGTATGAAAAGTAGTCTTGTTCTATACCTAGAATTTTAATAGTGTATCTCTATGCGTTTTGCCATATTGAAACTGATTTTGGTACACATACCGACCCATAACGTTACATTTTTATCCTAATCTCAAAAAACACCTCAAAAATTGCAGAGCCGTGCATGTTAGAAATGCACGCCGCGCTGATACTTCACATCTGTATGAGGTTCACCTTGTTATTTCTCGTACAACGCTTTTCAAGCAATCTTTTATATGGAGAATATCGTGCCCAGGACTGTGAATCGCTTTTTCCGCACACGTGTCGCTCCTGTAGCGCTTTAGGGATCTCCCTGAAGCACGTGTGCTAGTCCCATAAAAAAAATACTAATATAGTCTGATCAATGGATCTTTGCAGTCATGTGATCAACGCGACGTCAAGAATATTCATACAATTCAATCGGCTGGCAATTCACTGTCGGCTGTCTGAGTTTTATATGACAATTTCTAATGTCAAAATAGAATTTAAAATTTTTCATTCGGTTTGGTAATTAACGAAAACTAGGGATTTATTAAATGTGTATGATGTGTAAAACACCCTAGTTCTTATTTGTGAAGCACATTTTCCTCTCTGCATAAATCCAACGTCTAATATCACCTATTTTTATTTTTCAGATTGCTATTAGATTATTTCGTGAGTAAATTTACTTTATGAAAAGTTTACAATTGTTATATGTCAGTTATTTGAAGTTTGTGTCATGTTTGTAAAGAAATTGCAATACACACTTAATACAGCTTTACCAGATTTACATATAAGGTATTACAAAACTGTAAAAAGTTGCACCGTAGAACTCATTAAATAAAATTTTAATATAGAGAACTGAAATATAATACTTTCAAAAACAGAAAGATATTTCATGACGAGGGTATAAAGTATGAATAGGAGATATAAATTGCATAATCCAACTTAAATATGATTTATCAAATCAAATTAATAGATAGATAGATAAGTCTATATTTGTCTTGCAAAATTTACAATGAATGTTGCCCAAAGGGCTTGGAACGTGTCAATAGGTAATATTTAAATTATTAATTGAATAATGACACTAATCGCTAGAAGTACGAGTAGATTCTTCACTCTCGCTTTCATCATTCCCAACACGGATAATGATTTCTGGAATCTCTTCGATTATTACCTCATGATCATACCACTGTTGAATTAGGTTTTCTCTATGTTATACGCTCGCATGCCATACATCTGATGTACACTTTTCTAAGGCTCTATTGCACATCTGAAGTACTTGTTTATCTCCATATCCCTCTTCACCAATGTGCTTGTTATATAAAATGTTTTTATATATGCCCAGATCAGCTTTATTGCAATAAATTGACAGTGATAAGGAAGTAATCTCAACACTTCATGCCCATGCTCTTGAAGAATTTTATCATTTGATATTACCTTGATTTTTTATGAGCTTTTGCAATATCTAACGATACTGTCTTCAACATCTGTTTATCATGAGGTAAACTGTTCTTCTGTAACCACTCGAAAATTTTTTCTTTTTTTCATGCTGAAGATGGCTATTTTTTTACTTCAACTGAATGGTATAAAGCATTATCCATTATAATTAACGATGGTTCTTCTAAATTAGGAATTTACTGGTTTCTGACTTCAGATTTTGACTTGCTAGCAAATAGTAAATTGGCATTTTCCACAAAACCCCCACTGTGTCCATCATGTAAAACAATAAACCTTTTACCATTAAATCACCCAGGCTTACGAACACTTTTAATGTTGTCATTCTGCCATGATTTTCTTTGAAAAAATACATGTTTCGTATATGAAAGCAAGCTGACGGGCAATGTGTGCATTTCTGTTTTCCATATGTTTTCTAAGAAAAGCTGCCCTCATTGAACAAATTCTTGGTGTCTCCATTAATGCTCGTCTGTTGTCATCTTTCTTAAATTTGAAACCCAAATCCAGAAGTAAAGTTCGAAGAGTTCCATAACTGACATTAATTTTGAAGCGGTTCTTTACATAAGTTGTTAATAGTAACATGTTTTTCTAAAAGTACAATATGATTTACTTTCCATTGCACTTAAACCGATAGACATTAATAGCTACTTACTTTGTGCATATTACATATATATATATATATATATATATATATATATATATATATATATATATATATATATATATATATATATATATATATATATATATATATAATAATGTAGTACTAACGTCCATTTTAGAACTTTCACTCAAATCATGTGTCTTAGCTTGTTTTCCTTGGTCGTGATTTTCCAGATTTCCACTACGAATTTTGATGCTCGCTACAGTTCTTGTACTAATCTGTAAAGCAGCAGCGACTCTCTGGAACCAGAACATTGTAAACACATTAAAAAGATATACCTATGTGATTTATTTACCTCTTGTACAGTATTAGGAGATGTAAGAGGACCCTTGTTATCCCTTTCCGATATAAAATACACTATTAATTTCGCCACAAAATCACTTGCTTGACTATTCAAACGTTTTCCAGGCATTTTGGTGGCTTCATATGTAGAGTATTTGGTCAATATTCCACAAATATTAGAGCTCTTAACAGAACTATTTATTAGTTGGCAAGTATATTCCAAAATTCAATAATGAGATAGAAACCACTATGGTCCGTTTGCCGTAAAAATTAAGGAAGTGCCTACTACATGATCCAGTTTACGTTGAATAAAAATTGCTACACTATTCACGTTTTTTGTGGGAAATTCTAGTTATTTTTGATTTTATGGTAAACCTTCCGTAGCGCGGCTTTATTTATTTAAAAAAAGTTGGGACAAACATCCTCCCTGGATACCACAAATTTCCCACACAAAACGTGGATGGTGCAGCAATTTATATTATGTTGACGTCCAATGAACCGTGCATTAGACACTTCCAAAAATTAAACATAACGATGACGTAACCTCAATCCGTCAAAGAATTATCGATTATTTTTATTGCCTATAAATTCGGCGGTACTGGCTTCTAAAACATGAAGCTATAACCAAATTCCAGGTTGTTCGCTGTGTTTCTTGCATATGTACAAATAACCGAGACAGATAGTAGAGCGAATGTCGTAAATAACTTCAGATGGCAGAAGACCCACGTTTTTAAATTTTTAAATATACTTAACATGTTGACAACAAGAATAATATAGACGGATGTTTACCCTATATTCAAACATGTATGACGTGCAAAGAATCATTGATCGGAGTATATATTTATATATATATATATATATATATATATATATATATATATATATATATATATATATATATATATATATATATATATATACAAGGTGTTATGGAATTTACTGCATATGTTGGAACTGGTGGATCCTTGGGGCAAGTCCGATTGCATAAAATTCACCTTAAATAGCGGAACTCAATAATAAAGGAAAAAGTCGACCATCAAGAAATGATGTAATGAATATTTTTTTCACCCTGCCACTGGTTAATCCTAGAACTCGCTAATATATAAAATCGTTAGTCAGACCTAAGGTTGAGATGTGAGTCGGCTTTTCTAAATTTAATAAAAAAAAAATATCAGAATATTTTTATTATTTTATTGTTCCAAAAATCGACAAAGGATTTGCGGGAGTCCACATTCCACGAGGACATCAAAGGGCTTATACCGCAGGTGGCCGCTTTTTAGAGAAACTTCAAATTCAGGTTTAGTTTATTTGCTTTCTTGTCAGAGAATGTTTACAAATTTTGCAATATGTCGTGGGTAATGCAAGGTAACGATCAATCTTATTCCAAATTTTTTTAAAGATGTGTGTGTAAATTTGTAGAAAGTGTAGAATATAGTAGCAATTGTGACAAATTGTGTCATTTGATACAGTTATTTACTTATAATTGTGTTACTGACCACTCAAGATACTTTATGTGGGGATCGACGATTGCATGTTTAAGGTCCATTTATGTATTTATTTCGTATGGATGTATATTGCAGTCAGCACAATTTAAGCTGAATAAAATTATTTAAATGAATTATACAAAAATAGGAATAGAGATACAACACGTTAACATTAAGGTACCGATTTGAGGTAGATAACTAATACATTTTTTTCAGTTAAGGCTAAAAAATCTTACCTTTCTTACAAGAAAATCGTTTACCATTTAGTTAAATAAAAAATAGCTCATCTCAGAATAAAGGAAAAAATGCACCCCAAACAAATTTATCAAAAAAAAGTATTATAAAAATTGTTATCTTTTAAAATAATTCCTCAATTTTATATTTCGTTGTTTTTTATAAGGAAAAATGTTAACACATGTAATCACCAAAATATTTATTTGCCTTATTTTAAAGGGAGCCTAGTAAATAAATTATTCAGCTCAGTGTTTAAAGTCATTTCTGGTTGTCTCGCACAGTTGGATGAAGTTGTACTAACTTGAACAAAATTATGTCTACCCTTTTATTGTCTTGGTTTTGTAATATATTTTTTTAAATGCTCATAATATTTATTATATAACAATATTTGTTTTTTTTTTATTGTATCTGCAAGTTTTTTGATTCTTTTTTATTTATTTTTTAATATAAATTGATTTTTTATGAAAACATTATATATTTTCCTTAAAATAGATATATGGATAGTTACGAATCCTGTACATTTACATGGACATGAAATTTTTCAAAGTTATAATAGGTTTTTGAGGTCTCAGATTACGAGAAAAGTTACTGGTTATTTTTAAATGTGTAAGATTTTCTAATATTTACCAATTTTGGCGATTTTTCGCCTTTCTCGAGATTGTTTAACGAATATGAGAATAACCATTACATTTCAGATGTTTGAAAATTATTTAGAGTTTAAAAATTACCAATTCTACCATAAACGTAAAATCAAAATAGTTGGACCTAAAAAAAAATTGACCAAATTTGGACATTTGTCAACATTTTTCGAGTTTTTCTAGTGAATATATGAATTTACTATACTTTTTTAGCTACTCCCACATTATATCAAGAATGTAAACTAAAAATGTAACAAGAAAGTTGATCCCAAATGGTCTAATCTTAAATCAGGCCAATTTTGGCCACTTACTACCTTTTTTCTACTGCTATGTTCTAGTCATTACATACAAAATTCGTGTTACTTTTGTTATATGGGAAAATTATTTAAATTTAAAATTATCTTATGGATAAACTCATTTTAATTACCCCCAACCTAACGCACCTAATGGAGGAACTTTAGACCAAGACCTCAAACTAAATACGAAAAATTCATATATTCTGGTAATTATTTAAAAATCTTACACATTCAAAAAAACGACTACTTTTATCGTAATCTGCGACCTCAAAACTTATTATAACGTTGGAAAATTTCATGTCTATGTAATTGTACAGGATCCGTAACTAACCAGATATCTATTTTACGAAAAATTTATAATTTTTTTCATAAAAAATCGGTTTTTATTAAAAAATACATAAGAAAAATCAAAAAACTTGCAAGTACTATTCGTTTTAAAAATTAAAGGGCGGACAGAAAAGTGTCCAAGTTAGTAGTACTTCAGCCAACTGTATCTCGGTGTCGTCTACAAGCATTTTTTGTCCAAGGCTGAAAACAAATACTTCCTTTGGTACAGCGTACTATGCCGTCTTCAACGGGTGTTTTCGCTTCATAGTTTACGTATGGGGAAAGTGGTGAAAATGGTATTATTTTGTAACTGCCGTTTTATTTTTTTTATTGATGCCATTACCTTTTTTTAATTGTATTTTTTTGAGCTTAGTTGGTGGTTAGATGGAATCACCATATTTTTGTAAGGACTGGATATAATTTCATAAGTTTTTTGTAGTATTGGATATAAAAATTTTACATTTTTTTTATAAAGCTTTAGCGTTAAATCCCGACGTAAGCAGTTCACTATTTAAATATAGAAATCTATTTCATTAATTAACAGAAGCGTCTTGTAAGATCGATATGCTTTCATTACTTGAGTTTTTTTGAGAGAGAGAACATTTATATTTTCAGCTGCTTTAAACAAATGTTCGGGAAAGACGTTTTTGTCCACGGGCCATAGCAGTTTTTGGTAAGCTTCTGTAAATGAACTTGCAACTTGATATTGCGTTACTTGACGACCTGGACTTGTCCACAACCATTTTTCTGTTGCTTGAATATAATAATTGCTCATAGATTTAAAAAAAGATACGTTCAGTGGCCGGAGCCGATGTGTAGTAAGGCCTGCCAGTTGTAATATTAGGCTTCGCTATGGGTAACGTCTCCAGGATCTTCGAATGCGCTGTTTTTCCATTACGCAGAAATAACACTATATTTTCAGGGGTTGGCTTTACGACGCTTGTAAAGTGTTTCATCCATTTTACAAATAAGTTTCATTTAATACAGCTAGTGCCTGGAATGGCGACAACACCCTTTTAAATATAAACATTGGTGGCATATACTGTCCAGGCACACTGACACAACACAAGGTCTATTTTCCCGCTTGCGATTGCGCCGCTTTGTTTCTTCCTTATTAATCCTAAAACTTTTTGCATTTTTTTCTAAACGGTGAAAAATCCACTTCCATCATTAAATATGTATTTTTAGTGGGTCGATTTTACTACTCTCATCTACTTTGAAAAGTCGCCTGTTAAGGGGCAATGATCGGGAGTTCTTCGCCCTTGCAAGGAATTATTTATTTTTAAAAGTTAGTATTTCAGAGGCAGGTTAAATTTATAAATAATTTGCTGATTAAATTTTCGAATTTGAAAAAAAAAGTATTCAATGTGCTTTTACATGACCCCACGAGTCACCCATTTCAATAAATGCAATGAATTTCGTAATACCTTGTATATATGTCTGTATAATTTCAGTAGCAAATGTCTGTCAAATATTGAGATTACCTCCATATTTTTAATTATTTAGGGCTATTGGACTAAGTTGGTCCAACGAGAAATCAATCTAATAAAACTCAATAAAGAATCCGTATGGAACCATAGCAGTAGATGTCACATAAGACGGATATGCTTTTGGACGAATAGGGAAAAAATTGTTTAGTGCACGTCGAGAAAATATAAACTGGATAAAGAATGTATGTTCCTTTTTACGGCTACCTCAGACGTCACCAGCGGTGGAGAAAATAACCGGAAAGATTAAAAAATTATTTTTATGTGTAATATTGTAAAAAAAGTAGTATTATTTAAAAATACTATTACATTGATATACTATCAAAAAACGAAAATGGTAGCTGTTAACAAGGAGGTATACATAGTATTTGGAAGCATCATCTTCCTCACATATTGCTTTAATTTTTAAATTGCCCAAAATTTAATATCGCCTTCGAATTCTTTTCCTGTCCAGTACAGCGATGTAATAATAACCTTGAAAACTTTTATCATATAATATATTTATTTACAGAAAAATAAGATTTTTACTATTTATCCGGTATACGGGTTTAAACTAAAAAGCAATTAACTGTATGTATGTCACTGCTTTATAAATTTTATACATGAGTTCGGTAACAGTTTTTAATTATTTTTTTATCCATCAATCTGTCCGTCAAAACAATAAAACTCGGCTGACAAATTTACTCTTTTTTTTGTGGATGATATCATTTTTCAGGGAGAAATGAATTTAATTTAAAAAAGTGATATAATTTTAGGATGTGTTTAAAATCAGTGGTTTTAAAAGAAAATAAAACGGGTAAATTTTATATAGCCTGTCCCAAAATATAAGATTCTGATTTTTGCCGTTTTTAAGTGGGCAATATAAAAATTCTGACCTTTTCTGTATGATAGGTTGCAGAGATGGACTTAACAATTTTATTCATTAATATAAATAAATAAAATTATAAGTGTTTTTGGAGATGTTTATTTATAGATGCATGTAAGAAAACAAATGGGGTTTAGAAGAGAGGACCTATTGTATAAATAAAAATATATTTTAACTTAAGCCTAATTCGGTTTCACTATCACTGTCATCAGCTGAGGTAATTATTAAGGTATATATTATTTACATAAATATATGAATCTTTAACTTTAACAACGTGCTACTAAAGTCAAAATAAATGTCATTTTCTAACATATATTCCTGTATTTCCGATTTGGTGTTGGCTGCATTAAGAACCTTATTTAGTAGGCGACTATGGTAACTTGCATTGTCCATAACTATAATACTCTGTTCGGGAACATTTGGCAAAAGGAAATTTTGAAAACAATTTTCAAAAAGTTCTGCGGTCGTGTCATCGTGATAGTGCAAACTAGAATCTTTTATGTTTTTTGCAAATAATAGTAGACAATTTGAAACCCAGCCCTTTTCAGATCCAGCATGCAAAATGGTTATTCGTTTACCTTTATTTGAAAGTGCGTTAGTCTAACATTTTGCACTGCTGTCAACCCACCCTTTTTGCGCAGTGTCTTGGGTATCGAACCATGCTTCGTCAAGGTAAATTATTGGCCAATTCTCTGATCGATACTTTTTAATTTCTTGTAAATAAGTATGTCGCAAGATTCGTAATCTTTGTGACTCCATCACTACTTGCCTTTTGTTGATCGTGAATCCTATTCTTATGAAAATTCTGTGAAGGGTTAATCGGACCCAATATATATTGGTCCCGTCCTGCACCAATCTTAATTTTATTTTGTCTAGTCTCGGCACCAACTGCTCTTCATACATAGAATATATTTTCCTCCTGTTGACGTCTTTTTCACAATCGTCTACATGATGCATTTGAAAATCTTTCCGTTTTTTCCCGTCCCTGAGTGATGGTTTACCTACAATAACTTTAATCGTAGAAATTGAGGTTTTTGTTAGTTCACTGGTTTCTTGCAAAGCACTTTGTTTATTCAAATTTATTTTTACCAAACTGTAGTAAACATTTTTCACTATTTGTTGAGCGTCAAGTGATAAATGTTTTATCTTGCGTTAGCCACTATTGCAATTTTCCCACGGACGTCACTTCATTAAAATAGAACCGCTACGTTGTAATTTCTAAGTAAAACTAAAAATAAAAATAATAAAAAGTATCTTTCGAATCTTAGTGATGACCTGTGTTTATTAGGCCTATATTATCCAATACTCCAAATCGGGTTGTCAGGTAGTAAATATATGGGTAAAAATAGATCCAATATGATTGCAGATGCAAGTGAAGACGGTATACAAAGCAGGTTAGTTCAGGTTGTATACAAAGCAGGTAAAATAAAAATACGTTTATGGTAATACCTGGAAACTATGCACAAAACCTTAATAGTTTATTGCCCCATTGAAAAATCAAAAAAAGGTAGAATCTTATATCTTGGGATTTACCTTACCAAAATTGCAGATATGTATATGTGTATGTGTTTATGTATATATAATGATACATCCGAGTAGAATTTTGCAGAAGTTTTGAAAAACTTCACTTTACATTTTTATTGCTGACTCCTGAGATTTAATGGGCTAACTGGGGCTTGCATTGCTGTCTAGTGATAGATAGATTGTAATGGCGTTGCTTGCTTGTGGATGGTTCCGCCTTCTTGAGAGTTGCTTCATTTCTTGAAATTTGTGATTGGTCTGTGGATTAAATTATTTATTTATTTTTTTAATTATCATTTTGCACCTATTGAACGTGTTACAGAATCGTTTTTCTTGTTCAAGTATCCCTTTTTTATCGATTTTTCTATAGCCCCTTACATTGTCTTGTCCTGTAGTTGACTATCTGTTTGCAGTTATCAAGATATATTTTGTGGTTTATCTGGAGGTGAGGTTGATTTTTGATAAGCAATTTGGGCTTTTATAGTCTGGCTGATATTTTTTTATTAGTTCCTTTAATGTATCGTAGGATGGCTAGCTACTTATACGTATTGTTGGTAAGGTTAGGTTAGGTTTTATTTAAGGCATTATTTTTCATTTTCTACCTTACATATATTTATTTTGTATTTTGTTATGCTAGGATAGGCTAGTTCAAATTAGGTTAGGTTAGATCAGGTTTGGATAAGTCGTGTTAGGTTTTATTAGGTTATATTGAGTTATATTTAAGGCTTTTTTTAGATTCAGAGACTATACTTTTCATTTGCTAATTTTTTCATTATTTTTCTTTATGTTAGGCTAGATTAGGTTACGTTAGGTTAAGTTAGGTTAGGTTTTTTTTTTAAAAAAATCGAGCTCCAAATATTTCTTCGAAATTTAATAAGGATTATTAAAAAAAATATATATGAAATGGAGGAATCCAGAGACTTGTAGGTTTTTTTGAAACATCACTGGAATGGCCAAACTGCGATAGTAAAATTCCTCATTGATATAACTATTCTTTTGGTTTTTCTTCCTGTATATCGAATGTTTAAAACGTTCTACTTGAGATTCAGTGACATGTACGTTTAGAAAAGGCGGCTGATTTTTTTATGCCATTTCTAAGGTGAATTAAATTCTCTGATGAATAATATTTAAATATTCTAGTAAGTTAAGAAGATAGTCTCGACCAAAGAATCATAGGATGAACACTTCGACGACGTATCGATTTCTTCGATCGGTTCAAGAGTTGTCATTTTCATTGCTTTCCTCTCGAAATGAGACTGTGACGAGATTGACAACCGCTGGTGAGAGTGATGATGTTATAGCTACGTCGCCTATTTGTCGATATATTTGTTTCTCGTATATGAAATAATCATTCGTCAGGCAATGTCTTCACAGATCTATTATATGGACTGGAATGTTTTTTTTTCTATACTATCTGCGCTTCAACAAGTGCTGATATAACGACTTGTCTTCGATAGGTTAATACTTTTTGTAAAAAAAGATATATGTATATATATATATATATATATATATATATATATATATATATATATATATATACATATATAACATACGTACAAACTCTTGGGGTCATGTAGAAGCACAATCAATATTTTTTTACAGGTTCGGAAATTTTTGAAAAATTGGAAATTGTAGTAGGACTCAAAAATAAAATAAGATACAGGGCTTTCCATTTAAAAAAAAATCAAGATGGCGTAATTTCTTCCAGCTGACAGTTCAAAACATTTTATCGTCAACGTCAGTATATGCGCCGTGTAACACCAGATAAATTTTATTTAAAATCCTTATTCCATACATATTCCATACATATGGCGTACCCTGTATATATATATATATATATATATATATATATATATATATATATATATATATATATATATATATATATATATATATATATATATATATATATATATATATATATATATATATATATATATATATATATATATATATACAGGGTGTCTCATTATTCCGTGGACATTGAAATACCATGTATTTTTGGAATGAAAATAAGTCGATTGGACATAATTTACCTCCATACAAAAGTGCTTCGTTTGTCCGTTAGAGGGCATCAAAGTAAAAAAAAAATAAACACATTTTTTTCAAGATACTTTAAGAACCGATATTCCGATTTGTATGAGATTTCGGGTGCCCATGTTTTGCTAGGCGCTCTAATATTTGACTTTCACGAAAAACCCGAAAGGGTTCGAGAAGGAAGAAAACTACCCTCACCCCTACATAAATTCTACTATAAATGTTTTGCAACTTTAACGACGACTCTGAATTTTTTTTTATAAAAAGGTCCTTCTATTTACTTCATTTTTTGTCTCTTGTATAAAATTATTCTGGCTAATGATTTACGCAAAAATAAAAAGACTAACAAGCATTTTACTTATAATTAAAATTAGTTGGTGAAATTAAACAAGTAAGTTATTACTTGATGATATTAATTATTGTTATGAGTTTTATTTAACACAGGTAATAGTATTTTTTACAAAAGTTGTTCAATATGACCACCACCTTCGTTCCTGCACATAACAATACGGCGCAAAAAATTGAAACTAACTCTCTCTAAAATATCATTATTATTTAAAGTATTCGCAGCATTTTGAATCCTATCCCATAGTTGATCGGCGTTGTTTATCTGGACCTCGTATACCTTTGTTTTCAACGCTCCCCATATAAAAAAATCGCAAGGATTGAGGTCCGGGGAACGAGGTGGCCATTGAATTGGAGTTTCTTGACCTCTACCAATCCATCTACCACAAAAATTCTCGTTGAGATAATTTCTTACAGCACGCGCAAAGTGGGGTGGAGCTCCATCGTGCATAAAAAAACATGTCTCTTCTTACATTCAGAGGCAGTTCTTCTAATAATTCAGGTAAAGAATACTGTAGAAAATGTAGATAGCTATCTCCGTTTAGGTTATCAGGCAACCTAACATATATGGGCCAACTAAAAAGTTACCAACAGTCCCCATCCAAACGTTAATTTTAAATTCTCGTTGAAAATGTCTTTCTGTAACTGTATGCGGATTTTCTTCGGCATAAACATGTGTATTATGCAAATTTATCATACCACGACGGTAAAACATGAGTCCGTAAACAAAATTTTTTTTGTGAAATAGCCTATTAAATGCTCTGCATTCTAAAATATTTCGTACAAATCTCAGACGTGAGTGATGATCAATGGGCAACAATTCTTGGACGGGCTGAACGTGAAATGAACGAATGAGTTGTTCATTTAAAATCCGTTTAAACAGTGCTTTTTTTAACTCTTTGTTCAAGTTCTAACCTGCGAGTGCTGATACCTGGACTTGCTTCGACTACTTCAAGAACAGTTTCTTCCACTAGAGGTGTTCGGGCTTGCCGCGGTTTTCCAGCATTGTCTCTCAAGGTTGGAATCGTCCAATTTCTCGAAGTCGACGTTCTATGCTGGCAAAAGTCTGGCGATTTAAAATTTGTCGATTCGGATATCTCTCTTAATACCCTCGAACACTTTTCCTACAATTACCTTCGCAAAAACCAAGTACTAGCAACATATCAGTCTGTTCATCAAAAGAATATTCCATATTCACAAGGAAAACAAGCAACAACAACAACAAATTATCAATCAAAAATAAACTTAAACGTTAATTAATTTAAAATTTATGAAGCTTATTGTCAAAAATCATTTGTGACACTGACATAACATTCCACATTTTCGCCAACTAGATTATTATCGCCTACTAGATTTTAACGGTTGATGTGACAAGAAAATCGTTTTGTAGGTCAGCATCGGAAAAACGTTTTTTTTCTCGAGAACTATGCGAGGTGGCGTTTTTTTACATATACAAAAAATGAAGTAAATAAAAGGATCTTTTTATGAAAAAAAATTCAGAGTCGTCGTTAAAGTTGCAAAACATTTCTACTAGAATTTATGTAGGGGTAAGGGTAGTTTTCACCCTTCTCGAACCCTTTCGGGTTTCTTGTGAAAGTCAAATATTAGAGGGCCTAGCAAAACATGAGTACCCTAAATCTCATTCAAATCGGAATATCGATTCTTAAAATATCTTAAAAAATGTGTTTATTTTTTTTTACTTTGATGCCCTCTAACGGACAAACGAAGCACTTTTGTATAGAAATAAATTTTATCCAATCGACTTATTTTCATTCCAAAAATACGTGATAGTTCTATGTCCACCGAATAAGGGACACCCGGTATATATACATATGTATGTACATATAGTTTAGCGTTTTAGTTGACGTATTTAAAAACTGAGGAATTAAAAATTGAGATAAAACATTGTTTGAAAATGTCATTATTAAAATATTACTTTAAATTATTGTAGCATAATTTTTCACGGCTTTTACAGAAAAAGTAATCTCATAAAATGATAATATCGATAAATTCTTTTTGAAGTTTACAACGATATAATCGTTAAATTTATGCTTCTATAAAGTTTACTTTTAACGTAATACATTGGTCTTTTATAATTTTAAAAGTTAAAATGATTGAAGAAAAATTTGTCTCGACCATTTTTTAACAAATTTAGTTTTTATAAGAAAGAATCTGTTACGATTTTGTTATTGCTATATTAAAATTGCAAGGTGATGTTCAGTAAGACAAGCAAATAAGACATTTTAGAATTTAAAATTTTATAGGAAATGATATATAAGAGATTTCTTTAAGGGCAAAAAGGGGGCAAGAGAGGGGCGAATGAATTTTTTTTTTTTATGGTCTAGCACACGTGCTGCAGGGAAGCCCCTAAAGCGTTCCAGGAGCGGCATGTGTGTGGAAAAAGCGATTCACGTTGTTCTTGAATCGCTGTAAATTGTACGCGGTGGGAAACGCAGCGATGGGCAAATTATTCCAATGGGATGATGTTTTTCATATAAAAGACTACTTGAAAAGCATTGTACGAGGAGTAACAAGCTGAACCTCATACGGATGTGAAGTATTAGCGCGACGGGTATTTCTAACATGCACCGCTCTGGGAGGAATTTAGCGGGCTACATCCTTCTAACACTTTCCATGAAAATACTTGTAGAATAGGCTCCAGTCGCCAACCGTTCTTCGATGTTCCAGCGAATCAAGGCCGCCGGTCAGTTCCGGGTCTCCAATCACACGAACAGCTCTTCTCTGAACAGAATCCAACAAATGCAGTGTATGTTTGGGAGCGGAGCCCCAAACATGGGAGCCGTATTCCATAGTTGATCGAATTTGAGCTTTGTAAAGAATTAACAGTTGCTGTGGAGTGTAAAGCTTTCTGGTTCGAAATATTATTCCCAACTTTTGAGAAGCTCTCCTTGCTGTGCCTGCAACATGTTCATTCCAGGACATATTTGTTCCCAAATTAACGCCCAACAAATTAAGTGACGATGCTAGGGGAATGGAGTGTCTCTACATAACTATGTCGGGTTCAACAACGTTAACTTTTTTGGAAAAAACTGCCGCCTGGGTTTTTGTAGCATTAAATTCCACTTGGTTACTGTCACCCCAAGATAGAATGTCTTCCAGGTCTTTGTTAAGTTGAACGACCTCCTGCTGTCTGCGGATGTCCGAGCATTCAAAGTGAATGAAGAGATAAGTATACTATCATCTGCAAAGCTGTAGATTGGATTCCCGGTCCCTTCCAGCAGATCGTTAATGTAAATGAGAAAGAGAGTAGGAGACGTTATGGACCCTTGGGGCACACCCGCGCTGAGAGTGAAGACACACCATAAGAGCGTAGCTTAGCCAACAGTCCATCGTGCCAAACATGGTCGAATGCCTTGGATATGTCAAGAGCAACCACTCGAGATTCTCCAAGCTAGAAGCCTTTTTGGTGTCTAGCTTCATTAAAATGCGCTTTATGATACGCTGTCTGAAGACAACATCGGGCATCCTTGACTGCAATATGGGAATAGTAGGTGGTATGGTGGATTTGGTGAAATTTTGACTAACTGCCTTAGCGACTGCCCAAAAGGACCTGGAATTGGGACAAGCGAGAAGTTTGTTTCTAATTCGTTGATTGTGTGCCTCCTTGGTTTCGTCGATAATTCCTTTGCATCTATTCCGGGCACGAACAAAGGTGTTACGATTTGTAGTATTAGGATTTTCACGCCATTGTCGGTAGGCAAGATGTTTAGAAGCAACAGCTTCTTTGCATTTTTGGTCAAACCAAGGCTTGCCGTTGGAGGGGCATTTCTTCAAAAAAAGGGATGTAAGCTTCTATACCAGCCAAAATAACATCAGAGACCTCCCTGTTGCAATCAGATAGGTTGTCGGATCGACAACGTCCATCCAAGGGAAAGTTCGAAAATATTCCATGAGATCGTCCCATTTAGCAGATTTGTAGTGCCAAATCTTGCGCGGCCTAGGCGCCTCTCTGTCACTGATTGGTAGGATACTCGATGTCGAAAGCAGTTTATGGTCGGAAGAACCTAACGGCGGATTTACGATTACCGTATAAATCTCCAGATTGGTGGTTAAAAACAGATCAAGAAGACTAGCGAACTCCCCGTCTCGATCAGGGATCCGTGTTGGTTCATCAATAAGCTGAGTTAAGCCACAACTGATTGAGAATGATTCAGCTTCACGGCCTTGTTCGTCGGTTGTATTTGAATATTTAAGCCAGTTGATATTGTAGACATTAAAGTCGCCCAGGATGGCAATTTCGGCACTTGGATAGTTAATTTGTAAATGATCGATGATGTCTGCAAGAGAAACGAAAAGTGTTCGAAAGTTGGTATCACTGGGGGGTCGATAGAGGATACAGATGGACCTTGTGGTTTGTTGATAACCGCGGTTGGAATACTTCGTCCTGTCTCGGTTGACATTTTTTACGACAAAATTTTCAAAACGTAATTTCTTCTCCATACGTTAAAATAAAAATAAATAGACAAGGGTGGCTTCACTAAAAAAATCACTTTACTGACTGACCTCTAAAAGCTTAGAACGTTATTAACTTTTTATAGAAAAAAAACCCTCTCATATAGTAACGGTTTAAACATAAGCCCTTTCCATACAATTGAAAAAAATCGACGGAAGGTACGAAAGTCATGGAGGGAATCAATAAACGGCGGCGGAACACCCCGAAGACAAAAAATCTTTTCATTGGAAGTGTAAAAGCTTTAATACTATCCGTCATAGCAGATTTAAACTCGATGACCGGGGTAGTGGAGATTTTCTAATAAAAAATAACAGTTTCATACTCTACTGCCTTCGTCACTTCGGCGCACGGAGGCAACGGCTCGATCGGTCGACTTTCGGATAGTTTATCGAAGGGTTAAACCTAGTGGGCCAATGTGATGTGAGGAAGTATCTAACGGAGTTCGTACGATTGATAGTGGTTCGTACGGTGGCGTCATCGGAGTGCTGCTAAACGTTTCTCTCGATTACAAAGGGCGAGGCCAAGGACCTTGAACGGCAGGTCGCGGCGTAATGATCGGATAGGCTAGAATGCCTTACCTCGGTCGGTACCCTTTTTCAAACAAAGACGGACAGTTTTCCCAGCAACAATTCCAGTGGCATCGAAATGTCCTATCACGGTTTTATCAATACTCGGTCTCGTGATAAAACTTATCGGCTTTACCACGTAACACTGGTCGATGTGATGCCACCTGACGATGGAAAGAGGCATGTGCGCTGGTGAGTAGCACACGGTGAGCAGTTTTTCAGTTTATTCAGTAAGCGGGGGTAATGGTAGTTTACAGTCTTCGTGGCTGTGTGGAAAGCTCCTCTGGACCGTCGGCAAATTAGTTTTGGTTTTTCTCCAACGGCGTTATCGCGATTATGCATAAGGTTTTTGGAGATTTTGGGTACGAGTATGTCCGTCTGAGCTTATTTGTGGGTGCATCTGAGTCGGTGTATGCACCACAAGGAGAAGCATACTGGTCGCAAGGCTTCGCAGTATACCTCTAGATGTTTGTCAGACAGAGATGGACTGCTGGTCAAAATGTGTCCGTAGATAGTTCGCCTTATCTCGTGGTGTATATGTCAGTGTTGGTGTGCAGAGAGGAGCATACTGGTATCAAGGGTCTGCAGTACACCCTTAGGTGAGTGACAGAGACGGGCTGCTGGCTAAAACTAATTTGCAGACGGTTCGCAGCGACGAGGATGCTAGTCAAAACATTTCCGCAGATATCCCTCTAGCTGTGCAATGATACAGCCTGCTGGCAAAAACGGATTCCCAGACAGTCCGCTCTTTCGGAGCCGGTGTTTGTTAGAGAGAGAAAGGAAGTATTTTTTCTCTCTCGGTTAGTCGGTTAGTTTCGTACCTACAAGCGTATACCTTCAATACAAAGGATAGCAGAAAAAAAAAGATTTAATGGTCGACAGCGTTAAATCAGATTGGCTGTTTGGCTTCTCACCTCTCGGGCGGTGGGTCTACTTCGGGTGGATAGTCGATTGGTGCTTAACTGCTACTGCCCATTCAGGCTACTGTTTTATAGCCCTGGTGCGGCCCATAATTCAACGCGGTCTGGTATTACCAAGGTATCATAAACAGCGACTCAACACGATATCACGCTATGTGAGTTATAGTGGATCAAGGCGTGGCTGGGAAATTTAATTTGAAAAATGAATGAAATGACAACGCGTTTTCGGTGAAATGGATGGATTAAATCCCAAAAGTTAACAGTTGCTTAGTAAAGCAAGAATGAACTTTTTCTGATGTCTAATATGGAAGACAGATTCGACACACATATTACCCCAGAAAAATAACATAAACTTCTTTACAATACAAAGAAACCTTAAAAATTTACAATTAATTCAAAAATCTGTAACCAGTGATGAGGGGGATTTTGTGCGGGGACGTATGTCCACCTGGACACGGGGGCTTTCTCAATGCCTTTAAACAATTGAGGCGTTTAGTTTAGAAACAATATATGTTCAAATGTTAATTTTTCAGGAGGTGGAAAAAACGCACTATCAAGTTTGTTAACATTTTTTCAGGAACCTTTTTATCATGGAGTGATGTATATAAGTTTAGCAAAGACTTTAGAAAAAAACCCGCCATTTTAAGAAATAAAACAAAATAACTTGGACTTATGTTGTTTTTGAAAGAAAATAAAATAAATTAAAACTAATATTGTTATAAATTTAGTTTTAATACTTGTGAACAAAATAATTAAGAGTCTTCGCAACCACTGCTATTGTCATCTTCATCGATTTCCATTATGTCATTGCTCTGCAGATCTTGTTAGGAAAAAAACGCCGTCATAAATGCTTGGGTTTTTTGCATCTCCTAAATATGGTAGAAGATCCCTTATATTTTTTAGTTTGGCACAGCTTGTAGATAAACTGGTGTGAGTTTTATGAAACCAGGTATGACCATCTTACTTCGGACAATGTAGGATTTCCATGGACTATTGTAGGTGTCCTTTAACTTCACTACTGCAGTATCTATACTAATTTCGAACATACGAACCTGTTTTAGGGAAATTGGCGGTTTAGCTGTTTTCAGAAAATATTGATTGGTGCCTAACTTTATGTTATATAACTTTGAGGAATCCATTTTGACTAATGAAAACTTCGAGGGATTACTTCGTATTACTTTATCCCACTCTTCAGGTGTCTCTACTCTTTTCCAAATGACGTCTCTTTTTTTTTGATCAGTACGAAGTCTTGATCATTTGGGAGATACGAATGGCCCCGAATAGGAAAAAGATACGTAATCTTGTCGAAAATTTTAAGTACATGGACAAGATTAAATATAAAGTGCAACATCACATAATTCTTGTTTTGCCCAGGACGTCACTAATCATTACAAGATCCCTCGTCGTAAAGTTGTTATTGTTAAAAAAATGTAACAACATGGAACATACATCGTTAGCACCTTTTTTCGCTTGCCCTTCAGTGTAGGTGTAAATAAATGCCTCATCTGTACCAAGATTGTGAATACCAAATATGTGGTACCATAACTGACGTGAATAAAAAACTGGATTAGAAGGAACGTCGGAAAGAGATAGATTCTGCATGAAATCAAAGATTAGGCAATCGATTTCCTCAGCCTTAGCCTGTATTTGGTACCGTTTCTTCATTGTAAAAAATGCTTCAGCCTTTCTCAAATGAATCTCCTTTTCCATCGTTATTTGGATTTTCTCTGCGTCGGTGATTTCTTGGGTTTTTGTTGAAACGAGTCACACTAAGCACATGTGCCAGATCGTGGAAAGCCAAATTTTATATTAAAGGTTTTAAATATTTTCCAGTAGATTTTATAAGGTATATTGATCAGGTATTCAGATCGAAACATGGAATGTATGTCTTATATGATTAAACCTTCCGGCAGGTAAAAACGAAGAAGATTTTTGCGCCGTGAGTAATGACATTGCCTTGGTTTAAAAGAGGTAATGTGATCTTTAATTAAATTAATTAAGGGGTCTGGATAATCAGTTGACCTTTGCTTGTTTTTTTCCTCTTAAATCTCTTGTCGACGTACCTGGTGTGACTAAGTGATTTTGGATGCGCCTAAGTCTTCCCACAGTTATGGCATGAATGACCAAAAATGCCTCTTTACACACTTCTATTTCCTTGCCTTTAAATCTTATTTTAAATCCATATCCTGCAGAATGTGATTTTTCAGTCTCGACATTTCTATTTCTCGGACGGCGTCTCTTTACTTCATTCATAGTTTATTAGGCCAGACGAGTGAGAGTCTTGCTCGCTTTTATTGCTCATATTATAAAACTGTTCGAATAAAAATACTTTTGCTTCCCTACTAATATTTTCGTCACACTTCAGCCGTTTATATCTACAGAAACGATAAAAAAATTTTGAAAGCAAAAAATTTAATATTTACCTAAAAGCTGTTATTTACCTGCAGTTCCTTCCGATACTGCGTTTTAAATAAATTTTCCTTTATGATTAATATGTTCTTCGCCCTTTACTTTGGCCATTTTTATTACACTGGCTTTTGATGTTTTCTTTAATTTGCGTTCTGGCGCACAGTGAGTCTGTGCGTGTGTCACTTGCTACCGCATTCTCCATAGTTAAGTGTAATAAATAGAACCTTTTAAAAGTGCAAAACCATGCAAGCTACAAACAAATAACACGAGGCTCAAAACAAAGCCTCTCCGTAATAAATAAATAACGCTACTAAATTTGACAAGTCTTTGCTCGGCCAGTTTCCTTTAAAAACAACATTAGTCTATGGACTTATGAAGCAAACAAAACAAATGTAGTTTTAATAGAAATACTGATATTTTAGTCGTAAATATCTGGGTACATGTAATATTTTTAGAAGAAACGATTTCTTGGAGCGATAGAGTTCAGTGTCTGCTACAGGATGACGCCAAAATCGCATTTTCTTAAATTTTGGACATATGTTGTTCTTAAAATAAAGGCCTCAATTAATCAAGCAGTTTTGTATGGATTGCAATAATACGCCCGAATTCAGCTCAATTTATACATAAAACAACAAAAAATGTGAAATAACAACGAATAAATCCCACAAAATCATGTGTCTTTCGTCTTCGTCGCTATAGTTCAAAGATTATTGGTTATCTTTATACGATTAGTAGCAGTTAGGTATTTTAAATTTGAAATGGATGTTTCCTTTCGCTCGAAAGTTTATATTGAAATAGATAGTTAGACAGACTGATTGAAATTAGAACATCTGTGTCGCTCAAGTTAAGGTTCTTAAAACGTAGAGAAACATAAAATTCTGGCTTATCAAAAAGTTTTTGGTCACTTCATGTCATCGATATTTGCTTTTTAGATAAGAAAAGAATGAATATCACATATAATCTGCAAGAAAAATCAAAGAAAAGTCATTTCCAGTATTTAAAATATATATATATATATATATATATATATATATATATATATATATATATATATATATATATATATATATATATATGTGTGTCATAGGCAAGAGGTACAAACAGCTGGTGTGCATGGGAAACTGATCCATTAAATATTATCATAATATCACCAAGTGATGTCAACTAGGTCATTTTCTATCATATCACAGATAAAGTGATTAGATTTTCTGTTGTCTTGGTTTCTTACCTCAAAATGTAAAGTTCTGCTTCAAGATAAAAAAAAGAGGATGTTACCACCAGCATTCTGGGAGGAATGTATTTATTGCCTTTTAAACACATTAATAAGTCCTAAGTGAAGTTGTAAATACGTACTATAAAATACTGTTTTGGACGTAATCTCTTTCTTTAAAAATGAGCATCCTGTACGTACAATCTTTAGGCGGAATAGTTTCAGGTTAAAATAATCTGCACCGATAAACTAAGACACCTTTTTAAAACGGCTTATTGGCAATAATAAATTTAATATGTGAATAAGGAATATAAATTATGTTCCTTCCCACTTCCTTATCCACTCAAATTGACATTTTTTTTTAATGGAGCGATCAAAACAGATGTTATTGAAATATACGGCATTTAATTTATAAGTACTATAGTCGTTTCCGAGATACATACGACACATCAACGTGGGTTAAAATTCCTAAATATTGCATTTTTTTTTTATAATAAAAGCCTAAACACATGTTAGGTCAATTGTTTTTTTCCAAATACTTTGAAATTTTTAAAAGAAATAGTATTAATTTTTATATATATATATATATATATATATATATATATATATATATATATATATATATATATATATATATTTTATATATATATATATATATATATATATATATATACATATTAAATAATATTTTTTATAAATTTTATTCGCGTTATCCCAAAATCAAAAATATTTTACTAGTAGACTAAGCATGTCGTTAATAAAATTGTTTCGCGTTAAACCAATAATCCATTAGAAAATTAAATGAATACGGTAGGATCAAGTAGAAAACATTGGACTGAATTACAACCCTGTCTTATGCAAAAAATTACATACTACACTTCTTTACAACACCGTTAAAAAATTGAATAATCGCAGTTGACTTGGTAGAAAAATCTACTTTGGATAGGTACCGGTGTTGTCACTTAGATTTGTTAATTTTAGTAATTAGAAATAAGGTTATATATACCTTATTAAAGTACAAATTTAGAAAATAGTCTGCTATTTCTAATAAATTTATGATTATTTGCTTTTTTCTCTATTAGTTTAAGTTTATACACTTCTTTAAATTGGACTTTTAATAATATTGAGAAAGCCAGTGAACTAATTTTTTTTTTTGATTTTGGAAGTATGATTACATTATATATGTGGCCAATTCGTTAGCATTCTATCCAGTCAACCAGTTTTTGGGTCAGGTTAGATATGTAAATGAGCTTTATTGTGTATAAACTGCTCAAAATCATTCAGGGATATGATAAACGAAAGTGATTAAACTTTTTTGCACACTTTTGCATTGAATTTAATAACAAAAAATAAAATTATATAAAAACAACACTATGTTTTAATTTCCAATATATTTAAAGCAACTTGACCTTTGTTTCACCATACAATGGCTTCTTCAGAAGTAAATAAGAAAGGAAAATATTTTTTTGTCATTGTCTTTATTGAATTTAAGTTAGGCTATGCCTCTTACTTACATTTATGATAGCTTATATTCCTATACTACTTAACCTAGGTTCTATACAGTAATCCTAATTAACTTAACCTAGGACATTGGGTTTTAATTACATTGGTTGACTAATCTAACTTAACTAGAGCTTAATTCTAAACTAATCTAAAACTTAATTCTAAACTTAATCTAGGTTACAATCTTCATGGGGTGGGGGGAGCGCCATCGTCTTCGTCGGATATGGGGTCAGAAGGTCTTGGATAGTGATGGCGGGCGTTGGCGGGCACGTGGAATGCGCTCCTTATGGTGGCGTTTGGGTGTTGTAGCGCCTTTGCGAAGAACTTGATGTTGGTGGACCTCATGTGTGCCTTGATTGTTGGCACACCGAGGTCTCTATGCAATTGCCGGTTTCGGACGAACCATGGGGCTCCCGTGATCATCCTCAGGGCCTTGTTCTGTACTGCCTGAAGTTGAGCTCTGCGTGTCTTGGTGAGTTTAGACCAAGTAGGGCAGGCGTGTGTGAGTCCTGCCCTCACGATGGTTTTATAAATTAGCAGCTTGATTTTTGGTTGCAACTTACTGGACCGGCTGATGATTGGGTACAGCTTGCCCAGTAGTTGCTTGGCTTTCCTTGAGGCAGCACAGACCTGGTCTTTCCAGATGAGGTGTTTGTCATACTGGATTCCCAGGTACTTGATGGTGGTTGCCCATTGGATGCGGGATCCCTGGAGTTGGAGTTGTCCATAAGGAGTGCCGTTGCCTTTGGCGAAGACGATGGCCTATGTCTTACATGGGTTTAGCTGGATCTTCCATCGGTCGAACCAGGGGGCGAGGACGTTCAGGTGGCGCTGCAATCTACTGGTGATGATTCTGTAGCTGCTGGATTCTGCTATGATGGCTGTGTCGTCAGCATACAGGAGTAGGGTAGTCTGATCCATTTTTGGAATGTCGGCTGTGAAAATGTTAAAGAGGTGGGGGGAGAGGACGGAGCCTTGAGGAACTCCGGCTCTAATGGCCTTGACTTCGGAGATGGCCTTATCGACTCTGACTTGGAATGTTCTGTCAGAGACGAAGGATTGAATGAGTTTGTTAATGAAAAGGGGGTAGCCGTGTCGGATCAGTTTCAGAATGAGGCCTTCGTGCCAGACTCGGTCGAAGGCCTTTGCTACATCGAGAAACACAGCTCCAACTTTGTGACGTTTGTTGAAGCTGTTGGAAATGGTTTGGGCGAGTTTCGTGGTGTGATGGATGGTGCCATGAAGGGGCTGGAAGCCATACTGTTCGTCAGGGACAACACGGAGCGCTGTGGACTTTGCTCTGACGATTTCGAGGATGACTTTTTCAGCTATCTTGCCAAGGCCTGGAAGTAGGCTGATTGGCCGATAGCTGCTTGCCTCGTGGGATAGAGAGCCTTGTTTTTTGATCATAATGACCTCAGCTTTTTTCCAGTAGAGTGGAAAATAGCTGAGTCTCAGTATGCTGTTAATGATATTGGTGGCTTCTGAGATTTGTTTCTTGGGGAGTTTTTTGAGGGCTTTATTTGTAATTTTATCATGACCTGGGGCTTTTCGGATTGAGGTAAATCGAATGATCTCATTAACAGCGGAGGGGGTTGTGAAGTACGTATTGCGAGGGGCTGGGCAAGATTTAGGGTCTGTATGGTTGTAGCGACCCTAAGATCACGGGCTGGATCGGGATGGGCAGGAGTGTTAGGAGAAAACTGTTCCTCTAGCAGATCTGCCAGAAGGTCAGCCTTCTCCTGGGTTGTGGAGGCTGTGGTGCCGGCGTGGGTGAGGGCTGGCATGGACCTTGGCTCGTCATTGGAGAGGGCTGTTGCCATTTTCCAAAGAGAACAGTCCTGGGTAGTGAGGGATTCTACTTTGGACTCCCACCTGCTGCTGTGGAATTCAGCAAGTGAGTCTTTCACCTGCTGCGTTGCTTGATTTGCGAGCCTTTTGAGGCGGGGGTCTCCCGTCCTGAGGGCTCTCCTGAGCAGCCGGTTTTTATCCCTGATCTGCTCTTTGATAGCTGGGGGTAGTCTACCTTGAGAAGAGACTGGTTGGGTTCGTGACGTTGTGGCCTGGGCAAGGGCTGTCTGGATATCAGCAGTCAGTTTATTGACTGCCGAATCCAGATCCTGGGTTGTGTAAATTTTTGGGATGGGACCCGTGGTCGCCAGGAGGCGTTGGAAGTGGTCCCAGTCTGTGCTGGAAGTGGTGACTGTGGCATTCATTTTGTCGGCCGGATTTCCCAGTGTAAAAATGACCGGTAGATGGTCAGACGAAAGGTCATGAATGACAGTAATGTTATGCCGGAGGTTGATATTTTTTAGAAGAAAAATATCTAGAAAGTCCGGTCTTCCGTGTCCAATGTGGGTGGGCTCGTCTGGAGCTATGAGATTGAATGGGATTTGGTTCTGGATGGCGTCGAGAGCAATGCCATTAGCGTTCGTAGCTAGGTTTCCCCAGAGAACGTTTTTGGCATTGAAGTCTCCGCCCAGAACGGTCTTTTGATTGACTGGGCCAAACAGCAGATGGAAGTCTGCAGGATCGATGGGATGTTGGTCACCGTTTTGTTGATAGACCGAGAAGAGGTGGATGGTGGCGTTGTTTGCCATGGTTATGGCAATAGGCGTGGCTTCAGTTTGGACAAGAGGAAGGGGGGGGGGTGGTTGGTAGTGATTTAAGGAGTGCTTGACAAGAATCATGGTCCCCCCTAGGCGGGCCCTGATTCTGTCGTTGCGGTAAACAGTGTAGTTAGGAAGACTGAATCGGATGCCGGGCTTTAGAAAGGTTTCTTGGATTAGAGCTACGTCGACGTTATGGTCTTGTAGGAAATGGAGAAGTTCATGCTTTTTGTCGCGAATGCCATTGGCATTCCATGACAAGATGTTTAGCATTTTAGGAGAGATCTTATTTGGTCGCTTACTCATACTTGGGCGTTGGAATTAAGCAGGGGCATGAAAGTGGCGGAAAGCTTTTGAAAGTTTTGGATGTTTTTAAAGAAGGTTTGCATGGCAGAATTCATGCTATTGATAGATGTAAGGGCGTCGGTCATGTTTGTTGGAATTGAGGTCGCTGGGGGAGCCGCCGTTTGACGACGGTTTGCCCAGGAGAAGGTGGCTTGGGAGTTAGCTTGGTTGGTTGCGGGTCGCTGCGACGGGTGTTTGGGACAGCCTCTGTAGGAGGCTGTATGCTCACCCTCGCAGTTTGCACATTTGGCAGGTAAATCCCGCGTTTTTTGGCATGTGGACGTGAGGTGCCCCTGCCCGCATTTAACACATTTGGGCGGGGCCCTGCACAGATGGGATGAGTGGCCAAATAATTGGCAGTTGAAGCATTGGGTATTTTGGAAAATATTTGGTAGTAATCCTGGTTATATAGTTCTTAAAACTATCCTTAATTACCTAAGATTATACTAATTATTTTATTATATTATTTACAGACAGAATTATTTTAAGAATGCAAATCCGTGGTACTATTTCAGAGAACTGATAAAGATTAAGTAAAGGTGAATGGTTTAAGTCTACTTGTTTGTTTAATAATAGATTGGAGTTTTCCCGTTTGTTAATTTCCAGACATTCAAGCAAATTAAATTTTTTAGATTTATTTTTTTTTTAAACCATTCTCCCTTACTTAATCTTTATTAGTTCTCTGAAATAGTACCACAGAATTGCATTCTTAAAATAATTATGTCTGTAAATAATATAATAAAATGATTAGCATAATCTTAGGTAATTAAGGATAGTTTTAAGCACTATATAACCAGGATTACTACCAAATATTTTTCTTTCTTAATTACTTCTGAAGAAGCCATTGTATGGTGAAACAAATGTCAAATTACTTTAAATATATTGGAAATTAAAAAATAGTGTTGTTTTTATATAATTTTATTATGAATTTCCAACAAGTATCGGCTAATCAATCAAAGAAAAAAACAAAAAGATAAATAGAGTAGTTCTGTTAAACTAATAACTTTAAGGTATTTCCCAGCCTAACTTGCATTGACTATAAACTGTCAACAAATATGTCAAATATTTTCAAGTTGGGAATACATATTCTAAATATTGGAATTTTTTTTTTCAAATTTAGATCATTTGGAAGTGATAGAAATCAATAAAAGAAATTGTATATTTTTGAACTTAAAAAGGAAACACAGGGTGTGGCACTCAAAAAAACGTAAGGTTGGGTTAGTTTGAAAGAGATATACGAATATATTAATTGTCGATTATGTCTAACTTTGCTCACATTTCAAATGTCATTATTTTATCTAAAACTGTTTTAAATTTACGCAACGGATAGTTATTATTACCCCGTATAAAATTATTTACCAAAAAATAATAGTTATCCTTTGACTCTTCATAGGTCAGAAGCGTAACTGGTTTAACGTACACTATTGTGTAGTAAATGTCTAGTTTTTAACTAAAGATTTATTTAGATTTTCTCAACTGTAAATTACATTGGTAATTTTTTTATTAATATTAGCCTTTTTTCTACATTAAAATTTGTCAGAATTCCTCTGATCATCATGTACTCCTATGTGGCGGTCGGGGCTCACTTTCCTCATTTTATATTACAGAGCTTTGAACCTTTTTTATAAAAGAAGAGAAATCATGTCAGCTACTTCCTACTTTTACAATCTACTTAAATATGCTGTTTTCATTTTGATGTCACTTAAAATAATTTTCAGTACTTGTAAAAATATTACGCATTTTTGTAATGTTAGGTATGTTGATATTTATTAAAATTAAAAATTAATGGACATAACTCTTTTTTTCTTAAACGAACGAAGTAAAAGAATTCGAGCTAAATGATAGATTACACACATAATTTCGGATAATCTTTTATTGAATTCTTTTAGAATTTATACATATAGGAAAATATTAAGAACACTGAATTCTGGAAATTTAAATTAACCACACTGTACTTCCTATTATAGGATGAACACCTTCTTTAAACCTAAAGAACAACATAAATATACATTTCAAAATACGAGAAGAGATAGATCAATCATAGATTACATTCTAACAAATAGAGAAATACATTATACACAAATATTAGACATAAGATGTGTATGTTCTGCAGATGTAGGAAGTGACCACAGTCTTGCATTAGGAAAAATCAGAATGACAATAAAGAGACTTCAAAAAACAAGCCTAACAGTTTACGAAACAAAGAAAAAGGTAGGAATCCCTCAAGACGAGTCAATAAAAAATCTCTACCAGAACGAAATAAATAAAAACCCAGTGGTAGAGGAAGAAGACATAGAAGACGGTTGGAGAAAGATCAAGGATAAGATTATAAACGCAGCAAAGGAAGCACTCGTTGGACGTAAAATAAGCAGAACATCATCAAGACCGAATAACACACCTTGGTTCTGCGAAGAAGTGAAATTAAAATGCCAAGAAAACACGAAAGCCACTCTTAAATATAGATCAAGAAAAAACAGAGAAACATATGAAGAACATAAGACAGTCCGCAACGAAACAAACATACTACTGACAAAAAAGAAAATGGAACACTGGGAAAAATTCTCTAAAGAAATGGAACATGACTTTTTTGGTATGCAAAGGGAGATTTGGAGAATGATACGTGGACAGCGAAAGGAAATGAAAAAATTAATAGAAGTAAGGTACATCGAAAAAGATACATGGATAAATTATATAAAGCAATTATATAATAAAATAGAAAATTGGGCACCCGAAACACCAGATATAGTAATCAACGAAACATCAGAAATAGACGTTAAACAGGTAGAAGAAGCTTTCAAAAAATTAAAAAACCGAAAATCAGCTGGTAAGGACAAGATACAAAATGAACTATTAAAGTATGGAGGAGTGAAACTGACTGAAGAATTGACAAAGCTTATAAACAAAATAATACAAGGATCGCGAATACCAGAAGAATGGATAACAAGCATAATGATACCACTTTTTAAAAAAGGAGAAAAAATCGATCCGAATAATTATCGAGAAATTAAAACTGACGAGAAAAATTATCACCAATAAAATAACTCCACTTATACAGCTTTCCGAAGAACAACAAGGATTCACTAGCGGAAGATCCTGTAACGACGCAGTATTTGTAATCAGACAAATTATATAGATTTGGTAAAAGCAGTTAATAGAGTACAGTGGCAGGACGTGGTGCTCACATTTTATGACAAGAATATTCCATTGGATATAATAAAACTAACTGAGAACATTTACAAAAGAAATAAAAGAGAAGCGAGAGTAAATTCGGAGTCGACTGAACCCATAGAGGTAACAACTGGTATTAGAAAAGGAGACTCACTGAGTCCCCTACTATTTAACATTATATAAGATGAAATAATTAAACAGGTAAAAAGAAAAAAGGGCTATAGAATGGGCAATAAAGAGTTACAAATATTGTGTTACGCCGAGGATACTGTCCTAGTCGTTGAGAGTGAAGATGACTTGAAGAGATTATTTCATCAGTTTAATACAACAGCAAAGAAATTTAATATGAAAATATCGGCTGAAAAAACCAAATCAATAGTTATCTCCAAAGAACCAATTAGGTGCAAATTGGAAATCGATAATCAGATTATAGAGTAGGTGATGGTAGTTAAATATTTAGGAATTAAATTATCATATAACAACACAATAGACGAAATAAAAGAACAAATTGTAAAAGCCTATAGAATAATAAATATTTGAGAACAGAAGTAAAATCTCGTATATATAAATTTGTAGTTCGACCAGCTATGACCTACACAGCCCAGACAAGACCAGAAACACCCAAAACTCAGAGATACTTACTTACAAACAAGTGAAATCAGAACATTAAGAAGAATTGCAGGAAGAACACTTTGGGATAGAGAAACAAATGACAACATAAGACATATATGTAAAGTAGAGGACATTAACACGTGGATAAGAAAAAGAAAACAAGAATGGAACCAACACATAAATAGAATGTCCGAATGATGTTTATTGAAAATAACTCGAGATAAATCACCGGTGGGCCCACGAAAAAGATGGAAGGACGACCTGTAGCGACGATACATTAAAGAAAATCAGGCAAGAATGCCTAATATATAGAAGAAGAAGAAGATTACGTCGCTATATCGGATAGCTAACTGTCCATATCACGAAAATGGAGTTTTTATTACTCTCAACCAACTAAAAAATTTAAATCTTTACGTAACTTAATGGCCTGCAAAAACCTAATATTAAAAGTTATTACTGAACATGGATATTTAATTAGGTTCCTCCTCGCGTCAAATAAAAGTATAAATTTCATTTTCTTGATTTGTTTTCAATTTAATATTGGACGATTTAACGATAACTAAAATTAGTCAAAATCGAAACATAAATTACATTTATATAAAAACAAAATAATCTATTCAAAAGTTATTTTATGCCGTTCAAGATATGGTTATCACACTCAGTGCAGTGCATCAACGATCCTGTTTTTATTCGTGAGATTAGGGACGAAGTATCCATCAGACCTAAGTGATACATAAGTAAGAGGAAAAGTAAAAAACCGGTCAAGTGCAAGTTGAACTTGCGCTATTACTGTTCCGTACGTTCATTGCTTTTAAAATGTGTGCAAGTATTACATTATTTTTGAATTCGTGTTTTTACAAGCTTTCATTTGACCCCACTCGATGATCTTCACTTCCAATTTCACCACCAAAATTAACCCCTTTAACCAAAATTTAACTTTCAAAACTACACTGATCTCATGAGGTTTTCAATTACTATATTAGTATCAAATTTCAACCTTCTATGTCAAATAGTTTTGGAGAAAATCGAGTGTGATAGACGGACAGACACCTTAGTAGAATGTTAGTTAATCTATTTATGAGACCACTAAGTACGGACAATTATCTAAAAGAATAGGCAGAAACAAAGGATATTATCCAATTATTATAGATAATCTGGAAAAAAGAAAAAACATAAAAATATACTTAAACAATTTTACGCACCAGCCGTAAAACACGAAAGCAGAAAAGGGTTTGCTATCAACTATGTCGGCGGTATTAGTAGAAATCGAAACTTAATTGTGATGACTGTGATGCTGTCTATGTGGGACAAACGTGACGGAGCCTACAACAAAGATTAAAAGAACACAGATACTCTATTTTAAATAAACAAAAATCAACAGGCATTGCTGAACACTGCATAGACAATAATCACCTTTTTAATAACGAGAGGATGAAGTTGCCATATAGTACTCAAAAAGGAAAACATGTGGAGTATTTAGAAATTCTTAGCATAAAAAAAGCCATCAAGAATAATATAAAAATAACGAACAGCCAAATAGAATTTGGAAATATATTAGACGCCGTGTTAAGACTACCTGTTATTAATCCAATTTTACTACCTCTTCATTTAAATTTGGTACCAATTATCCATACCAATGTAATATCTTTTAGAACTTAAGTTTAGTCTTATTGTAAACCTTTTCGAGAACGGTCGCGAGACCGAAACTCGTGTCAGAGTGATCTGAATAAATACAGTGAAACAGATATACGGTATTTTATTTCAAAAGTGTAAATATTAAGTTGTTTGACCTAGAACCGACCGCAAACTCCATAAATGTTATTTAAAAAAATATGTGGTTAGAATGTGAATTGAATATTATTCCTAGCTGAGCAATTCTGCATTTTATTTGTAGGCTTGTTTTTAGTCCAAAGTAGGTTCCAGAGTATTTGTTAAATTTTGAAACGTTATAGTATAATCTAGTCTAATATCAATATTGCCTAAAATATTCCCTCTAACTCCATCACTATAAAACAGAAAGCCTACACACTTTAAAGGATTAATTTAAAAAATGAATTGTAGTTTCTTTTGGATAACCCATTTATATGTTCATTTAAACAATTGTTAGCCTAAGCTATTTGGGAAGTATCTAAATTCACATAAATTTATGTGTAGTCTAGGTATGAGTACATGTGCCAGGAACTATATTTCAAGAATTTTGAAAATTGTGAATTGTAAATGGTAAGCAGCTGTGGGCCAAGAATAATACCCTATGAAATTTCAGATACTACTGAAATCAGCTTTATTTCCAATATGGTCTAAAAAATTTAATTTATTTAAGTTATAAACAATTATTTTTAGCAATTGAGAGTCAAACCATGTTATCGGTTTCGCTCGAAAATGAGATCGTCCTCTTTTAATGCGTGAAACGCCACTGAGTAAATTTTAAAAAAGTTAGTAACCTCTTATATTAAAGAAGTTAATAATATCTTTCTGATAACGCGCGCCCTCCTACGCGCTCATGGACTCTAACGCACGAGCCGTTAACATTGATGCTCTCGAAAAACTCATTAATTTTTAACGAAGGAATCATTATAGTAGTATCAAGACCTTTCGCATTTATTATTTAATGAAGAATTAAGTAAAAATTATACAACACATATTAAATTATTTCAAATACAAATTACTGGTTTTTCAGATTTAGAAAATATTTTGCACATCAAGTGGTTATTTTCTTTCTATATAAAAGCATGGAACTGGCGAACCTTAGATTTAGCTTTACTAGGTCGATATTTCGATTGATAAACGTTTTCGTGAACCTGACATTCTTCATTTGTACAAAAATCAAAGCTTACATTTTTAAAATAATTCACTGCCAATCAAACAAGCGTTTGGGAGATGTTATTTATTTTTTATTATTTCTCTGAAGACTTGTAGTTCTCGCAGCACTTTTAACGTATCCACCAATCCCATCGCAAGCCCATTTCCATAGGAGTGGTGAAAAAATGCCACTCTGCACTAATACCACATTCAGATTCATGCGAGAGTAGAGAAGAAAAATTGAATTTGTTTTTATGTTGAGACCCAGCTCCGCCAGAAAAAATAATAAAGTTTTCTAATGGCAGAGCCGCCGAATGCAGCTTTCAAATGTTGAATGTTTCACGTTCTCTGATCAGAGATCGTTAGGTTGCGAAATAACGAAGTATTTAGAGAAGTGAATTTTGGATAAATTTTCTTTCTATATTGCAATATTTTATTTAAAGTAATGACTTTAAATAAAATATTGCAATATAGAAAGAAATGTAAAGAGGGCATGAAATTATTACTAATACCCACAATATAATTGATGTGATTACAGAAACGTGGTGTTTTTAAAATACAAACCCAAAACGAAAATTTGCATTTATAGAAATTGATCAACAAGTTATTAAGGCAATTGACCCAAACAATTATTTTAACATTAAATTTGGTCTTATGATTCAACAAAATAGTATTTACCCAATTACTTAAATTTCTTTTCAAGGTTAAACATAGTTTGAGTTTAAAAGAACTCTATTTTAACAATTATTCCTATTATACATGGTAATCCAAAAAATAATAGAATAATCTTGTGTATTTTTTAAATAGAATCTAGTTGTCGATTCAGTCACAAGTTTGTAATTAACAAAACGAAGACGCGAGACTGACTTCCTTAAGACATATTGTTTAATATTGGTAAATTTGCGCAGTAAGGTAAGAACTCATAGTTTTCTGGCTTCGTCCTAAAAAGGTCGTTGTAAAATGTCACAGGTCAGGAATTTAAATTTTTATCAGGCCCTTGAGAAAATTTTAAGTTTATAATTTAATTTAATTAAGTTAGTATTATTTATATTTTATTGAATTTTAGTTACATCATATTTTATTTATTAAATGAAAAGTAAATTCAAAATTTAACAAAAAGTTAAAATAAATGATAATGAGCGTTAATTTTCAAATTGATGTGACTGTAACCTAGAAATACATATTTTATGTTATATGTCTTTTTCGATTAGCAAATGACTTGAGCTTGTCTGATACTCATCTATAATAACAGCCCAGAATTTTCCATTGTTTCAACTTTGGTCGCGTCATGCATAAAGATAGTTTTCTATGCTATTTTTATTGCCATGTATAATAAATCTAAGAAAACTAAAAATAATACCTGCTTTTCCTTTATTTTTTATACGATTAATTAACACTTATTATATATAAATTATCTCGGCAATAAAAACTAAATACACAAATTGAGAAATATTCTTTGTAAAACCTATATTATTAAAGAATATTAATAAATAGGCAAAATAAATTTCTTAAAAAACAATATTCAAGATTAAGAATATAAAAGAAAAATATATTAAATACCTTCAGTTGTACGATATACACACTCAGCAACCGTCTTTTGATGCAAACCACTATTCAATGTATATTAAAATCATAGACCAATATTTCATGTCATGTCCCAATTTTTATCTTCAAAAAAAATTATCGGGTCAGGTGTCTACAAGAAGAAGAAATTTGTGTGAATGTGAAAACTGAACAAAGTTACATACCAGTTTCAAAATTGTAATATATGTATACATATATATATATATATATATATATATATATATATATATATATATATATATATATATATATTTATATATTTATATATATATTTATATATTTATATATATATATATATATATATATATATATATATATATATATATATATATATATATATGTATATATATATATATATATATATATATATATATCAGATTGATGCACGGTCGATAACATATCACCAAATTTTATATATATATATATATATATATATATATATATATATATATATATATATATATATATATATATATATGTATACGAAATCACCTCTTATATAAGTAATACCAAATTTCCAAAACTCTCCAAATAACTTTGTGTAACCCCAAATGAGACCCACAAATTTCCTAAATTTTCCCAATAGATTTAAGACCCCAAATTTTAAGAATTGTTACCAAAATCACTGGCTACAGTATAATACAAACATACCCCAAACAAATCAAAATAATAAATCATAGCCAATGGACACATCATCAGGCAACACTAGGATATTTCAAAACCCAAAACGAAAATTTGCATTTATAGAAATTGATCAACAAGTTATTAAGGCAATTGACCCAAACAATTATTTTAACATCAAATTTGGTCTTATGATTCAACAAAATAGTATTTACCCAATTACTTAAATTGATCTTTCCTATTTTCAAAGGAAATAGCCAACCAAAACTGTTATAACCCCTTAACAACTTCCTGTGATCTAATATTAAATGGTTATAGTTACCTTGACCCTAACCTATCTCAATATAATTTGACGAATTACCCTACCGATTTAAACCAATACGTCAACAATCTCATCAACTACCAAGATATGACCTATCTCAATTTTGACTATGCATTTCAAACGAACGATTATACTAACGAATTTTTAAGCTACGATCTATTCAACGATAATTCACTACACTTCAATATTATTGAAAGAAATTTTCGTTTTCCACCAAATGGAAAAATACCTAATCCCTAACGAAATAACTACAGTATATCCTAACTTCCTTGATACTAAATTGCCATATATTCATATTCTGGAAATAAATGCAAATTTATTAATAGACACAAACAGCTTTAAAAGCATACTCTCAACCGAAATTATAAAAAATTATTTTTCTAGCCGAGTTTTAAACGAAAATTTCAAAATAACCAGCGCTCATAATGCCATAATCAAGTTACTCTAATTACCCTTTTTGAAATATTTAAAGTAGAAACTCTATAAATTCTACATTTTGGGTTTTAGTAACAAATTTGAGAGCATAATAGGCGTTGATTTATTAGACAAACTGGAACCACCAGTCAATTTTAAAAATATTTAATAATTACACCTCAACGTTAATAAATAATAACATAAACGACAATCAAGACACTAACCAGATTAAAGATCCAAACATCAACATTATCAGAGATGAAAAAACCAATAAGTTGGTATATATAATTGAAGTACCCCCAAGAACAAAGATAATAGTCCAAATATCAGTCAACCAGAAAAGAGGCATAGCACTGATGAATTATGTAAACTACGAAAATCTAGTCGAATCCCCTGAATAGTAGTTAAAATAGCAAATTACTACACTACTACTCCTTATTTATTTATTTATTTTCAATCCCACAATATAATAACAATAAATAGTCTAGTGCAAGTTGGACTTGCGCAATTAGTGTTCCGTACGTTGATTGCTTTTAAAATAAAAATTTTTGTCACGGAAGTATAAAATGATCAGTAACTTTACAAAACACATATCAAGTGAGTTTTCAACAAAGCCTATTTTCGATCTTTGGTAAAAACTGATGACCTTAAAATTTTTTTTTTTTTTTTATGTACCAGATAAATTATTAAAGGTAATGCATTCCTGATAATTTTTGTTCAATCTAAATCCTGTAGAGAACGTTCCAGAGTTTTTTCAAAATTTTTTGAACAGTACTTTTCGAGATAAGGACAGCGATTATTCGCACTTTTTTAAAAATAATACAAAGAGAATTGTTCGCAATATATATATTTTTGTACTCGTCTTTTTACAAGCTTTCATTTGACACCCCACTCGATGACCTAGTAAAAAAAATTTTTCACTTCCGATTTCACTCCCCAAAACTAACCCTTAGGTCAAAATTTAACTTTTAAAACTACACGGCTCTGATGAGGCCATCAATTTCTATATTAGTGCCAAATTTCAACTTTCCATGTCAAATACTTTCGAAGAAAATCGGGTGCGACGGATGGACACCGAAGTGATCTTATAAGTGTTCCGTACAGAACACTAAAAAAATGAAATAAAACAAAGCAATACATACACAGTAGATATATGTTCATCTTCTATCTTGGATTGGTTGTAGCAGAATTAGCAAGTTCTAGAAGAACCAGAATCCAGGGCCGCGATGAGGACGCTTCTGCTGTGGTCCCAATACTATAGTCAATGGACGACCATATTAATATAATGTTATGCCATTGAACGAAAAAGGCCTACCAGACCGCTATCTCTTTCTCAATTTTACTAATATCCTAAATAAAATTGGAGAACGCTAATATTTTACTACGTCTTAACGAATGGAAAGTCAAATTTGGATATTAACACCTCCAGATATAAGGACACTAATGAACCGATATATAATTGCGAAATGCCGCCAAAAATGGAAAGAATAACAAAAAAATCCAATCTATCAAGAAGAGGATACAACTCTCATGAACTATGAAAACTATACGGAAAAGATCCAAACCCAGAGGAAATAATTAAGCTAAAAATCAACTATGCCACCACCACCACCACAATGAATAACAATTCAGTACCAACGGAGACTAATATAAATAAACCTGTCGAAACTAAACTACTGAATAAGAACGAAATCAAAATAGCAAAGAAAAACTGTATATATCAAAATGGACGAAAAATAAAAACTAGAACAGAAAAAATTTGGACATGTCGAGATAATTGGAAAAACCAATAAACTAAATTTGGGACAGATCAGGATAGATGGAAGGTGAAATTAGAATAAGAAAGGAAAAAAATCCAGCTTAGTAGAATATGATAGAAAAATACGGAAGATTTTACCGAAATAACTAACCGCTTATATGCAGGATTTAATCAAAGTAATCAAACGTTTGCACGCAAGACTTTACCGCTTAGCTAAAAACTTATAATCAAGAGCTTATAAATAAAGTAGAAAATACATACTTCATTAAGCTTAAACTAAAATACAGACTTCATTAAACTAAATGTATGTAAATCTTACCGAATAATTAAACGTTTAAGAAAAACAAGGGTTTAACGAAAAATAAGAGATAGCATAGAATTAAAGTCCTATAGCAATATTCTATAAATACCTTAAACTTCATCCTTCCGAAAAGGAAACGAAATCCGAATAAAAAAAAAGCAAACAAATTCTAGGACCAAGCAAATATCACAAAAAGTTATCATAGCTAAAAGAAAATATTCTACCACAATCAACAATCTCTAACCAAATGACAAAAGAAGAAATGCAAGAGTTGCAATCGTTCTAGTCTAACCAACATGCCTAAACGCTTAAAGAAAACATATGAAATAACACTATTTGTACTAACAACAAACGCTTTAAATGAAAATACTTTAAAGCTATATTTTTTAAAAGGAAACTGTAAACTACATTTCCAAAGAAGAAAAGCCTAGAAAGGAAGAAATTAACCCATTATATTCCTGAAAAAAAAAAGAAATTCAACACCTATAGTAACCAAGAATTTTTCATAAAAATAAAAGACCGTACGGAAATTAATCGGATGAAACCTAAAACCTAAAGAATTTGAATACGAAATCAATTACAAAAATAACTTGAATGTGAATATGGAAGCTCTATCAAAACTTACTGATTAACGCCATCGAAAATGATCCAATGATTAGTGATTCGAGATATCAACAAAAATCAATTTGATATATCAGGTCCCTTTTCGGAATGGAATACTTACGAATTAGCTACCAATAGAAAGTTCAAGATAAGCTAAGAGGAGAACTCAAGATAATATGATGCACAAAACCACTGAATACCATAGACGATAAAGAAGAATAAACCATGCTAATTGAAAATCACCATTAAGGGAAATTAAACCATAGAGGCCTAAACGAGACCCCGGAATATATCAAAAGGAATTACTCCTGGATCGATATCAAAACGATTATAGCTCAGTTAATTAACTCATATGAAATTTGCCAAAGAACCAAATACGCACGAAGAAAGCTATATACAGCCCTAATGATAACGAAAATGCCCTCGATACCCTTCCAAATAGTACACAAAGACTTTTTTTATAACAACCAAATATCCGTTACCTTGGTAGATGCTTTTACCAAATCTGTACAGGGTATACAAATAACTGGGAAAAATGCTCAAATATTTTACTTACTGCGGAATACCCGAACGACTAATAGCCGATAATGGGATAGAATTTAATAATGATACAATAAGAGAAATTTTAAATATCCATAAAATAAAAATTCATTTTACTATCCCACAACGCTACGAGTCTAATGGAGTAACAGAACGTTCTCACTCCACCGTTATCGAACATCTTCGATTACTAAAAGAAAGTTTTCCCAATAACAACGTCAACAGTATGGACTATACGAGGCTGGTTTGGAAAGTCTGTGCAAAGTCCGAGAGATGGCACCACCGGCGCGTATCGAGGTCATGTTTAGTTAGTAGCACCTCTTGAATGAACGCACACCAAGTTTCAGCCATATTGGTCTATTTCTTTGTGTTTGGCATTCGTGTGAATCAAGGAAGTCGAGTGATTTTCAAGAAATGGACGAAAAAGAATTTCGTGTGGTGATTAAACATTACTTTATGAAAGGCAAAAACGCCTCAGGAGACTAAAGAGAAGCTTGATAAACATTATGGTGACTCTGCACCTTCGATTAGAACAGTTTATAAGTGGTTTCAAAATTTTCGGACTGGCCATATGGGCACAAGTGACGCTGAACGTTCTGGACGGCCTGTGGAGGTTACGACTCCAGAAATCATTGCTCAAATCCATAATATGGTGATGGATGACAGAAGAGTTAAGGTGCGTGAGATTGCTAGTGCTGTGGGCATCTCGACTGAACGGGTACATAATATTTTGCATAAACATTTGGACATGAGAAAGCTATCCGCAAGATGGGTGCCGCGATTGCTCACGCTTGACCAAAAACGAAATCGTGTGAAGTGTTGCAAGGATGGTTTGCAGCTGTTCCAGAAGAATCCGGAGGACTTTAAGCGTCGTTTCGTCACTGTGGATGAAATATGGATACATTACTATACTCCTGAGACCAAACAACAATCTAAACAATGAGTTACCAAGGGGAATCTGCACCAAAAAAGGCGAAGACCGTTCCTTCGGCCGGAAAGGTTATGGCGACTGTCTTTTGGGATTCGCAAGGGATAATCCTCATCGACTATCTGGAAAAGGGTAAAACTACTACAGGTGAATATTATTCATCGTTATTGGACCGTTTGAAAACCGAGCTGCAAGAAAAACGCCCGCGATTGGCCCACAAGAAAGTCCTTTTCCATCACGACAACGCACCAGTACACACCTCAGCAGTTGTGGTCCCAAAATTAATGGAAATAGGATTCCAACTCGTTTCACATCCCCCCTATTCTCCAGACTTGGCTCCCTCGGACTACTATTTGTTCCCCAATTTGAAGAAATGGCTGGCGGGACAAAGATTTTATTCAAACGAGGAGGTGATTGCAGACACTAATGGATATTTTGCAGACTTGGACAAATCCTATTATTCGGAAGGGATCAACAAACTAGAACATCGTTGGACGAAGTGTATAAGCCTAAAAGGAGACTATGTCGAAAAATTAAAAAGGTTTACCCCAAACACATAAGTAGTTTTTATTTTTGCACGGACTTTTCAAACCAGCCTCGTATATGGCATACAATAATTCCATCCATAGTTCAACAGAATATACATAGACCCTTCGAACTCACACATGGACACACTAATGCAAAAATCCTAATGATATACTCATCGATAGAGAATTTTTTTAGTGAACACGCGGAAAATATAAGAATGAATTAAAGCACAAATATCAAACAAAAGCCAAAATCGTAAGAAAAAAAACAACAAATAAACTGAATATACAGGGAGAGAAATAAAAAGAGTTGAAAATAGTAGAGACTGTGTATAAGCAAAATCCGTAACGAAGAAGTAAAAGAAGCAACATATTTTTAGGAATTACTGAAATAATTGAACGAAACAGTGTTATCATATGTCTCAAAGATAGCCTCCAAAAGGAGGAAACACTCCACATTAAAGAATTAAGAAAACCGAATGTTGTTTCAGATGCCTTGCCTACGGATAGTGCGAACTAGAGACAACCATATACCACAAAATAACAAATCAACCAGGCTCGCTATCATTCAAATTGAGTGTTGAGTGTTTGACATAACACAGTTAATTGAAGGATTCGAGACACTCCAAAATCAGTATGTACGTAGTCAAACCGCTTTCGAAAATCGAACTAGCATAGCTAAAAGGTATAAAGAAAGTTTTTATACTTTCTACAAATTGGCACAATCTGTAGAAAAAAGAATTTCTAAACAAATAAATCAATGTCACCTCTTGATAAGGATGAGACATAAAGGAGGCCTAACAAATGGACTAGGTTCAATAACTGAGGTAAGAACAGGAAATCTAGATCAACCTTATGCTGAAAGATACAACCAAGCAATCGAAACGCTACAGAATAATCAAAATAAAATGAAAGACTATTGTCCAAAACCAAACATTCCTTTTGGAAAAAACAATAAATACTTTCCAAACAGACATCTAAAATTTAACCCACAATCAATTATTACTTGAACAAAAATTTGATCAAATCGAAAATTTAGTACAATAACTCAAATCACAAAATATAGATACTTACTACCATTTTTATTTCGAAATGATAATATTTCAAATAATAAATGAATTTCAAATGATTTATGATCTTCTCACAAAAATAGAAATTACTATCACCTTCTCTAAATTAAACACCCTTCATCATTCTATAATCGAACCTAATGAATTATTTAAAGAAATTGAATCGATACGTCAATATCTAAGTGAAACCCGATTACCCTTTGAACCGAATTTGCAAAATCTACTCCTCTTTGAAAAAATGAGCTATTTGTCTTTAACTTAATTTGCTACTGTTCTAAAGTTACAAAGTACTTATCCTATGATAGTCACTTTGACTTTGACATTTATATTTGTCACAGTTTTTAACGTGCACTGGATTTTATTAATAATTTCACTACACTAGATCAAATGGTTTCATTCGTTTTAATCTTCTGAATAAGCCATCATTATCTGTTCGTGTTTTGGACATACGCAGACTTATGCAGACTTTCATTGCGAATGTACCATGGAGCATTAACAGTACCTCGTAGTACTTTATTTTGAAACCTTTGTATGATATTTTGGTTGCTTTGGCTGGTACAACCCCAGAGTTGATTACCATAAGTCCACACTGGTTTCAGGACTTGTTGATACTGACAGGGCTCAATATCTACCCAATAACCAGTACATTTTTCTATACTTCAACTTGAGTTCTCCACATTTTTTCTTAACATGCGGTTTCCACCTGAGTCAAGGGTCATGACAAGATATTTGGCTGTATTCTCGTACGGGACTAATTGTTGATTTATGTATACTGGCTTGTGCTCGATTCGTTTGTTAGTGAAATCGATATGATATGCACTGATTTGTTTTCATTCTTTTTTTTTATGGATCTAGCACACATGCTACAGAGTCCCTAAAGCGCTCCAGGAGCGGCATGTGTGCGGAATGTGTGAATTTTAATACGCCATTTGTTGTATTTTGGCAATAGCTGTTTGTAACTTTTCGGTTGAATCAATGTTATTGTCCCCAGTGGCTAGAATTGCAGTGCCATCTGCAAATGTAGCAACAACATTTATGTTGAATGTAGGCTAGTGTTCAGTAAATAAAGGACTGGTCCCAATACACTTTCCTGCGGCAGACCTGCTTGGATTTTCCTCAGATCAGAATAGGCATCTTCTTGTTTGATTTTGAAGTAACGTTCAGATATATAGGATTCTAAGGTTTTTGAATATCGGGCATGGAGAAGCAATTTGAGCTTATGGTTTATCGAGAGCTTGTGCAACGTCCAGAAATATTGCTGAACGTACTTTCTTTTCTTCTAATAATTTCTCGATGGCATCGGTGATTCTGTGTGATTTATTCTTTTCAGTAAAAGTTTTTCAAACAATTTAGACATAATTGGCAGTAGTGATATTGGCCGGTATAATGTTGTTTCATGGGGTGGCTTTCCTGGTTTAGGAATCATAATTACTTCAGCCACTTTCCACAGTTGTGGTACATATTGTAGTCTGAATGAAGCATTGATTAGGTTGGTGATTTTAATTATTGCTTTTTCTCGAAAGTTTTCCTAAAATTTGACCAATAATGAGGTCAAAACCAGGGGCTTTTTTCGGGTTGATATTGGTTTTTTATTTCTCTATTAAATTCAGTCAGAGTGACAAATGGGATTTTCATTTTTCTTGCTCGATGACGTAGGGCAATATTTTGTCGTCGTCTACTGTATTGGGTTGAAATATCTTTTCGAGATGGTCTGCAAATCTTTTAGCTTTTTGCTCGTGGTTTCTGGTTCAGCTCCCATCCTCATTTTTTATCCGAGGTGTTTGCATGATAGGTTTTTTTTTTAGATTCCTGGTAGTTTTCTATAGCGAATATTTAGTACTAGAATCATTAGTAAGTCCACGCAGAAATTCACTAATGGTGTTATTTTTTAGCTGTTTAAGATTACTCAACCTAGTTTTATCTTGCTGAGCTCTGAAATGGTGCCATTTCTTCCTCACTTTTCTTTTTTCTGATATCAGTTCTAAAATTTCTTTAGGGTAGTTGTTACCTTTCAGTTTACTTTTGATTCCTGGGGTATTTTACCACGCCGAGTGCTGAATATCTTTAACCAGTTTAGAGAAAGAAACATATAACTATTTTCAGTCATACATTTTTACCTATTCCCCTGAATAATACATTTTACTCAATTAGACCTAATTCAAACTATTTACTAATAAATGAGCAAAACTACTTTCTCTTTTAACACCCCATGCAAAGAGATCGTTTCTGAAGAATTTATCTGCTACGAAACCAGTCAGACTAAAATCACAAAAGGAAATTTAATTACTAAAGGTTTCAAAACTAACCCAAAATTGCAGGATAATGACAATTAAAATAGAAAGTGTAAAAAAACAATTAAAACAAAATAAATGTATCATTATAACCCCTAAATTAATCGTGGCTAACCAAAAATGTAATAAAGACATAGAAGACATCCCCTTTAAGGGAACTTATTTAATTGAACTATACACATAGTGTGAAATAAAAATAAGTGGACTCTCAATTCGGAATTATCAAAATAATAAACTTACATAAATATAAAAAATTTAAATTAACTGAAATTAACCTACCCGTTACATAAAAAGGAAAGTTATGGATCTATAAAACTGGACAATGTTAATTTCAATGATCTAGGATACCTTGCCCAGTTTATAAACGGGAACGTGCCCAAACGTGTCACACAGGGTGTAAACAAGATCAAATCCAAGTCTCCAAACAAAACGATGCCAGAAATCTTTGATACTTTAAAACAAAAACTATCTGTATATGCCGCAAGACTTCGTAGATACAAAGAAACAAACGAGAGGAAAGACACCAACAACCTCTTCCGAAGAAGCGAAAAACAGTTCTACCGAAAAACACAAAAAAAATTGACAACGGTTACATAGTCTATAAAAAAGCCTTCGACTCCATACCCCACAAATGGTTGAAAAGAGCCCTAAAAATCTACAAAATCAACCAAAACGTCAAGCAATTTCTCGTGCAAATTATGAAAACATAGAAAACCAAAATCCACCTAAAAACACAAACCAAACAGAAGAGCTGTACATCAGACGTGGTATATTTTAGGGAGACTCGCTCAGCGCTCTATGGTTTTGTCTTTGTCTCAATCCACTCTCAAATACACTAAACAAAACAGACCATGGCGCTAACCTCGGACACCAAAAAGTGAATCAACATAAAATAAACCACCTCCTATATATGGATGACATAAAACTCTACGCTGCCATAAAAACCCAGCTGAAAGAACTCCTCAAAATCACAGAAATATTCACTTTAGATATCAATATGGAATTTGGTGTAAGTAAATGCAAAGTGTTCCACATCAACGAATACAAATATCTAGGCTTCCAACAAAGCACCAAACTCAACCACACTCACATCAAAACAGAGCTCAGAAACAAATTCAAAAACAGAATTAGGAGACTTTTACGAACAAAACTTAACTCCAAATATCTCACTGAAGCCATCAACACGTTCGCTATACCTATATTCACATATTAAATTGGTATCATCAAATGGTCACAAACAGACATAGAAAACATTCACATCCTTATTTGTTCTCAGTTCACCAAATACAGGAAATTACACCCAAACGCATGCAAAGAAAGACTTACCATTGCGAGGAAGGTAGGAGGAAGAGGAACCATAGCCATCAGATCACTACACACAAAACAAATGCAAGCACTTAGGAAATTCTTTCACAGCAAGCAAACCAGCCTCCACCCAGCAACAGTGAAAGCAGATAAAAACTACACACCTCTCGACTTATTCTTGGCAGACCACCCAGCAGACACACATAGCCACACCCAATTACAGCAGAAAAAGATGAAAACGTGGTCAGAAAAAAACACTCCACGCAAAACACAGATACCACATAGAACAAGAACACGTAAATAAAAAACAATCATACACCTGGTTACAGGATGGGCAGCTATTCTCTGAAACAGAAGGCTTCTTACTTGCCATCCAGGATAAAGTCGTAGTAACCAGAAACTACCAAAAGCATATCATCAAAGACCCAACTATTACAGAAGACAGATGCAGGAAATGCCACCAGCAGAAAGAAACTATCGAACACATAACAAGCGGATGTAAAATATTAGCCGGCACGGAATACACAGCCAGACATGACTCAGCTGCAAAAGTAGTTCACCAAGCACTAACCATAACACACAAACTCATAGAAAACACAGATCCCTACTACAAATACACATCAACATCCATACTTGAAAAAGTTTACAAGCTCTACTAGGACATCAGTATCCGTACAGATAAAGCGGTCTCCACCAATAGGCCCGATATTACTTTCCAGTGCAAAAAAGGAAAAGTCACCTATCTAATTAACATAACTGTCCCCAACGACACAAACATCCAAACGAAATACACAGAAAAGATCTCCAAATATACAGACCTTGCAACAGAAATAAAAAGGTTATGGAAACAAGAGAAAGTCATCATTGTCACCCTCATCATATCAGCCACAGGCCTTACACCAATAACATTTACACCACACTTAGTACAATTAGGACTCAATATAAATATACACAGAAACATTCAAAAGTCAGTGATTTTGAAAATATGTAACATTGTCAGATCATTCCTTAATACACAGAGGTAATAGCGTTTGTGCTGACTTGGCTTGGGCCTGTCAGCCAAACATGGAACTACATTGACTAAATGTATATATATATATATATATATATATATATATATATATATATATATATATATATATATATATATATATATATATATATATATATATATATATATATATATATATATATATATATATATAATATATATATATATATTATATATTAGATTCCTTTTATTCTAAAATGAATGGTGCTTTAAACAACTATAGAGACTATTTTCAAAAGATGTACAAAAATTATCTCTTATCCATAATCTCTCCAAACAAAACGAGCCAGCTTATATATCTAATTTTGATCTCTCAGTATTAATATCCATTCAATCCATTCTCAAAAATTAAGATATACATAAGGGGCAAATAACGGCTTCTATTTAATAAATAAAATATTTATTAAAAATAAAGAAAGTTGAGGCTCTACAAAATAGCGCCGCAAACGTGAGGCTATAAAATAGCCGCAAAAGGAGACGTTATAATATATACATATATGATTATATATATATATATATATATATATATATATATATATATATATATATATATATATATATATGTATATATATAATCATATATGTATATATTATAACGTCTTCTTTTGCGGCTATTTTATAGCCTCACGTTTGCGGCGCTATTTTGTAGAGCCTCAACTTTCTTTATTTTTAATAAATATTTTATTTATTAAATAGAAGCCGTTATTTGCCCCTTATGTATATCTTAATTTTTGAGAATGGATTGAATGGATATTAATACTGAGAGATCAAAATTAGATATATAAGCTGGCTCGTTTTGTTTGGAGAGATTATGGATAAGAGATAATTTTTGTACATCTTTTGAAAATAGTCTCTATAGTTGTTTAAAGCACCATTCATTTTAGAATAAAAGGAATCTAATTTCATCTTAAAAATGAAAAAATACTGAAGAGTTATTTAGTTGTTAAAATAAGATTCAATATATTACAACCTATGCGTCCTGAAAGAAAGAGCGGGTAGTTCAGTAAGAAGCTGCATTCACACAGAGAAAAGTATATTAATAAAATAATAATCCTTGTAGTTATTGCACTCTTAAAATTACGTTACACATTTCTATAAATTATTGACCCTAAGTGTAAAAAGCAGAAAAGCTTTAAAAAACACGGTCTAAAATTTGTAATATTGACTTCCCGGATTACACATGTTGACTTACTGCTTGGATTCTCCCCGTGGGTTTTTCATAAATAGCTTGGCCTCTCCTGGTGAGATTTTCATCCAGATATTTTCTCACCTGCCACTCTCCTAATCTCATTTAGGTAGCTATTTACTTTTTGACTCGAAATGTCTCAGGATGAGCAGAATATTTTTAGAACGGAAAAAAGCCACTGTACTATGGCAAGATGGAAGACTAAGCCTACTACGGCTTGACGAAGAAAAACACTACTCTCTTACTGAGAAAAAAAAAGCCGTTACTGTACTACGGCATGACAGAATGATAAACCCACTACGGCATGCTGGAGGAAAAAGTCTTTACTGCATCACGAAGGAAAAAGCCCCTAAAAATTCCCATTGGCAGTTTATATATCTTCTCCCTACTTCTTCAAAGTGAAGTCTTTAAAATGGCTCACTTACGGAACGCAGTTTTTAACAAATCAGACGCATTCAATGCAAACGAAATACGTTAAGTCAGCAACACGTCATACACGGTTGAGTTACTAATCAAATATAAAAATGTAATAAAATATAAATTATAGAAAGAAAAACAGTGTTGTAACATGGTCTTAAAAACTAGGAAAAAATGAATATTACAATATATATATATATATATATATATATATATATATATATATATATATATATATATATATATATATATATATATATATATATATATATTACCAGTAATGACATACGGGATGGAAACCATGACGTTCACCATTAGATCAGCTACAAACTCAGGACAACACAAAGAGCTATTGAGCGAATGATGCTAGGAATAACTCTCAGAGATCATATCACAATTGAGAATATTAGTAATAAGGTAGAACAAGGGTTGAAGATGTTATACAACGCATTGCTCATTTAAAGTGGAACTGGGTGAGCCATGTTGCACGACAGGACCATTCAAGAAGGACAGGGCATATTGTACAATGGAGACCTCGCCCTCATAGACGCAGTGTTGGTAGACCTCAGTTACGCTGGCTAGATGACATCAAAAACAATGTAGGGAACAAATGACATCAGATATCACAAAACAAAAAACTATGGAAGTTTGGGGGAGGCCTATGTCCAGGGGTGGACTGTGAAGGGCTATTAGAAGAATATATATATATATATATATATATATATATATATATATATATATATATATATATATATATATATATATATATATATATAATGCAATAAGCACAAAATATGATATAATAATTATAAGATGTAAAATATCAACATAAATTACCATTACACTGGGATTGTAAGGCAATTTTATACTGTATTATACGAAGGAGATACATAATCGACTAGACCAACAAAATAGACAAAACACTTTCTAGTATGTTGTTTTGACTTGTGTACCTGTAGTCGTGTCACTCGAGGCTGTTAGAGCCTTACAAAAATATTATCTGAATTTTAAAATGGCTATGGTCAAAGAATGGCGAACAAAACAGCTTTTATTTTGAATCACTCAACCGTAATGTGATAAATAAATATTAAAAATTTTTAGGATTTTTCTTAATTTTGAAACTAAATAATTTTATTGCGTTGTATAAACTACTTGGTTATTTGTGTTTTTTACCAACCATTCTTTCTGTAAACTTTCTTTGACATTCTTAGAAAAATTGTTATATATCAAGCTCTTCAGATAGGAAAATCTATAACGCCATTGAAATGGGGCTGCGGCCAAACTATTTATGACCTAAACGTATAAGTTCAAGAATAATTTGTCTAATGACTCCCGGGATCCCTCATTTGGCACAAACATATTAACTTTCCCCTTTGACATGGGTAAACTCTGTTTTTACAGCTAACATATCTAGTTAAGTTCTATAATATTTTATCTCTGTGAAGTTATAAAGTGAAGTGCACAACAAATTGAGCCAATTAGCTAATACGTTCCTACTGGTTTTGTTTCAGTAAAGATAAAAAATTTAGTTTTTGGAATAAGTAAGAAAAAATATTATGTGCACCTATTAAAATATTAGGTGATAATAATACCCCATATTATAACATTACTTTCAATTCTTCCTGTAATCGTCCAGGTATTTAAGATTGACTTTTTATAGTTTTTCGTCTTGTAACCTTACGTGGTCGATTTCCTTTCAACTTGAAAACATCATACTCTCATTTATAACCAATATATTACGACGACGTGCAGTTATGTTTATTCCTAATAGGTCAGCACTTTTCACGCAATTTTATTCTACTTATTGGACGTGACCGGATTTAAATTATTTTTAAGCCATTAAATACAGCATGAATTCAGAAGTCGTTTTTTTTTTTTCTGCATCGAAGGAAAATTGAAGCTTACAATAGAGGTTTTCACGGATGGTGGAATGTAATACATTAAAATTCCGGCTGTCAATCCGTTCGTCTAACGATGAATTTGCACGACGTTTCGCCAAAATCTCATTTGGCATTTCAAAGTACTCTTGCTGCTTCTACTTGATACTGTGATCTTGCTGCTACTGCCGCTCGAAGCTAACTGAGTCAGTTAGCTACGAGCGCCATCTTGACTTTTTTTAAATGGAAAACGCTGTATATTATTTTATTTTTGAGTCCTACTAAAAATTATAGATATTATTTGTCTAACATATCATATGTCCAAATTGAACTGTTTTGGAATTATTGTTATCTGAAATTTAAAATGAAAAAAAGACAGAACTATTAATAAATTCTGTAGGTTTATTTTTAAGGTAACAATTGCTCAAAATGCCTACCGTTAACAGTGAGGCAATGATCCAATCTGTCATAAAGAGCCTGAACAGAGTTTTGCACAGAACTCGGAGTGATCTGTGGTACTTCATATTGATTTCTTTGTTGTAAATCTTCTACAGTTTCAGGCTGACTTCGGTAAACTTTGATTTTCAAATGACCCCATAAAAACAAATAAAGTGGCGTAAGGTCGGGACTCCTTGCAGGCCATTCTACAGTATCTGTTCTGTCTATCCATCGATTAGGAAAAATCGCATCCAAATATCCACGACCTTGATTTCATAGTAAGGAGGTACTCCATCCTGTTGATACCACAGATTCCTGTTAGGGGTATCCAAATTATTTTCATCGGAAAAAAGACCTACGACAGTTGGAATAACTTGCTCCTGGAGTAACTGTAAATACCGCTGTCCTGTAAGATTTCCATCGATAAAAAAGGAACCAATGATATAACGTCCACAAATCCCTGGCCACGTGTTTATCTTTTGTGGTCTTGAGAATGACTGTCGATTTCCAGTCGGGATATTGAAAGTAGACTAGTACGGGCAATTATGCCTGTTAACTCTTCCATTAAGACAAAATGTGGCCTCATCAGAAAAAACAATATTATGAATTAGGTTAGGATGACTATTGATTCGTTTCATCATGAACTCGCAAAATTCAATGCGTCTATCGTAGTCATCTTCAGATAATTCTTGCAATAGAATGGGTTTGTATGGATGCAATTTTTCTTCATTCAATATACGACTTAAGGTACCTTTACTTATGTTGTGGTCTAGGCAAAGCTGACGAGTGGCTGTATGGGGATTTTCTGTAATTTCTAATAAAACTTCTAACTTTTTATTATCGCTTGTTTTAACTTTTGGAGGCCCAGATTTAGAACGATCCTTAACATGACCTGATTGTCTAATTCGTTTTAATGTTCTGCTAACTACGGATTAGGTAATAGATTCTCGACTTGGATATTCTGCATTAAAAGGATCACACACCTCCTGCTGTGTTCTCCTACGGTCTCCGTAACCAACCATCATTACCAAAATGATTCGTTTAGTTTCTGTTAAATGTACCATTATAGTAATATCATAATGTACTATTATATTATTACGCTCAAATTTCAGTTTCACAAAATGCAGCAATAAACGTTTATGTGAATAAATCATTTTCTGACGCGTTAAGTCGTTACCTGACAGTAAATATTTGACACAAGCCAGCTTAAAAAAAAAATTAACTTGATCTCTTTAATTTCAAACATCAATAATTCCAAAACAGTTTAATTTAGACATATGGTATGTTAGACCTAGAATATCTAGAACTTTAGTAGGACTCAAAAATAAAATAATATACAGAGGTTTCCATTTAACAAAAATTTAAGATGGCATAATTTCTTCGAACTGACAGTTCAAAATATTTTATTGTCAACGTCAGCATATGCGCCGTATAACTACATATATATATATATATATATATATATATATATATATATATATATATATATATACATATATATACATATATTTATATATATATATATATATATATATATATATATATATATATATATACACATATATATATATATATATATATATATATATATATATATATATATATATATATATATATATATATATATATATATATATATACGTGACGCAAAACTATTTCCAGGAAATTTTATCTACAAAAAACAAAACTATGGATAGTCGTCTAGACAGGGACTATGAGAAAATTAATAATAAAGTAGAACTAGAATAATAAAATAAATTAAATTAATTGAGAATTTAAGGTTATCCGGAAGATGATAATAAAAATGAGAATGTGCAACTTAACGGACAGGTAGAAGAACAGTTTACTGCCGAGAGAAATGTTGTTCAAAATAAGAAAAAGCTGAAAGGGAGTAAGATTGTAATAGAATTATAATATATTACATATATAAAATTAGAAGGAATAATACGAAGCCGATCCGAACTACTGCTTTTGGCTAAGGAAAAAATGGGTAAGGACATGATATGGATAGTGGGAGGTAAAATAATTACAAATGTAAGCGGAAATAAACATTGTCATATGTCTCTCTCTCTATTTTTTAAAAATATTTTATTTATTTGCAATTTTAATTTTGTTTTGCTCTTTCAATAATTAATTTGGCAAATATTTATTGTAAACCTGGTTATGCTTGAAACATAAAGAATTTTCATGTTGCTTTTTTAAATATTCGGTCACTTGTGTTACATTTTTCGAATTTCAAGGACCTGGTTGACCAAGACTTTACGATATCATAGGGCTATAGGAAACTTGGCTCAATCTGAATATGACAAATGATACAACTAATTTGATGGGTCGTAATATATTGTAGCGCTTTACATAAAAAAAATTACTTAAAACGCTTATTTGTGCTGTTTTCTCGAGTTCAGACAGTGTTTTTGTGCCGGGCCTATCATTTCTGAATGTTTTTATAATCCTTTGTAGCAATTAGTGACAAGGAAATAAATCTTACAGTGTGCTGTTGTATCTATAATATAATTATGATAAAAGCTAAACACTGTTATAACGTGATTATTGGCTTTGAAGAGAAAAGTATTTGTAACTATTATCTCCTCTCACGGATAATTTTTTGTGCATAATAAATTTTTTTACACAGCCTTAAACTAAAAATTTCTTTCACTTGTTTTTCCACACAATCAGAAACTTTTGATTTTAAGCATAGCAGTATTGGGTTATTCTAGGTTACTTTCAAAATCAAAGTCCGTTGTTTTTGATGAATCTATTTACTACAGCCATTAATCTACATGTTGAATAGCCATGATTTATAGTGAATTTTTCTCAGCTCGTCTTGATAGAATGATTTACATAACTTATATATTAATATATTAGTGTGTATTTGTATATGTGCATATGTCACTTAATTTGGCTAGAGTAGAGCTAATTTTTCCTTGCTTTAAAAATTGTCCTTTTTAATAGTTATCTACAGTTGAATGTCACAATTTTCATTATCTAAGAACTTTGTTTAGTATTTATTTTGTATTTTTATCTTCAGTAATGTAATCATTTATTATTCAACTAATTGTGCAACACATTTTAATTAATTTTATGATTAGTTTGGATATCTAAGGAATTCTAATTATAGAGAGAACTACGATAAAGATCAAGACCACATCATTTAAAAATCCAATTAAAACTTAAAACGATTTAATGATTTGGGCCACGATTACGTAAAACCAGAAATTGGAAAGGCGAAATGTAAACTACTAAATATGCAATCACCCAGCTGTTTTAAGCGGAATCCATTTGCCATAATCCTCTGAGGTCACCAAGACCTTTACATTTAATGAACAAATAGAGGTCAGTCTAGCCTTATATCCCTAATAGTTTCAACCTAACTGACCGCGGAGAACTTTACAAATTTGCACCGTCTATAAGCTTTAATAGGGGAAGTGAATGCAAAAGGGCATTCTTAACCAAGTTTATCATTTACTTTCAAATTGAGTAACTAACATTTGTAAGTTCGAATAATATTTCTATTACATATTGTTATTTATTCTAATATTCGATTATTTCAATACACGTAAACTAACCTGAACAAGATTCATATTAAAAAATTTAGTTTATATTTCAGTTATTACCTATATCGAAGTATCTCGAGTCGCATGTTGTCGTATCACGGCCCATCCGAGCTAGGATCGATACCGAAATGAACAAAATTCAAAGTAATTAGTACACAAAGGATCAGTGAGATTCAACAATTTACATCTATTGCCACTGTAACCTAATTTTCAAGCCCTGTGTCGGAAGGTGTTTAAACCATGGCGGACATCAGGTTGTTGGTGGAGGAGCACTTAGATCAGTTTTGTCTGGTTTATTTTGCCTTTCATCTTCATCACCATAATCTCGTCCATTGCTAAACAAATACCTTCTGCTGATTTGCCCCACATGAGTCCAGTCCCTCCAAATCCATCTAGTGGCAGGTAGTTTTCTACTTCGAAGAGCCGAATCTCTGGGTCTCCATTAAATAATATTCTTTGTCCATCATCCATCGCTGATTCTCGTCAGATATCCACCTTAATTCACTTCACTTCGTTTGAGATTATGTTTTTCAAAGATATGCCAACCTTTGCTCGTTCACTTTTTATGGATTGTTTTCTTGGTAAAGGTCAAGAACTTAGTGCAGAAAGTCAGTACTGGCAGAATATACTGTCTGTATTCTTTACGTATGAGAACATTGACAGATGTCTGATTACCTAAATATTTGTACTAAACCATCTTTTTAATAGATCTGCTTACTACTGATAGACTCTTACATATAATGAGATTTGTCATATACTAGATCTTAGAAAAGTTGATCTTCAGGACGACTTGATAATAACAAATATGCAGCTCTTGCGTTACTCAACGGGCACCATTTACAGAGTCTGCAGTCAATGTAATGTCATGGGCGAATCGTAAATGGTTAAGATATTTTCCGTCTATGCTGATTCTCATATATTCTCAATTCAACCTTGAATAATTTGGGTGACATAATATCATTGACATCCTCCTCGTTTCATTGAGAACCTACCTGTGTTTTAATGGAGTTTTAGCCTCAGGCAGTGGCGCTTTGATAGATATTCCTGATTAATCCCTAGTATCAATGATCCATTTGAGAATGTTCCGAACATGACCTATCTTATTACTGTATAGAAATAATTATTTGTAAGACTTTAATATATAAACGAAAATGTTCTTAAGGACAGACTCTCTTACTCTTTATCACATAGAATTTGATTATGATAATTACCACTCAGAATTTCTACATAACGTACAGTATTTTTCACGATCTAAGAAAGTGACAGCTACCTATACCCATTCAAAATCCAATAAGATTCGAAAGTGATTAATCTGTGGCTGTTTAATGACAAGGCATCGTGCAGGGCTGCACTATACCTGATTCTATAATTGTTGGGTTTAAAGTTTTATCGTGATAAGACAGTTGAATTTTAATGTTTTATGTATTGAATAATACACAATATAGTAATTACACAGATATATTAAAACAGTGTACAGTGTCCTCGCGTACATTTGTTACAATTTTAGTTACTAATTAGTATCTAGTTCAATTTCGCTATCGCTACTATCTTGCAAATCAATAATAAGTTTTTTTTACAGGTTCTAAACTATTTATATTTATATACATACATCTATATGAGTTTTCAATTTTTTTGACGTGTTGAATACAGTTTCTGCAGTTTTCAATGGTTACATTTTTGACTTCTGTCTTTAACAACTCAATCACATTACTGTTTAAAGTGGGTGTATCATTGTAAGCAGGTATATTAGACTTTATTTTATGCCATATCAACTCGATCGCATGAAAGATGCAATAATATGGTGGAAGCTGAATTATTTCGTGTCCTGCTTCCTTTGTAATTTTATCATAAACATATTCCTTTGAAAAATTCTAATTTTTTTAAACTTCTAACAATTGTTTAACTGTATAACTTTCATGGAAATATATGTCACGTTCGCACTATGATAGGATGCATTATCCATCACAATACAGCTATTCGGTGGTATATTCGGCATTTGTTTTGAACCCAATCTTTAAAAACTTCAGCGGTTGTATCACAATGATAATCCAAGCTGGAATCTGAAATATTCTTGGCTGCTAGAAATAGACATTCTGGTATCCAGCCTTCTTCTGACCCCGCACGTAAAATAGTTATTCTTTTACCTTTATTTGATGGAGCTTTATTGTTGCATTTTTTTGATTTATCAATCCATCCTTCACTGGGTGTATCGTGGGTGTCACACCAAGTGTCATCTAGGTAGATTACCGTTCGATTTTCCGATCTAGCTGTATTTATTTTTTCAAGATATTCCATTCTGAGTTGTTGTAAGCGCCGTAATGCCATTAAACCTTGCCTTTTATTTATTTTTTTGAACAAAAATCCTAAACTACGTAGAATACGCCATAAAGTTGTAGTGGAACATTTTATGTCACAACTATCCTCAGACAGCTTCCGTGAAAGTGACAATAATGTAGGAACCTTTTGTTTTGCATACATTTCATAAATTTTGCGGCGAATTAAGTCTTCTTGACAGAAATCAATACATTTCGACACACCTTTGTCTTTTCGTGTTTTTTTAGGCGCTATCGAATTATTTACCATTTTCCAAACTGTACCTTCAGGGATGCTTCCATCAATGAAAGGTACTTTTCGTGGCCTCGCTCTACTAACTTTAAATAAATACTTTTAACTATCACTTTTGCCTCAGTGGGCAAACATTTGCGGCTTTTGATGGAAAGGGCTTCGGACATTTTAAGACACTATTGAACTTTATAATACACACTATTTCAGAGTAATACTGCAGATAAAATGAAGAATATTCTTTGTATTTATAAACACGAAGTAGCTCATTAAATGTTAGATTGAATGGGAGGTATATATGTATATATATCAATTACGACCCTGTCACGACCAGGTACGTGCGAAGATCCTAAAGGTCGTTTATTTTTATTGCTTAAATTTGCCAAATCAATTTCTTAGATCTTGAAAAATACTATAAAGGCTCACTGAATAGATATTTTTCGAAATATTGCCTCTAAGGGGACAACTATTGTATTCTATTTTCCATTTTTAATTTAGCTTTTAAAATAACCTTTTGGGATTCAAAGTTTAGTAGTAAATTACTAAGATCGGTAAAACGAAAAATTATCGGTATATTATATATATATTCCTAAATTTGATAACAATTATAATTAATTAAGTGTAAGATATATGTAGAAGTGTTTTCCACTGAGATAAGGGTCTCTATACTCATCAATTTTATCCACTATGTATGTAAAATTTACCGAAAACAGCTGAGATTATCAGACAACTTACAATTTAAAAGTTTGAATTTTCCCAGAACATTGACAAGCAAGCATTGGCGGAATAGCTTTGTTGCAGCTTGCGATTCAGGAATAAAAATCAGTGAAAACGCATTAACAGATTTTATTCTCTGGGTATATTTACCGACAATTTTTGACTCCAATTTAACCAGTAGTTAACAGGAACCTACCACAAATACGACCGACCTAATTACCATCCTACGGAACCGATTTTAAAATAGCTAATAGGTATTTTAAATTGGTGACTGATGTTGGAAAATTTGCTACTTAATATATCAGTAAATTTACACTCCAGCTTTTTCTTATTTTAACTTTAAGAGGGTAAAAACAGGTCAACAAGTTTTGAAAGAATGCTCTTCTCTGACAAGTTCTAATTATTAAACGTCAACGTCAGGGTATAAAATCTTTATTGAAAAGAAATAAGGTTGAAATTATTCAAGGATCTGATCTGTCCCGATCGCCTAAACAAACTTTTGTTTTTAGCAAAGTATAAAGTAAAAAGTAGCCGAAAATTCTCTTTGTTAAAGAAAAAGTAGATAAAATATAATTTGAGAAAAGATATTGTTAGAAGGACAGGGACATTGAAATTTTTTAGAAATTCATCCAAGAACTTTTAGTCTATTCTTCACAGTTCCAGCTTTCAAAAGAGAATATATATATATATATATATATATATATATATATATATATATATATATATATATATATATGGATATATATATATATATATATATATATATATATATATATATATATATATATATATATATATATAATATATATATATATATATATATATATATATATATATATATATATATATATATAAATATAAATATATATATATATATATATATATATATATATATATATATATATATATATATGTATGAACATTTATCCCAAATCATCGTTACCACTGTCTGATTCATAGGTAGAAACACTATATATACCTATTTTATTACAGCAATCCGCTACCTGTTCAAAATATTCATAAGAAATAAGATTTTTCTTTATAATTAAAGATTTAATAGCAAGAAATTTATTGAATACATCGATTCAGGTCAATACGCTAAACACAAGACAACTAATTTGTTTAAGTAAGTGAACTAAACTAGAGAATACTTGTAAATAAACTTTGGTAACCTCAATAAAACAGAATATTTCTTGCATTACCAATTTTGATATTTGACTAAAAAGAAACGTATATTCTTATAGTACATTTCAACAGATGAACAAGAGACTTTTAACAACTATTACATGTGTTTCCAGTGGACTTAAGAGCTCATCTATTTCAATATATTACTCCATTTTATTAACACCCTATATATATATATATATATATATATATATATATATATATATATACATATATATATATATATATATATATATATATATATATATATATATATATATATATATATATATATATATATAATGCGGTAGGAAATATCGGGGAAAGCGGTCTATGTATCAATTATATTCTTTTGCTGTTTTGAAACTCTATATTTCGCCAACAATTCTTAGCTTCATCTGGAGTTATCACTAAAAAACAAGGTAGTAATCCATACCTAGGCAGTCATAAAAAAAACGTACAATGTAAACTTACCAACTGGAATAAAAGATTTATGGTCAAAAATATAGAACAATAACACATTTTTACAACCAGACTAACATAACACATAATTCTACGGTATTCAATTGGACACTGATTTATATTTCGAAAATCCTTTTATCAGAGTATGTACAGTGATCTGATGTTGTGACCTCCTTTACAGAAAGCTATCTATATACTATTATTTAAGTTTACGGAAAAAAGAAAAATTCAAAAGCTCATTAAGATGTCGCAGTACATGTTATTTAGATTGTTCGTGTCTATTTTATAATTAATGGAGCTTTTGTCTCTTGTAATATGACACATTTCGAGGAATAAGCGCTTTTTAAAATTGTTTTCATAATCTAAAATTTTATCGGTTAATCGAAATTAAATCTATGTCCCATTTTTAAGTGGTGATCTACCGCAGCGCAAGATTTTTTTTCTCTTTAAACAATCATTCATGTGCTGTGTAAGTCATTGCCTTAGCCACTGCGATGTCTGTTCAATAAAGCAACCCTCACAATCTAGGCAAGACATTCTATATCTTATATACAATATAGCGTTAGTAGAGGAATTTTTTGATAGTTCTACATATAATTTCTAAAAGAAATATGTCAATTTACTATTGTAAATAATTTAGTATGAGTATTTTTTAATATGCCACGTTGTAAGAGGTAGATGTCTCATTTTGTTCCTACAGTTGAAAATTGAAAACTAACGTTAATTATATTTATCTCTATTCGGAAGAACCTGCGCGAGCCTAATAATGAAAATTAAAAAAATTTGTTGTTACGGTTAGCAGTCAACCGCTGACAGAAAGGCTCTGTTTCTACTATATGTGAGAATATACTATGTAATGACAACAACATGTTATCTTGTGTGTAGGCTATTAGCCAACTAAGGATGTTTAGTTTCATTATATTTTCTATAAATTTATAACTTCCATGGATGAGGCTAAGGGATTACGAAATGGCTTAAATTTACTTACAGAGAATCTTTAACCTTGATTTCTCCTACTAGAACAAAGTAAATATCATTTGAATTTTAGAAGACTGGAGTATAATTCCGGTAACGTAATTTCGTGTTTCGAGATTGATTAATATGCTTGCACAGTTGATGGGGAATAAATTAGGGTCATTATTCATTCTTCAGTATTAGTTCTGGGATTAGAAACAAATGGAGTCCAGTAAAATACCCTTTAATATACATAGACCGAGTTTGCAAATAACATATCTCTCAGGGTCACACGTAAATTTGACTTAAAATTGGCATAGTAGTGCTAATAAGCAAGCATACAAATAGATCACGTTCTATCATTAACGTTAAAGTACAGAAATGACATATTCTAGTTAACATAATAAAACCAAGTGAACAAAGGTAAGCAGAGGCGCCTTTACCCAAATCATATGGCTCCAAATATAAATGTATCATATTAAAAGATATACAAATTTTATTAGAATAACCTAAATATTTTATATACCTGCCAATACTGGCATCTTGTTGGGGATAATGATAGTACGTTTTATTTAAAAATATTTACAGTAAAAAATAAATTTGTAAATGAGGGTGGATTAAAAAGACTTGCTCAATACATTTGGTCCAGGGTGACTCCAATTTTTTTATTCTCTCACAAAAAAATTGTTCCAAACTGTCGATAATACTCATTTACCGCATAGATAACCTTTTCATTTGATAAATGTTAGGAAACAAAAAAGTCACTTGGAGCCAAATCTGGGGAAAAATGGTGGATGAAGAACTATTTCGACGCACAGCTCGTGCACTTTTGCCATTGCAACAGCTGATGCGTGACTTATTGTTCTGTTGAGGGAACACATTTTTGCATGCTAACTTGGTCACTCCTGTTTCAATTCACGATGCAAATGGTCCAATAACGTTGCGAAATAAGAGATAGTAACTATTTTACTCTTTTCCAAATAGCCAATCATGATGATAGCCTGTCTCAAAAAACAGTTCGCATCATTCTTGCCGTCAATAAAATTGTTTTCGCTTTTTTCAGTGCCCTTTCACACTCACAAAGCCATTATTTTGACTGCCATTTGGTCTCCGGGGTGTAAATATGAATCCACGTTTAGGTTACAGTCACAAAACTATGCCAAAAGTTCTTCGGATTAGGTTTTCTTAAATAAAAATGTTTTATTATTACACGATGCTCGGCTTTATCCATTTCTACAAAACGTGTAACATCGATGTCTGCCAACAAACAATTGCGCGTTGAACCTGTTTGAAACTTACTTACTAATAGTCATGACATATATATATATGTTATATATATATATATATATATATATATATATATATATATATATATATATATATATATACACGTGGCGGCCCGTGGCTCCGTGGTGTAGTACCTTGCTTAAGGTGCAGAAGGTAGAGGGTTCACTCCCGCAGGTCGGTATACTTATTTATTAAATTGTTTAAGTATATTCGGGCAGGCCACGTACATAGGCAGTAGTTGTTCGCAGAAATGCAATAACGCCCGCGGCAGCGTGTCTAAAGGTACTGTGAAATACAGAAATATATGTTTCGGCACTTGGACAACGTTGACGGGTATTACGACATCCTCGCCGATGGAACGATAAATATCTATATCTAATAATATAATATCTATCTATATATATATATATATATATATATATATATATATATATATATATATATATATATATATATATATATATATATATAGTACCAAACAATTTATCAAGGACAATCCCCATATTATAGTTCTTAAATCTGATAAGACAAATAAAACCATCATAATGAACAAAATAGAATACGATGAAAAAATGGAAAATATGTTAAACGATACAGGTACTTATAACAAAATAAATAGTGACCAACAAATATATATCAGAAGAAAAATAACACCTTAATAAAGAAATTACTGATTGAATAAAAACTAGACGAAAGAAAAGCTAAAAATCTAATGATAAACAAGGCTGTGACACTCAGATATTTAAAATATTTACACTATAACAACAATGTAAAATAAATTAAACAAGAGTAGTCAACTATTTGTGTGTTTGTGCATTTCAAATTCTATATTTCTTATCAGTATATCGTGTCTCGTAATTTTTTATTAATTTTTTTAAATTTTATTGTCTCTAATGGGTGTCTTAACCGAAAAACTGTTATTGATGTTAAGTATATATACCATTTTGTATTATTAAGAGGATATGCATGCCACCATGTTAAATTTTTAATTAGATTTGTGTAGATATGACTGATTCCTCTTATGTCAGCCCTATCATTCACAGTGTTTTCATCTTTTTTTTATTTCAGTCAATTGATTTGTAGTTTGGCATAATTCCGGTCTTTGCAGAGGACCTTGGTTTCATTAAAGTCATGTTTTTCTTCTGCTTCGTGTTTATTAAGGGCAGTGGATGCATTGTTAGTATATTTGTGTCCATTCAGTCTGTTTTTTTGGTAACTGAGAAGTCATTCCAATATATTTCTTCGGACATTCCGCACACGGTGTTGCATACACAACATTAGATTCATTCATTGTGGGGATATGGCTTTTTAAGTTTGTAAATAATGAACTTAGTTCATTTTGAGTTTTATGGCAAACTATAATATTTTTTCAAGACCCATTTCAGCTTCTCAGAAAGTTCCTTTGTATAAGGAAGTGGTAAAAATTTTTCACGGTTTTGTTTACTATTTTTGGTGTTGTTTTTTGAGTTATTATAAAACTTGTATATTCTCTTTTTTATTGTTCGATTGATGTCATTCTCTTTAAAATTGTTGTGTATTAAGACCGTTTTTACTTTTTTTAGCGCGTCTGGTCTTAGTTCAGGGGAAGTCAATTTGATTGCTCGGTCTGTTAGGCCCACTATAATGCTGATTTTCTGGGACATTTCATTATTAGGGTGAAAATTCAAATATCTCCCTGACCAAGTAGGTTTTGTGTACCACTCTGTAAGGATTTTATCTTGCTTTCTGATAAGAGTCAGGTCCAGAAAATTTATTTTACCATTCTTTTCAATTTCTGATGTAAATTGTAATTTTTTGTGGAAGCTATTAAATTTGTATAGAATTTCGGTAATTTTTTCATTTTGGGCTGCTAATAAACAATCATCTACGAACCTCTTGAAAAATAAATTTTTTTAATGACCTGTTCTTCCAGATATTCCATTACTAGCTGAGCAATGACTGATGAAATGGGGGAACCCATGGCACAACCGTTGATTTGTTTATAATTTGTTTCTATCTTTTTAAATTGAAAATAGTTGGTATTTAATTTGAGATCTATGGCGTCCAGAAAATTTCTTTTTTAAATTGTTGTGTGTTCTTGTAGTAAGTCCCATTTTTTCATTAATAACTGTTTTAATTAGTTCATTTGGAATATTCGTGTACAGGGATGTTACATCAAACGATAAAAGTTTATAATTCGATGGAATTCTCACTGTGTCAATGAAAGTTTTAAATCCGAAAGAATCTTTAATAAAATGTTCATTTTTACCGGATATGTTAGACCGACAGTTGGTTAAGTATTTAGATAGATTGTATAATGGCGACTGTATACATGAAACAATGGGTCTTAACGGGGTACCTTGTTTGTGTAATTTGGGTAAACCATAAATTTTAGGTGTCACAGCATTGTTTAACATTAGATTTTTAGCTTTTCTTTCGTCTAGTTCTTTTTCGTTCAGTAATTTCTTTATTAAGGTGTTATTTTTCTTCTGATATACATATGTTGGGTCACTATTTATTTTTTTATAAGTATCTGTATCGTTTAATATATTTTCCATTTTTTCATCGTATTCTATTTTGTTCATTATATTGGTTTTATTTGTCTTATCAGGTTTAAGAACTATAATTTGGTGATTGTCCTTGATAAATTGTTTGGTACGACGTAAGTGTTTTTTAATATTTTGTTGTAATTGGTTGCCTTTTATATTTTTGTGTCTTATTTTGGTTTTATGATTTGTAATTAAGTTAGTTTTTTCGACTCTAATGGCATCTTTTTCGTCCGTTGGATTTTTATGTATTGCAGACTTAATGGACGCAATATACTCGGTTTACAGGTACACTTTTTTCATTTGTGATGTCAACAGCAAAATTTGGACCAAACGATAAAACCTTCGATATTTCGTTAGGGATTATAGATAATAAAATTTTAAAAAATCAATAAAAAATACTCTTGTTTAATTTATTTTATATGGTTGTTTTAGTGTAAAATATTTTATATGTCCGAGTATGCGCAAAAGGTTTTTAAACCTGTGAATTGACCTAAAAGACTTTAACTTTGTATTTTCTAATTTTAGAATGAATAATAAAAAATAAAAGAAAATTTTTGAAAATGCTTAAAAAAAAATAAGGCGAAACGTCAAATAAACTAGTTTGTATTTTCCAAAAGAACCTAAGTACCCAAGAAAAACCAATCAAGTTTATATATATATATATATATATATATATATATATATATATATATATATATATATAAATTTCTCATACTCGTGTTATGTAAGTTACGTTCAATGCTTTGTTTTAAAAGTATACATTTTACATAGTTTATTCTGAAGCACATAAGTCACAACTTCTTTTTTTATTCTTTTCTTGATGTCATACGGTTATTGTTTGTCCAAGAGACACCTTAGACATCTTAACTAGTGCACTCGTAATGAATAATATGTTTGGACTACACATCTTACAAAAGGCTGCACTTTTTTTCTAGTGGAAGATATATTTCCAGCCAAAGGTAAGAGATTTTTTTTGATTCAGTAAGATGTGTCTAATCATATTGATGTGATTTTTCTTTCAGCATTCCTTGAGTAAAATCTAAACATGTGAACAAATATAGTTGCGAAAACAGACTTTTATTTTTTTTACATGGATTAGACGAAGGAAATATTCAATTTTCTTCAGTAATTCTTGAATCTCTTTTGTTTATAATTATAATATAATTAAGACATCAATATCACGAGATTACAGTTCAAATTGTCGAAGCTACGATAGTTTGAATGATCCAGCTGATTTTTCGCATTTCGAAAATCTGGCATGTGTCGAGGCTAGACTACGTAATCGTCTAGCTGCTGCATTTCCAAAAAGAACTATTTTCTGCCAGATAAAAGCGGAATGGAAAAGTCAGGATACGTGGATAGCATTTTACCAGCAGCGTGCGAACAGTAAAATTGTTCAACGAATTTTCTTGATTTTTTCAACATCTGAAGGGAAATTCAGTAAATTATTGAAGAAAGTTAACAAGAGATATAAGAAGATCGAAGGAGAATGCTGTGTAGTTTTTTTGACACCGTTTCTTTTTGTCGCAAAGGAAAGATTAGTTTTTTCATCACTACATTTTCCTCTCTGAGAGGACCAGCTGCATGTTTCCTTACATAGGGAAACAACACCGTTTTACAGATTGTTTTGTAACTAGGAGAGCAGCTCCTTATTTCACCGAAGAGGACGACTCCAAATAACGTAGGCACAAGAATGAAGAGTGCATTCTGCAAAATTAAATAGGCTTCCAGGTTCTGATATACCAACACAAATCACATCATTGTATTACGTGAAAGGTCTTACAATAAAGGTTGTATCCATGTTTTTCTTGGTCTCCCTCTCCTCTTCCTCCCTCCCGATCTTGTTTGCAGTGCTTTTTTTTTTTTTTTCGCCAATCTGTTGTTGTCCATTCTTACTATGTGTCCAAACCAATTCCATATTCTCTTGTTTTTCTTCCCTTCTACGTCTTCTTGATTTAGTTGCTGCCTGATGTCCTCATTTCTTACTCTATCCATCCTTGTCTTTCCTGCTATTTTTCTCAGTTGTTTCATCTCTGCTGCTATCACCGCACTCTCGTGTTTTTTTACACTCATCCAGGACTCACATCCGTATAATAGCGTTGGTACTACTAGTTTAATGTATATCTGGACTGTCTCCTTGTTTTATTCCTCTTCTCATCTCAAATTTTCCAAATATTTTCCCATTCCGTATTACCATGCGGTAATCTGTATTGTAAATACCTCTAATTAATCCATTATCATTTTCCTTGGGGATCCCATCTCATCCATTATTTCCCATATTACTGACCTCTCCACCGTGTCGAACACTACTTTCAAGTCTATGAACGTAATAAACAATCCTTCGTTAGCCTCGTTCTTTTTTTCTATCAGGTTTCTTAATACGAAGATATTATCCGCTGTTCATCTCCCTCCTACAAATGCTGCCTGTTCTTCGCCTACTTTCTGTTCCGCGAATTTTTTAGTCCTTCCTTCTACTATTTTTGTGTATTCTTTAAATGCTGAGGACGCCAGACACATAGCTCTGTAATTTTAGCATTCGAATTCATTTCCTTATTTGTGTACGGGAACTATTAAATTCTCCTTCCATTCTTTGGGGATTTTCTCGTTATTCCATGCTATTTTGCACATCTCCCAGAACAACGTTCTTCCCTCCTCTCCCATCTATTTAGTCATTTCGGGGTCAATTTCTTCTGATCCGCATGCTTTTGATAATTTCATCTTTTGAAGTCCCTCTTCCAGTTCTTCCCTAGTTATTTCTTCTATTTGGTCCTCCATCAGTTCCTCTGCTTGTGGAATTGTGGCTTCGTCTTCCTGTTTAAATTTTTCGTCAAGTCTCTCCATACTTGTAGTATTTTTGTTGTTGTGGTCTTTATTTGTTGTGTTTTATTTTCACGCCCCTCACTTCCTTCCTCTTATTTCCTCTCATTCTTCTTATCTTGCTTCAGAATACTCTATTATTTCTTTCGTGCTGTTGGTCTAGTTTTTCTCCAAATTTCTTCCAGCTATTCCTTTTTGCTTCTCTTACTTTTATTTTTACTTTGTCTTTCTGTTTGATGTATTCCTTCCTATCCTCCTCTGTCCTCGTACTACTGTATTTCCTCCATGTTTCTTTTGTCTTATCATTGCTTTTAATTCTCCATTCCACCAATCTGTTCTTTTCTGTTTTTGACTTGTTTTCGTGTTTCCACAGATCTGTTCTACTTTCTTGCGTATTACTTGTTTAAATAATTCCCATTGCTGTTCCAGTGTTCTTTCTATCAGGATATTTCTCCTTCAGTTGTGTAAAAACTTGGTCCGTTTCTTCTTGATATTTCTTTCTTAATCTTTGAATTTTAATCCTCATATGGTCGCTTTCTTCTGTCTTTTCTTTGGGTTCCAATTTCAAATCCGCCCGTTCCTATTTCTGTATCGGACATTGTTTTTTCTTCTGTAAATAGTGTTCTCATGTCATTTGTATATACCCTAAAATCTATTATGCTCCTTGCATGCCTTCCTTCCGCTACATATGTATATCTTTCTTGTAGTGCTGGTTCCCAAAATGTATTTCCAATTAATAAGTCGTTTGATTGGCAGACATTTTTAGACCATTTCTATCGGTGGTCTTCTCCCCATATTCTCCTCTGCAACCCATGGCCTTGTTTACGTCATCCCCAATCCTTGCATTCCAGTCTCCCGTTATAATTATATACTCGGTTGATTCCCTTATGTTAGCAAGGGTTTTTTTTGTAGTTCCTGCTAGAACTCAGTTATTTTTGCTTCATCAGTACCCTCTATTAGAGCGTATATCTGAATTATACTTATTTCCATCTCTAGTTCTGCTGGTATTCACATTATTCTGGACGATACCGGCGTAAATTTTGTTATTCTTTTATCCACTACTTTTGTCACTATCATTCCTACCCCTTTCTTGGCTCTCTGTACTCCAGAATAATATATTCTGTGATTTTGTGATACATTTAGCTCTCCTGAGCCTGATTTCTGTTCTTGTCTCACTTAATCCTAGTACTTGCAGCCTATATTCGTCTATTTCATGGGTTAATTCTTTATCGTTCAGTGATGTTATATTCCATATACCAATTGTTATTTCTATATTTCCGTTATCTTTATTGTTTTTTCCCTTTTCCTGTTTCATTGCCAAGGTCGTTTCCGTGCATTCCGTCCCGCTGCCCTCATCCTTCTCTTGTCGTTTTTTGTCATTCTTCTTGTATTAGTTATGTGTCTTATCAGATATTGATTCTGCTATATTTTCCCTGCTCATATGAAAACAGGCTATACTATTTTAAACTTTTGGAAGACATGTAGTGCGGATCGATGCTACTAAATCTAAAATTCTGACTCAATTTACTGTACAACATAAATTTGCGCTCAGGGGTCGCATAGAGTGAGTTCGATAACATTATATCTGCAGAAAACGAGTCGCTTTACGAAGTTGCTTGGTCATATCCGATTTTAGGATTTTCGTCATTGAAATTGCAAAAAACATAGGACAGACAGAGTTGAAAAATATTTGATTTTCATGGAGAACTTCATAAATTTCATGTTGCATCCTTTTTTATTTATTTATTTTTAATTTTAGCTGCCCCACAATACTCAATCGTATACGTTAATATTGCTCCACGTATCGAAAGTGCAACCAATGCAGGGTTAGTAGTTTAAATGTATAGGTCAAGAATATACGAATTTCTTTATTAATTGCTAAGAATTATTTTTAAATGTTATATTCTACGAATATCTAACATATATACTTTTATAGCTGAAGAGAATGCCACGACTTAAAAACGTATAATAGAAACCACATATACTATATCTCGAATCATCGTCAACTGCTACCTTTTTTTGTTTTTTAAGATTAGAGACTTAGACAGAATAAACAACATGGCTCCCAAAATTCATATACATTATTAATGTTTAATTATGAAAAGAAACTTTTAGCGAGAAATTTAAACGATATTTTATGAAGATAGTACTTAATATTCACTTTAAACAAAATGTTAATCATCTCTGGCACAGACTGCAAAAATTTAAGGTCTTTAAGAAAAAGACGCGTTTTTACCTGAGACTTTCAAATTAACGAATGCCACGAAGAATTTTTAAATGTTATTATAATGTCACAGGAGACACCCTGCACACTACGGAACCGAAATTGATTTTTCAGTAAAAATCGACTAGAAATTTAATGGAACATTTTCTGGTGTCGTAATAAATTACCACCGAAAGTTAATAATACAAGCCAAAGTCGGTATAACAGAAATTGGTGTAACAAATCAAGGTTTTAAATTCGGTATTTCAGCAGGAAGCCGCAATGTTTCATTTTGACCTGAATAAATATCCAGGATGAAAAAGAAATATACCGTTTGTAAAATTAGTTTAAGCCTTTGGGTTGACCATACTAAAGTCAATTTAAACCTTAATATGTTATAATTAAATTCATTTATTTATGGGTTTACCTTTATACGTTATACGAAGTAACAACTAATAATAAAACGAGAAATAAGAATTCCTATATATTTTTTTTTCAAGAAGTTGCCCTCTCCCGGCATTGATTTTGTTCGTTGAAATAAGGAATGATCCTCAGAAGTTTTTCCTTTCTCCCCCGAGAAAATTCTGAATACGTCTCTGTAACAATTGATCAGGTAAATAATCTTTTCCTTCCGTCTCTTTTTTCTTTTCATAACTCTGTTTTTATCTGTGCCATGGTGCTTCAACGATCATAAACTGGTTTGACTCTAGAATTTGTCTCGGTAGAGGTAAATAATTGAACGTGAACAATAAAAATAATAAGCCTTTGACGTTATGAAGAGAAAGACACAAAATTTGGACTTTCTTATGTTACTCTCGATTAATTATTACATGAACTACGAAATGTAAAATTTTCCTTCATATCTTCATAACTCCAGCAGCTTAATATTTCTATTAATCATGTTTGATTCCGCTATGGAAAGTTGACCCAGAGTCAAACTAGCTTATGATTATTAGAGTGAAGTAGCACATTGTCCTAGGTAGAAACAGTGCCAAAAAAAAAGAAGAGAAGAGCGAGATATTATTTACATAATTAACTGTTGTACTAAAAAGTCAAGTGAAGTAATAAAGACAATTAAACGTGAAATTACTTGATATGAAAAACAATATTAATTAAGTACTTTAGTTTGGAATTCACGTTAAACTGTAAGTCACGGGGCTAAAATGCCTACGTTAGTGGACTCGTTATCATAGAAACACGTTTTATCATCATCATCATCATTAGCTTATTCCATCTATAGTCGGAAATAAGCCTCCCCAAATTGTCTCCAATGAGCTCTGTTGTTTGCTTTTTGCATCCAATCGTGTACTGCTAATCTTTTTATGCCGTCCGTCCATCTTGTCTGTGATCTACCTCTGCATCTTTTGTGTTTTCTAAGCCTCCATTGAACTATACGGTGTGTCCATCTGTTATTACTCAGCCTTGCGATATGCTCCGCCTAGTTCCACCTTAATATACATATTCGTATATTCGTTCATATTACATTTATCACTTTTGATCTTCTTCGTATCTCGATGTTAGGAATACGATCTTGGAATCTAATATTTAGCATTCTCCTCTCCATTGCTCTTTGAGTTTTTTTTTTTTTTTTTTTATGGGTCTAGCTCACGTGCTGCACGGAAGTCCCTAAAGCGCTCCAGGAGCGGCACGAGTGCGGAAAAAGCGATTCACGTTGTTCTTGAATCGCTGTAAATTGTACTTGGTGGGAAACACAACGCTGGGCAAATTATTCCAAAGGGATGACGTTCTCCATATAAAAGATTGCTTGAAAAGCGTTGTACGCGGAGTAACAAGCTGAACCTCATACGGATGCGAAGCACCAGCGCGACGTGTATTTCTAACATGCACAGCTTTGGGAGGAATTAAGCGGGCTACATCCTTCGAACATCTTCCATGAAAATACTTGTAGAACAGACTCAAGTCGCCAACCGTTCTTCGATGTTCCAGCGAATCAAGGCCGCCGGTCAATTCCGGGTCCTCAATCAGACGGACCGCTCTTCTCTGAACAGAATCCAACAAATGCAGTGTATGTTTGGGAGTGGAGCCCCAAACGTGGGAGCAGTATTCCATAGTTGGTCGAATTTGGGCTTTGTAAAGAATTAACAGTTGCTGTGGGGTGTAAAGCTTTCTGGTTCTAAATAATATTGCCAACTTTTGAGAAGCTCTCCTTGCTATGCCTGCAACATGTTCATGCCAAGACATATTTGCTCCCAAACTAACGCCCAACAAATTGAGCGACGATGCTAGGGGAATGGAGTGCCCCGACATAACTATGTCGGTTCAGCAACGTTAACTTTTTTAGAAAAAACTGCCGCTTGAGTTTTTGTAGCGTTAAATTCCACTTGGTTACTGTCAAGCCAAGATAGAATTTCTTCCAGGTCTTTGTTAAGTTGAACGACCTCCTGCTGTCTGCGGATATTCGCCTGAGCAGCGGATGTCCGAGCGTTCAAGGTGAATGAAGAGACAAGCGTACTGTCATCTGCAAAGCTATAGATTGGATTCCCGGTCTTTTCCAGCAGATCGTTAATGTAAATGAGAAAGAGAGTAGGAGACAGTATGGAGCCCTGGGGCACACCGGCGTTGATAGTGAGGGTGTTAGAAAGAAATCCGTCGACCGCCACTCGTAAAGAACGCTCTCTGAGGAAACATGAGAGCCACAAACAGAACCTTTCAGACATATAATAAGAGCGTAACTTAGCCAACAGTCCATCGTGCCAAACACGGTCGAATGCCTTGGATATGTCAAGAGCAACCGTTCGAGATTCTCCAAAGTGTTCAATTGCGTTGTTCCAAACATGTGTTACATAAGTCAGAAGATCTCCGGTTGATCTATGTTTACGAAAACCATATTGGTGATCGCTGATAATATTGAATCGTTCAAGATATTTTAGAAGATGCTCATTGATAACCTTTTCCATGACTTTCGATATTATTGAAAGCAGTGCAACTGGTCGGTAGTTATTTGGCAAGGTCTTCTTACCGTTTTTAGGTATCGGCTAAACCGTGGCACATTTCCAGCAGGACGGAAATATTCCCTTTCTGTAAGATAGGTTAAAAAGTCTACAGAAAACTGGTGTTAGTTCCCTTGCACAGTTTTTGAGAACTATGGCAGGTATTCCGTCAGCGCCAGAAGCCTTCTTGGTGTCTAGCACCTGGAGTTTATTTATAATACTGTTATTTAAAGCCCACGTATCAGTGCCATTTGTTAATACCGGCAGTACATATTGATCGATGTCCAATTCAAATTTAGATTATAATCTTCCGCAGACCAAGCTAACGTGATTGTTCTATCCAAGTTAGCCTTTAAATTATTTTTTGATAATTCAATTTTTTGTCGTAAATATATGAATGTTTGTACCTTTCCTATTCTTTCACCTTCTATTAATAGCTCTTGGCGGTTATTTTTACTTTCGTCGTTCAAATATTTGGTTTTGGTGAAGTTTATTTTTAGACCTATTTCTAAAGATTTGTTATTTAATTTTCTCAGCATTTCTTTTTATGTTAGCAATCAGAGTGATATCATCTGCGAACCTTAAGTGATTTAATCGTTCACCGTCCATCAGTATTCCTTAATTTTATACACTTTTACTTTTTCTTAATTTTTTAGTCCGTTTCGAAAATAACAAATTATAATAATTACTTGTTTAACAAAAAAATATATGAAACCACAGACAGGTCTCTAAGTAACTATATTATTAAGGTTTGTTTGAATATCGTCTTGCCAGAACTCCAAAAATCACGGAACAAAATTTTTTCTATCTAACCAACGCTATTGTTTTTTTAAATCTTACAGAGTTTTTGATTTTACCCATAAAGCTTGGCAATATTTTTTTCGAATTTTCTTTCTTTTTAAGATCGGATATAAAGAGGACATTTTTTTAATGGAGTGCCCTATCTAGTATTTCATTTTAACTTAAATTTAAAAATTTATGGTATACTATATATCAAAATTGAACCGTTTTGCAAGATTCGGACATCTAAGTTTTCATACTTGGATTTGACTTAATATCCAAACAAGCATCTTACAGCTATTTTTAACCAACACGGATCCCTGATCGAGACGGAGAGTTCGCCAGTCTTCTTGATCTGTTTTTAACCACCAATCCGGAGATTTACACGGTCACCGTAAATCCGCCGTTAGGTTCTTCCGACCATAAACTGCTTTCGATATCGAGTATCCTACTAATCAGTGACAGAGATGCGCCTAGGCCGCGCAAGATTTGGCACTACAAATCTGCTAAATGGGAAGATCTCCTGGAATATTTTCGAACTTTCCCTTAGATGGATGTTTGTTTTCGATCCGACAACCCCTCTGACTGTATCAGGGAGGTCTCCGATGTTATTTTGGCTGTATGGAAGCTTACATCATTTTTTCGAAGAAATGCCCCTCCAACGGTAAGCCTTGGTTTGATCGAAAATGCAAAGAAGCTGTTGTTCTAAACATCTTACCTACCGACAATGGCGTGAAAATCCTAACACCATAAATCGTAACATCTTTGTTCGTGCCCGGAACAGATGCAAAGGAATTATCTAGGAATCCAATCTACAACTTTGAAGATGACATTACGCTTTTCTCTTCATTCACTTTGAACGCTCGGACATCGGTTACTCAGGCGAATATCCGCAGACAGCAGGAGGTCGTTCAACTTAACAAAAACCTGGAAGAAATTCTATCTTGGGGTGACAGTAACTAAGTGGAATTTAACGCTACAAAAACCTAGGCGGCAGTTTTTCTAAAAAAGTTACTTTGCTGAACCCGACATAGTTATGTCGGGGCACTCCATCGTCACTCAATTTTTTGGGCGTTAATTTGGGAGCAAATATGTCCTGGCATGAAATTGTTGCAGACATAGCAAGGAGAGCTTCTCAAAAGTTGGGAATATTATTTCGAACCAGAAAGCTTTACACTCCACAACAACTGCTAATTCTTTACAGAGCTCAAATTCCACCAACTATGGAATACTGCTCCCATGTTTGGGGCTCCTCTCCCAAACATACGCTGCATTTGTTGGACTCTGTTCAGAGAAGAGCTGTGCGTCTGATTTGAGACCCGGAACTGACCGGTGGCCTTGATTCGTTGGAACATCGTTGGCGACGTGAGTCGGTTCTACAAGTATTTTCATAAAAAGTATTCGAAGTATTTTCATGGAAAGTGTTCGAAGGATGTAGCCCGCTTAATTCCTCCCAGAGCGGTGAATGTTAGAAATACACGTCGCGCTAATACTTTACATCCGTATGAGGTTCAGCTTGTTACTCCGCGTACCACGCTTTTCAAGCAGTCGTATATGAGGAACATCATCCCTTTGGAATAATTAGCCCAGGGCTGTGTTTCCCTTCGAGTACAATTTACAGCAATTCAAGAACCACGTGAATCGCTTTTTTCGCACACATGCCACTCCTGGAGTGCTTTAGGGACTTCCATGCAGCACGTGTGCTAGACCCATAAAAAAATGTCTAAACATTTTTTACCACAATATGTGTTTAAAATAATATCTTTTTATTTAAATAATAATAGAATCTACAAGATCTGTATAACTATTTTCACAACTTTCTATTTTAATAAATTATTTTCAATCCCTACCGTTTGGACTCTATATCCGATGATAGCCACTTTGGTAAAATTTTGTTAGACGTAAATTTTTACAACATAATCACTGTTAACATAGTAATTTAAAAAATAAACGCTTTCATAATAAAATTATTTAGTCAATAATATTTGAGTCTGTAAGTTTCGTATCGCACGAATTGCCCGTTCTAATTGTGTTGACTGAATCGCTGGCGTCGCTAGAATTTGTGGCAACATAGAAATAAATCAGTTCTAATCGTTTCTTTGACAAATGTCATGCAAAAAACTTCATGTAATTAATTGAAAAAGAACAATATCAAAACTTAAAATCGCCTGCACCAATTAAACCTAAAGTTTTTTCAACGAATGCCTTTTCAATATTGTTAGCTAAGACTACAATATTAAAATGAAACCCTCTAATAATGTAATTATAATATAACATTTTCCATTACCAAATAATGATTCAACAGATTCTCAAGAAGTTGTGTACAAAGTATTTCGAAAAGAAATTAAATAAAAAGGGACAACTTTCACTAATTTTAATTATTTTTTTGCGTTATTAAAAACAATTCTTTGAAATTTTTAATTTTTTCATTTTTATAAGCTTATGCTATTGTTCTTGTTAAAGTTGTGGAAAGTGCTACAGGAAATCAGTATTACCTATACCCTAATAAATGCTCTTAAATACTTGTATGGGATCTCAGTATCAAGAAATATAAAACGCACGTGATTTTCTACTAAATAAATATCAGCTACATGGATGCAATACTATTACCTACACCCTTGAAAATACGAGGGTCTTTCAATAAGTAAAGATACAAATAGTTCTAGTTCAAGAACGGTTTATTAGATTGCCACAAAATTCGGCCTACTTTTCGATATAATCCCAACTTTCTGCTAGCTTCTTGACTTCTGTGCCAAAGAATTTTTTTGGTTGATGTCGAAGCCACTCTTGCACTTGTACACAAACATCTGATTAGAAACAAGGGCAATACGAACTTGTACTAAATAAAACTACTAAGGAGTAGATTTAGATACAACAGGAATAGACGGCAAAGAGGTTAATAAAAGAATAACCCAGGTAAGCAGAAAAGAATAAGCTACATAAATTCGATATTCTGGAGTCATAAGAATAGAAAAAATGAAAATTTATTATCTACGAAAGCTTTAATCAAAGTAGTCTGATTTATAGTATAGAGACATGAAGGATAAAGAAAAACAGCTGAAGAAAGTTTTGATCGGCGGAAATGGAAGTGTTTGAATGACCACTGGGACGGATCTTGAAATGAATATATACGACAATGATTGGTATTGGATTATTCTATGATGTTATATATGTTAAAACAAAGTTATATATATTAAAACAAAGTAATTACGCTGAATGGTCATGAACGAAGAATGAAGGGAACTGTATTGTCTAAAAGAATTATATTTTTTTTTATCTTTTGCCTCTCGGTCTCAATAAGCCTTGGTCGTAACTATCTCACGTGGATATTGTCATAACATTCATCAAAACTGCCGATACTTTTAAGAGTACACGGTGGTACTAATATAGACATTATGGCATTTGTGCAATAACTAATACCTGTATATCAATCAACTGCCTAACTTGACTATAGCACTCAACATTTCCAAGGGGCCACCCATCTTCATTTCCAATTCATAAAGCTCTTTATTGTTCACAATTATAAAATGTTGCAAGGCTTTTCTTACAGTTTTAGTCCTATAAATACAGTGTCATAGCCAATGCGCTCATTTATATTTATGCGTCTCGGCTGGCTGGAGTACTGCCTGGTAGTAATGAACCCTGTGTCAGGGTGGTCCAAATTGGACACTTTTAAAGGTAAACCCCTTTATCTAAAGGAGACAGACGAAAACTGATGTCGGTGTTTGAGGCTCAGTTTTTATGATAAACTCAATGGTGAAGACCGCATATCGATATCTAGTACCGTTTCAAATATACAGGGTGTTTTTCAAAAATCTGCATTTTGGAAAAATGTTTGTAATTCTTTTCTTATTGAAAGTTTTTGATTCCTGTAAAAACATTCTCAAAGCACTTTTTTACGTGGATTTCAATAGTGTTAGTTTTTTTACAACTAATATTTTAATAGTTATCAATGCAAAAAGATATTTTTTAAATGGGGTACCCTGTATATTTTTCCTTGTCCGAATAGAGCTTTAAATTACCATTCTAAAAATATAGCACACTTTATATTTTGCTTAAATCTACTTCAAAATATAAAGGTTTTCAGTTTTTACGCTAGTTTTATATGCACATTTTGTGAAGTAGGTTTTGGAGGGAGGGGGGGGCGATATGGTTTAATTCAATCAATTGTTTACTCGTAGTTGTAAAATTTCACTTCAGGATCAGATATTGAATTGTCAAATAAATCGCAATGAAGTTTAAAAATTACGAAAAAAGGGATATGATAGTGTGTTTCATACAAACCGGAGAAAATTCGGAAGCGGCAAGTATTTGTACCACGAACGGTATCCAAAGAGGCGTCAACCCTCCAAGGATATATTCGCTCGATTGCGACTTAACCTAGTTAATACTGGCCAGTTTGAAAAGAAACGACCCAAAAATTACCCATCAAATAGGGATAAGGAGTTAGAAGAAATAGTAGTTTTAGAAATTATCGGAAATAATCCCAACACTTCAACCCAACAGTTAATAGAATCCACTGGATTACCAAGAACTAACTTAAGTCGTACTTTGAAGAAGCACAAATTCAGACCATATAGGACAAGAAAAGTTCATCACCTTAGAGATGGAGATTTTCAACGGCGTATGGATTTTTGTCAATGGTTTCTGGAGAATTGTAACCATGTTCCGAATTTTTCATTAAATTGCATTTGGACAGACGAAGCTTATGTAAGTAATGCAGGTATTTTTAACCGTTTTAATTCTTATACGTGGGCACATGAAAATCCTCATTTAGTTGTGGAGCAAAGAAATCAAGGCATATTTGGATTTAATGTGTGGGCAGGAATTTTTAGAGGCAGGGTTATTGGTCCATTTATTTATGAAGGAACACTCACCTCTTTAAGGCAGCAAATAGAACCTCTTGTTGATGAATTGCCGTTAATGGACCTCAGAAAATATATTTCTTCAACACTACGGGCACCCCCTCATAACGCTGCAGTTATCAGTAATTTATTATCGGCCAATTTCGACAACAACTGGATAGCCAATCAAGGTCCGAATCGTTGGCCGGCAAGGTCACCGGATTTAACACACATGGACTTCTATCTCTGGGGAAGATTAAAAGACCTAATTTTTAAATTGCCGACAAACACCAGGCAAGAATTAGAAGTCGCAGTGATACACAGTTTTGCAGCTCTCACTTCTCTTGAACTAATTAACTCGGTAAGAAGTGTCTAAAAAAGGTGCCGCCTATGTGTAAATGAAAGTAGTCGACATTTCGAACATCTCTTATAGGAAATTGTTTTGTTTTAGTTTGCTCTACTCGGAATAAATTGTTTTATTGTTGTTTTGTTTTATTTTCTAGATAGTTTAAAGTAAATTTCATTGTAGTTATGACTCTTAGAGTTACTTCTGGGATTTTTTTTTACGATTTGACTGCTATCGGTAAACAATTGATATTTCCGCTCCGTCCAAAGCTTACTTCACAAAATGTGCATTTAAAACTCGTGTAAAAACTGAAAACCTTTATATTTTAAAGTATATTTAAGCAAAATATAAAGTGTGCTATATTTTTAGAATGGTAATTTAAAAAATATATTTTTGCGTTAATAACTATTAAAATATTAGTTTTAAAAAAGTGTAACTTACACTGTTGAAATCCACGTAAAAAGTGCTTTGAGAATGTTTTTACAGAAATCAAAAATTTTTAATAGGAAAAGAATTACAAACATTTTTCCAAAATGCAGATTTTTGAGAAAAACACCCTGATATCTAAAACGGTACTAGATATCGATATGCGGTTTTCACCATTAAGTTTATCATAAAAATTTAGCCTCAGACACCGACATCAATTTTCGTCTATCTCCTTTAGATAAAGGGGCTAACCTTTAAAAGTATCCAATTTGAACCACCCTGTACATGAGAATGTGATTAGTTTTACCATTTCCGACTTATTTGAAATGGCATTTTAAGTTAGTGTACTGTGTAAAGGATTTTTTGCTATCTAGTTTGTTGGGAAAAATTGTTTATAAAAAATCCAGCTTGGTTTTTCCTCAGGTATATGTAGTTTAATAATGTTAGACTTAATTATAATGATTATTATCAAGTTCACTCTCGTTCTTTAATTCAATTTGGTCTTCCATTCCTCTCTCTCGCACATATATACACTCGTTCCCTCTATTTACAAAGTGTATATTTAACATACATTATCTATTACTGATATATACTATTATATAGATTGCTAATGTATGTTTGTACAAATGCTTTGGGTGTATTTAAAAGATTATTTATCAGTGTCACTATTTACACATTTACTGCACTTTTTATGTTACACATTATTTACATATAGGAGTTAGGTTATTGTTATATTGCATAGGGTTATATGATTTGTGCTTGACTTAAATGTTCAACTTTATATTTATGTCCCTCATCCATGTGTCATTATAGTCTTATTTATTTGTTTTTATTATTGTTTTATCATCAAACATCAAAAGGTACCACCAAATTGCAGAAATCCAGAAAGACTGAAGAAGATTTGGAAAGAAGGAATCTTCAAAATAAGCTCTTAACGGAAATAAGGGTGGGTCAGTTAAATGTTAGAAACATATGGGAATTTGATTTCACTTTCCACTTTCTTTATTGACTTATAAGTAAAGCATAGCTTCTTACTTCTATTTTTGACAGATGTTAATATATATTGTGAGTGTTTGCTTATTCCAACTTAACCTAAACATTTACAGTAGTATTCCTATACTAACTTAACCTAGGAAATGTGAGAGGATTCGGAAGGTGTTCTTGATGGTTGGATTGAGATGCTGTGATGCCTTGTTCATGAACTTCAGTTGAACTGTCCTCATATGTGGTCTCTATGAATTTGGTTATTCCTCATGAACTATGGGGCTTCCGTGGTCTTCCTCAGAGCCTTGTTCTGCACTGCCTAGAAATGGGCTCTCCTTGCCTTGGAGAGCTGGCACCATGAAGGGCAGGCGTACTTGAGACCTGCCTTTATAATGGTGTTGTAGACTAAGAGTTTGGTTTTTGTTTGCAACTTATTGAAGAGATTTATAATATGATATAGTTTGCGCATCAGTTGCTTTGCTTTCTTGGTGCCAGTGCAGACTTGGTCTTTCCAGACGACCTGTTTGTCGTACTGGATACCCAGGTACTTGATGGGGTGGAAATTTAATATCAGTTAACGTCAATAGAAGTTTTAAATCCGATACCAAATATTATAATTTTTTTTATTACCGATTTTGACAATTACATCTGGTTACTTAACAAACCGACAACATTTTTGCATTTCCTTTAAAAATAAAATACCACATGATGTTTTATGTTATTTTTTTAATTAAATATTAAATAAGTATTAATAATAGAAGAAAGAACTATTTCCTTAGGCAATTCATCATTTGAAATCTCTCTAAAGCATTTTGAATTTTGATACTTAACAGCTTATAAACATATTAGATTTTTTCTATACGTCTACATTAATTATATCTTTAGTCCTAAATTATTCAAATTAAAAAATATGTGTAGTTTAGACTTCATTTGAAAATAAGTTTTTTTTTTTATTTTGTTCGTATTTTCAGCCGCCCTCCAGATTTTCCTTTAGAAAACAATACACTGAAAAGTCTCCCAAAAAAGCCTTAGATTTGATAATACAGCCTTTTCGAAATCTTGCCTATTTTAAAGAACTCACTGTCATACCAACAAAACTTTCGTGAATTTGTTTAAATTAAGATACTGCACGAAATCTTTCTTTTATTTTAATTTTTTTTATTATTTTATTAACTCGACAAGTCTGCCGTTACAATCTACCGATTTAAATTATACTTCGTATAAATTAATTGGCAATAGAAACAACACGACAGAACCGCTAGACCGTTTTAAATAAGAATAATACATTAAACATATCGAAAGCATTTCCATTGAACTACAAGTATATTTGACGAAGTTACCACATATTCGTAACTCTGTATCTAAAAATAACAATATAAAATATATCCTTTCAACAAAGAAAAATCATACATATATTTTTTCTTTTAGAACTTTATAGAAAGATGGAATTGATCTTTTCCCTTTACCTTTCGAAAGGTAACATAATAAAATATACTTTTTCCCCAGACAAACAATGTAAATATTGGCGCAAAAGTTTTCCAATATTTCATATTTTTTTAAATATTCAATGGTCTTTGAAATAATATACCAGTTCTTAAAGAGATTGCTTTGATATTATTAAGTAAACTTGGAAAAATTGTAAATAATCGAATGAAAAAGTAATAAGATCCATAAAAAGTTATTTTAAAACAGGCAATGCACGTATTAAATAAAATTAATGCTGTAGAAGATGATTTTTAATGTATGTAAAGTCCTATAAATTAGTTCGCGTTTGTTCAGGTGTCTGTGCTAAAAATTTCAACATGATTTAGTTTAGCAACGTATTGACCCTTTATAGATTAGAAAATATTTGAAGATAAAAATTTTTTTTATTAATTAGTTAATAATACTTAGGCTGAAAAATTTTTAGTCTGGCTACTTAAAAAATATTTTTTTTTTTGCAAAATTCGACTTTATTCATCAGCATAGTCTCTTCTAACAGCGATACAATCAGTCCAACGCTTGTCTAATATTTCTATACCTTTCCTGTAGAAGAATTTCTTTTTGCCTTAAAAATAGGCCTCAGTTTCGGGGATAGCTTCTTCATTGGAGCCAAATTTCTGGAGAATACGGTGGATGAGGAAGCAATTCGAACTTCAATTCAAGCAGTTTTTGCCATCGGAACCATTGACTTGTGACACGATATATTGTCTTGATGAAAGAGCACTTTTTTCTTATTCATTTGGGGCCATTTCTTTGCGAGTCCTACCTTAAAATGCACCAATAACTTTATATATTACTCGTTATTGATGGTTTTTTCCTTCTCAGCATAATCGACGAAAATTATTCCATGCGCATCCCAAAATACAACGGGCAAAACCTTCCTAGCAGTCTGTTGCGTCTTTGGTCGCTTTGGGCGGCTTTCCCGGCTGCTGCCCACTCAGCTGACTGCCGATTTGATTCCGGTATGTAGTTGTCACATATCGCATGAAAAAATTCTTTCTATTGCGCTTAAACAGGTCCAAATAGCGGTCCAACACGTTGTTGTTTTTGGTCTACTGTGAGCAAACGAGGTACCCATTTCGACCAGAGCTTTCTCATGCCCAAAATTCAAGCAAACTATGGCCAAAATGTTCTTTTGATATTTTTAGGGTATCAGCTATCTCATGCAATTTCACTTTACGGTCAACCAAAACAAATTTTGTTGATTTTTTTGGATGTTTTCCGGTGTAACCACCTCATTTGGGCGTCCAGACCGTTCAGCATCATTTGTGTCTGTACGACAGCATTTAAATTCAGCATACTAGTAAATGATGGGTGATTTTCCAGGGGCAGAGTCCCCGTAACACTTATCAAGCCAGTGCTTTGCTTGAACGGTATTTATTCCCATCGAAAAATAGTGTTTTCAAATCAACACATAAAAACCTGTTTTTTTCCATTGTTTTGAAAATATCAAAAGTAGCGTCACTAAAACCGCTGTAACTTGTAAACTAATCATCGAAATGTCATGAAATTTTGACACCTATCGTTTAAAGGTTGGTACTTCCTAAAAATTATATGGATTTTTTGAACAGGGCGACATATATGTGTCAGACCAAAAACTTTTCGGCCTACGTGTTAATTGTGCTTCCGTTAAAGAAAATAAATATTATTTTTTAAATCTTGACGTAGATTGTAATGTACAGGGTGAGTCAATGATATAGTAAATTTCATTATCTCATTTGTTTCGGGAATGACGAAAAAAATGTTAAATACAATAGTTTTAGGGAATGTTGAGGCGCACAGTTTAAGATTATTTTTGAGTATACAGGGTACTTCAAAAAAGTGGCCGATAAAACATATATTTTTTTAAATGGAACATCCTATTTTCTAATTTAATTTTAAATTCTGCGTAAAATTTTATAACTTTTTTTTATTAATAATGTTATATACCTAGTAGTTTTTCTAATATTTCAATTTCTTTATAAAAAATACAAATTTTAAGTTTTGTAAAAAATTGCCAATAACGCCATTGTTTCTGAAGGTGGAATACTGATAATTGATACTAGCATTCTCTAGAGATGAAAAAAAAGATATCAAGAAATTTGAGTTAGATGCTACAGGGTGTTCAAAATAAACTTATGCATTTCGACTATTTTAAATTGAAAAATCTCAATTTTTTTAAATGGCACATCCTGTATATTATTATTTTTTCTGATAGATTTTACAAAACTTTCCAACTTTTATTAATTATGTCATATACCTATTTCTAATAGTTTTCGATTTATTTTGAATTTTTCAATTTTTACCCATGTTTTTAATACACTTACGCTATAATATCACAGTTGCTAAGACAGAACAAAAATGTAGGCATTGTCAAATTTTTACATGTCTATTAAGCAAGCAAAAATAGTTTAATTTATTGTAGTAAGTGACGTATAAAGGTAATAGTTATGGATTGGATATGGATAAAAATGAATTAACTGATATGGTTTATATACTGGGCGAGGCGGGAAAAAATTGTCTTTTGGCAGTAAGGCTTCACGGAGCGAAGTACCTTAATAGACGTATACAATCTAGAAAATCTTTTCAGTGCTTAATAGAAGGGGTTGATGGTAGTGGTAGCGTTGGGTATACGAAACGGAAATTAGTAAACCAGAATGCTACCAATGAGGAAAAATAAATGGAGATTTTACTTCATGTTGAAGATAATCCCCAGGTCAGCAGCCGTCAACTAGCTGACTTATCTGACACATTCCAATCTACGGCTAATCGCACCACGAGAAAATACAAGTATCATGCCTTTCATATGGAACTACACCAAGAACTACAAGGCCGTGATTTTGAATGACGAATAAACTTTTGTACCACCATGAATGGAGCAATAGAGGCCGATCCAAATTTTTTGTCCAAAATAATGTTTTTTGATGAAGATACTTTTCGCAGTAATGGAGCAGTTAACAGCCATAACATGCATTATTATTAAACAGTTAATTCATTTTGTGTCCGGGAAAGTCAAAATCAAAACTATTGGTCGCTTAATGTATGGTGTGGAATATTAAATTTTTGAATTATTGGTCCATATTTTTTCCGCGAACCGCTTAACGGGCCTAGATATGTAAATTTTTTGCAAAACGAATTACCCCAGCTTCTTGAAGCAGTTAATAACTTTGAAAGGGAACAAATGTGGATTCAACAAGACGGAGCTCCTGCTCATTACCACCGGGAAATTCGGGAATTTATCGTTACCCACAAAAATGGATCGGTAGGAATGGATTCATTCAGTGACCCCCGGTCATGTGACTTAACACCTTTAGACTTCTTTTTGTAGGGCTACATTAAAGATCATGTTTATGTGAATCCCCCTATAACACCAGTAGATATGGAAAATAGGATACGGGATGCTTTAATAATTAGATAATATAAACTGTATTAAAATTATTATTAACTCTTTGTTTATGTTTTCACAATAGCGTAAGTGTATTAAAAACAAGGATAAAAATTTAAAAATTCAAAATAAATCGAAAACTATTAGAAATAGGTATATAACATACTTAATAAAAGTTGGAGGGCTTTATAAAATCTATCAGAAAAAATAATAATATACAGAGTGTGCCGTTTAAAAAATTTGAGATTTTCAAATGCATAATTTTTTTTGAACACCCTGTAGCATTTAACTCAAATTTCTTTACATATATCTTTTTTTTAATCTCTATAGAACGGTCGTACTAATTATGAGTATTCTACCTTCAGAAACAATGGCGCTACTGGCAATTTTTTAGAAAACTGAAAACTAGTATTTTTTTAAAAAAATTGAAATATTAGAAAAACTACTAGGTTTAGGTATATAACATTATTAATAAAAAGTTATAAAATTTTACCCAGAATTTAAAAATAAATTAGAAAATAGGATGTCCCATTTAAAAAAAAACATATATTATATCGGCCATACTTTTTTGACTTTAAACTGTGCACCTTAACATTCCCTAAAACTATTATATTTAACACTTTTTCATCATTCCCGAAACAAATGAGATAACGAACTTTACTCTATTGTTAACTCACCCTGTACTGAGTGTAGAGTGTAGAGATTACTGATTAGTTTCGTGACTTGATCACAGAGAGCTAATGTTCTTTAGATCTCAAAATTTTTAAAGTTTCTTTGCTAAAATAAATTATTGTAATAGTGAAAAAATTACTCTTCGAGATTTTTTGTCTCTTCACTTCAGGGTACCTAAAATACGAAAAACACATTTCCGCATTTCTGTGGGCCTATCTGTTTACACGACAACTCTTGAACAAAATGTGATATTGATTTCAGATTTGTTATATTGTGCATATAAATTTTAAAGTAGTAATGGCACTTTCAGTTTCTGGGTGATATTAAGGAGAGTGGTTGAAAAATTTTATTTATTTACAATGCCTTTATTAGATTTTTTTTCGGTTTTTAGTTAAGTTAATGAACATATGTTAAGTATTTATGTAATTTATGTAACAAGTTAAAAAAAAGGAAAGGGTGTTATACGATTTGCTTAATATATATTGTGTTATCCGAGTGAAGTGGGTTCTTGTTAGTTGTGTTGTACATTCTTTTTAGAAATTTTGCAGTTGAGACATTGGAAGCTTGTGTATTTTTTTATTATTTTCAGTTTTGATAGAAATAGTGTGTGCAGGGTGATCCTTTATAGACGCCCGGCCCCGATTTATGAAAAATTGTTGGATATTTATTTTTTTTTTTAATGTAGAATGGTAGAGTGCACGTCAAGGGGAATACTGACGTATTTGACATTTAGTAGCGAAAACGACGCTGAGTGCCGCGACGCCACACAACTTTTTTTTCCATCGACATACCTTTTGTAAAATGACTTTGGAAAGCCCTAATTTTTTTCAACATTTCCTCGTTAAACTGTTTTTTTTTAAATTTGTTTTGCAAAAGAGTTATGCAGCAAAAACCCTCTAAAATATTATTTTTGGGTCATCGCGATTGCCATGGATCGTATGCCCCATTTGGTAGTTATTTAACAATTTATCTAGTAGCCGGCTCTTATACTTTAATCTAACAGCTCTTGTTTGCACACCTATTCAATTCAATATAGTTAAACTAAGTAATCAGAGCGTTAATAGCTTCTGGCTGAAGTGGTTTGCAATGCTGAAAAAGTAGATATTATTCTCATTTATGGAGAGAAGCAAGAAGAAATTTTCTGGAAACCGTCAGACTGTATCGAGAACGTTACTCCGACAGGTATATCACAGATCACACTATGTTCTGTCGATTAGAACGAAACTTGTTGAGCAATATGGAAGCTTTTTTGGACAGACAGCTATTTCTAAACGAAAAATTGTTTTAACAGATAAAACCGTAGCCGAAATAAGCAATATTTTCAAAATCATCCATATAATTCAATCAAACAAGCAAACAGGCAATTAAGTGTGGTGGGCGATATGGGACTATTCAGAAACCTATTAAAGCTAACAAACATGACTATAAAATGCATAATCTTCAGTTTGTTAACACAATTTGATTCGAAACGACGAATAAGTTTTGTAACAGAAATGATTAAATATGATGAAGAACGTTATTTTCTGAATCATATATTATGGACAGATGAAAGCCGTTTTGTCAGCAACGGCGAACCTAACAGAAAAAATTATCATTACGGGGCTGACGAGAATTCATGCAATGTTAATCAAATTCAGAATCAAGGCCATTATGGCGTTAATGTATGGTGTCGGATAATTGGCAGACATTTAGCTAAACCATACTTTTTCGAGGGAACACTAACTGGACATAGATACTATAATTTCTTGGTTAAGACTCTACCAGTTTTATTAGAAAATGTTCCCACCACCTCATTTAACTAGAGACAGAGAGAGAGAGAGTATTTGAATGAACGGTTTCAACAAAGATGGATAAGGATTCACAGCCCAGTTACTCAATGGGCATCTAACTCACAAGACCACAGGTCGTTAAATTTTTCTTGTGGGAGGACTTTTAAAGATACTACTAGATTGTATACAAAACTGCGTCAAATGATATTGAGCACTTAAAGGCAAAAATATTAGATGCGTGCAATAGTATATCTCGAGAAATTATTTACTCACTCATCAAGCGTTAATGAAAAGAATGAAAAAATGCTTGACAGAAGAATGAAGATATATAGGAAATATCCTTTTTTTTTTTATTTTTTAAGTTTCAAACATTTAATTTTATAAATAAGTAATAAGTTATGTAATGTTATAAGTTATAGAGTTTTTTTGTGGTTTTAGTAAAAATATTGTTTCTTGTTTTTTATTGTTTTTTTTTTTACTGTTCAAAGTTATTGTATTAAACATTATAATAATTACTGTCAGATTAAAGTATGAAAGTCACCTACTAGATAAACTGTTTGAAAACTCCCAAACGTGGCATACTATCCATGGCAATCGCGTTGACCAAAAAGTAATATTTTAGAGGGTTTTTGCAGCATAACTTTTTTGCAAAACAAATTAGAAAAAAAAAGTTTAAGGAAAAAATGTTGAAAAATATTAGGACTTGCGAACGCCGTTTTACAAAAGGTATGTCGATGGAAAAAAAGTTGTTTGCCGACGCGGCACCCAGCGTTGTTTTCACTACCAAATGTCAAATACGTCAGTATATTCCTTGACTTGCACTATACCATTCTACACTGAAAAAAAAAACTAACCAAAATTTTCCATAAATCGGGGTCGCACATCTAAAAATGATCGCACTGTACAAAAAAAATAAATGGTTCAGTTGTAAATGCGTACGAAGTATTTGTTCTGCTCATGTTTAGTTTTGTTTAATATTTCACAATAAGATATTAAATTGTAGTGATTGGATTATTTTATTCATTAATATAAGAGAACCAAACCAAGTAATTATTTTAACAATCCGTGTTTGTAAGGAAGATAGTAAGTAAATCAATTTACCGATTTTTTAACTCTTTAAAATGTTACGTAATTTCAACTATTCGCTCGTTGATACTGCTAAAACGTTCCTGTGTTTACAATGTGCGATGCTCTGCGTGATAATCCATACGTTATTCATAGTTTAAACCTGAACAGCATTAATTTCGTCATCTATAGTTAGTGATTTCGTCAAGCCCGCATTTGAGATATTACACATACAACTGTATCTTGCGCCTTTTGTGGTAATATATCAAACTTTAAAACGCTGGATCCTACTGTTGTCATTGGGTTGTGACAATTTGATGTCTGATAGACCCAATGACAACAGTAGGATCCAGCGCTTCCAGAGTAAGTTGTTGCCCAAAAGGACCGAAATATTGGCTAAATGAACATTGTGTGAACTTTTATCACTCCCTTTGCCGAGTTCCCCAACAAATTTTATATATATGTATATATATATATATATATATATATATATATAAATATATATATATATATATATATATATGTATATATATATATATATATATATATATATATATATATATATATATATATATATATATATATATATATGCATCAGACACCTCTCCATCTTTCTAGGGATTTATCCTTTTTGCTGTTTCTTTTACGAATATATGGACATGGTATCTGTCGAAGTGGTTGAGGTGCCGAAACACACATTTGTATTTCCTAGCACTGTTAGGACAATGCGGTAATGATATCACGACCGTTGTCTAATTTCTGCATTAATTACTACCTAATTACATACATAACATCCAGCTGCTGACCGGAATATTTGATATTAGACACTAATTTTCAGTATAGAAGAACATGACCTCATTCATTCACCGTATTAAATTTTGCATATTGTTACGCCAGTTTTACTAGTAAAACGAATATTTTAAACCATTAAAGTTCACCTCTAGACATGAAGAAAAAAAAAAACATACATGTAGTTTTCAAAAACACTAGCGTCTATACACACAAAATTGAACAATAAACCGAAAATAATGTTGAGTCTTACTTTTTTTTGGATTTTTTACCAGTTCATGTTAGTACCTATATTTTATAACTGTTACTAAAATGACCCTTTCCTGTTTTTTTTTGAATTCGTGAAATAAGTTATCTTTAAATTATATTCGAGGTTTAATTTATCTTAAATAAGATATAATCATTTGCCAATAATTTTTATGACTTAAAAATTACAAGTTAATAACGTGGAATTGAATGTTATGGAAATTTTTGACATTATATCCTGTACTCGCCTTTACAAAACGGCAAGTGTGCTATTCTTGTGCAATTACGTGAAACTACTTTCTTGATATTTCACCAGGAGATTATTAGTTTCTTCTATCTCCTGAAAACTTGTTTAGAACAGCAACTTTCAAAATTTAAAAGCTAATATGATGTTTATTTTTCAGCTGAGTAAAAAGTACATTTGAGACAAAAATATGCTCGCATAAATAGATAGGACGAAATCGTTATAGCAAAAGGAGTGCCTTACTAATACTTAAAACAATAATTTTTCTTATAATTTTTTATTTATATAAATGCAAGTAAAAAAATATAGATTATATGAATAAAAAATGTCATCACGAAAATATAGTAAATATGGTAAGAAAATACAGTAACATAAACTTAACAAACAATCTAAATTATCTAGATAAACTAAATGGTTTAAATTACTAATTATGCTGTTTTTTCTCGTTTCATTCTAAGATTCTATTTTTTTCTTAAAAATTTTAATTAAAATCAATTTAGAAACTGGGCTAGCAATATTTTACTAACAGATTCTTATGTCTAGACTGTTAAGTTAAGGTTATCCACTAGTGTTCCTCAGCAGCCCTCACGATGCTCTGCTTTTTGCACTTAATAAAGTAGCTCAAAATGTTTTACCCTTCTCTTTATTCCAGGTTAATCGAGCAGCTGAATTGCTTCAGTGTTGGTGTGATTATGAAGCCGTTCTTTATCGCATTAGGCAGCAGCTATTTCCACATCCAGGTCTCTATGCAGGCCACTGCCCCCAGCATTAACAACGCCTCTTAATACTTTATTTTGAAATCTCTAAATGATTTCTGTTCTGCTTGGACTGGCACACCTCTACAGTTGGATATCGTATGTCTAAACTGGTTTTAGGATTTGTTTATATATAACCAATTTATTATGAATTGACAGTTTGCAGTTTTTGTCTACTACATTTTTTATGTGTTCTTTCTGTTTTAAACTTTGCTTTGGAACTATATGACTGTTAAGAGTGATTGCCATCTGTTCTGTGACTTTATTTGTGAAGTAGATATACACTAATTTGCTTTCGTTGAGTGTAATATGCCAGCGTTTTGTCCATGGATAATTTCCATTCAAAGCTTCTTAAAGTTTTTTAACAGCTTCTTTTTCAGTTTTCTCAATTGCCAATACACCTGCAATTTTTTTATTAGTAGAACATGTATTTCTAAGATTAAAGTGTCTTAGATAGATAAAGTGTTTGGTCTTCTTCATGTATGGTTCCTAACCATGAATGACTTGATTTCTTTTCATTTTGTGGTTTGTTACTACAAGTATTTGTTGCAACTTTTATGATGCTTAGTAATGAAGATATATAAGGAATTACAGATAAATCAACAGATTTTTATTTTTTTTTTTAAACTAAAAATTAAAGTAGTGTTTTGAGATAATCTCAAGGAGTTTAAAATTATATTTTACTGCAAGCGTAAAGAGAAAAAGTTCTAATTAGACTTAATGGATTGTAAATAATTATAAGTTGGATATAGCTTTCAATAAATCTAACTTCTAATCATTGAGAGTCAAATGGCTGTGCTTCGCTATTATATTTAACTAAGGATATAATTTAATTACAGTTCTAATAGCCGTAATTATAAGACCACAATATTTATATTAATAACTATGTAAGAAAGAGGTTGTTTTTATGTGTGTTAAATTTCACTCTTGTTTTACGTTTAATCAAAGGGTTGGCGAAGTGACGAAGAAGGCAATTGTTAACGCTGCATTCCTAGCGTTTCCAATAGGATTATCGAATAACTACTAGGTAAAAAAAAATATGATAGAAAGTTAAAATAGACGGAAAAACTTCAGAAAGAAGTAGTAATATATATTTGTCTAGGATTTATCAGGGAATTCCAAAAAAATATTGGCACAGACTTAAATTTGTCCATACATGTTACGAAGCTCATCTAAAAAAATTTGTGTCATAGAATCTGACTAATGCGAGTTATGTGGAATGGTTGACGACCTGAATCATATTTTTTTTTTAATGTCGTAAATATGGTAATGTTCTATCCTCAAAATGAATAAAGAGCTACTGTACACCGTTCAACGGTCTCATGTACTTACACTTTTAGATAATTTTGAAATTCAAAGGCTTGTCATGTCTTATTTATCAAAACAATATTGAACTTTGAATTCTGAATATAACTATTGTCCTCATGTAATCCCAAATTTATATGTTACCTCGGGTCTATCTGTTTATTTTAAAATGTTTTGATTAGCCCAGAGAGAAAAGATTGTAAGCACGTCTCTATTCCCCTTAGAGAGGGCAGTTTTCCTTTTTTTATCGTTTTCTAATAAAAAGCAACCTCTCAATCTTAGTGAATGACACAGGCCGACGAAACTGGACAAACTCCAGATGCTGAAACCAGGGTTTTTAGTGCGCTCGATACGAACTCTACCTTAGAATTGCTCACATCAAGTTTTCGAGATATCCCAATCTAAAAATGCAAAAAACATGGTTTTTCGCTATATTCGGAATTATATTACACTGCGAATAAATTTTTCTCCACAAAACTCAATACGGCATCTGAAAGTGCTACTCTTCCCCTTTAAAACGCATTTTTAGTAGCAACATTGTTTATCTGTTATTATATATGGTGTCCCATTTTAATGTACCAGGCTTCTTATTTTTTTATGTCAACTTTTAGTAAAAAAGTTTCAGACAAAAGGTGAAGGGTTTTGACGGAACAATAAAATGATATACTTGTACTAACATTGAACCATTATTTTGAAGGTAATTTCAAGGTCACCTTTGACTTTTTAAATAGGAATCCATGTTTTTTATGACAGTATCATATTTCCCTAACAAAAATACCTAACTTTTGTTCGAAAAATTTTCCTCGGTAATACTGCGTTCTTCAATACTTCATTGATAAAAACATTACACTCTTAATCCCCAAAGAAGCATAAAGGTAAATGAACTTAACAGGCGTCTAGTGAAAATTGAAGAGGGATATTATATTCTCCAATCCTAAAAGAATCAAAATTTAGCACAACAGAAAGGCAAACGTAATAAACTCTTAACCAAATTAGTATGGTTGTAACGAGAACGCCAAACTAATTTTGATGGACGAAAATATTTAAAGAGTACTTGGAGATACCGCAACGAATTTTGTGGAGAAAAATTATTTCGCGGTAACATAAACCAGAATATAGCGAAAAACTATGTTTTTGCATTTTTAGGTTAGGATATCTAGGATGTGATAGAGCAATTCTGAGGTCGAATTTGGATTTACTGCACCAAAAATCTTCGAAAACGTAGTGTCTAGTCTTAGGGTTTGAAAAATGTTGGCCTGTGTAATTTTTAATACACTTTAAATTTGGTATGAAGTGTTCTAGTCAATGATTGGCTGTATGGCAGAACTGCCCAAGCCAAAATTAAAAGAAAAAGCTTAGCTAGTAATTGAAAATTATCGGATATGGCATAAATAAATATATATGGTTTGCTTAAAAGCATTTTTGATATGAAATAGAATACATACTTCTATCTAAACAGTAAGGAACAGACAACATTGTCTTCAAACAGCGTGTCATAAAACGTATTTTGTTGAAGATAGACCGAAAAAAGCTTTTGGCGCTGATCGAATACCTGCTAAAAAAATGGGCGAACGAAGTAACACCAGTATTCTGGCTTTTAAGCCTATTAGAGAATATTTCTTTTTTTGCTGGAAATGCGCTACAGTTCAGCCCATATCCAAAAAAAGCAAAAAGACCTTGCAAAATAACTACCAGTTCCAGGGCTTTCAATAATAATGAAAATGATTGAAAACGCTATCAATGTTATTTTATACATATTTGGAACAGCGCAACTGAACATTTTGAAAAATTTATAGAGATTGCGTTTGATATATGCAAGGCATTTGACCGTGTTTCACATAACGGATTAGTGGCTAAGCTACGCTCTTACAGTATGTCTGAACAGTTCTGTTAATGGCTCTCGTGTTTCCTCAGAGTGCGTCCCGTACGAGTAGCAGTTGACGGATTTATTACCTATAACTTCACTATTAACGCTGGTGTGACCAAGGCTCCATTTTTTTTTTTTTTTTTTTTTAATGGGTATAGCACACGTGCTGTAGGGAAGTCCCTAAAGTGCTACAGGTGCGACACGTGTGCGGAAAAAGCAAATCACGTTGTTCTTGAATCGCTGTAAATTGTACTCGGTGGGAAACACAATCCTGGGTAAGCCATTCTAAAGGGATGATGTTCTCCTCCTCCTGCTTGAAATGCGTTATACGAGGAGTAACAAGCTGAACCTCATACGGATGTGAAGTATCAGCGCGACGTGTACTTCTAACATGCACTGCTCTGGGAGGAATTAAGCGGGCTACATCCTTTGAACACTCTCCATGAAAATACTTGTAGAATAGACTCAAGTCGCCAACCGTTCTTCGATGTTCGAGCGAATCAACGCCGCGGTCAGTTCTGGGTCTCCAATCAGACGAACAGCCCTTCTCTAAACAGAATCCAACAAATGCAGTGTATGTTTGGGAGCGGAGCCCCAAACATGGGAGCAGTATTCCATAGTTGGTCGAATTTGAGCTTTGTAAAGAATTAACAGTTGTTGTGGAGTGTAAAGCTTTCTGGTTCGAAAATAATATTCCCAACTTTTGAGAAGCTCTCCTTGCTATGCCAGCAACATGTTCATGCCAGGACATATTTGCTCCCAAATTAACGCCCAACAAATTGAGTGACGATGCCAGGGGAATGGAGTGCCCCGACATAACTATGTCGGGTTCAGCAACGTTAACTTTTTTAGAAAAAACTGCCGCCTGAGTTTTTGTAGCGTTAAATGCCACTTGGTTACTGTAACCCCAAGATAGAATTTCTTCCAGGTCTTTGTTAAGTTGAATGAGTTCCTGCTGTCTGCGGATATTCGCCTGAGCAGCCGATGTCCGAGCGTTCAAAGTGAATGAGCGTACTGTCATCTGCAAAGCTGTAGATTGGATTCCCGATCTTTTCCAGCAGATCGTTAATGTAAATGAGAAAGAGAGTAGGAGACAGTATGGAGCCTTGGAGCACACCGGCGTTAACAGTAAAGGTGTTAGAAAGAAATCCGTCGACTGCGACTCGTAAAGAACGCTCTCTGAGGAAACATGAGAGCCACAAACAGAACTTTTCAGATATACCATAAAAGCGTAGCTTAGCCAACAGTCCATCGTGCCAAACATGGTCGAATGCCTTGGATATGTCAAGAGCAACCGCTCGAGATTCTCCGAAGTGTTCAATTGTGTTGTTCCAAACATGTGTTACATAAGTCAGTCCTTACTATTTTCTATTCTTGTTCTCTCTCTTTACAAAAACTATCTGCTGGAAGGGACCAAGGATCCAATTTACGACTCTGCAGATGACAGTACGCTAATTTCTTCATTTGGTTTGAATGCTCGAACATCGGTCACTCATGTGAATATCCGCAGATAGCAGAAAGTCGTTTGACTTAAAATCTAAGAGAAATTCTACCTTAGGGTGATAGAAATCAAGTTCAATTTAACGCTACAAAAACACAGGAGGTAGTTTTTGCTGACAAAGTTAACATTACAGAATATTTACAACTCGAGATACTCCATTGGATAGCATTGTCACTCAACTTGCTGGGCGTCAAGTGGGAAGCAAATATGTCTCGGCATGAACATCTAGTATACATAGCAAAGGGAGTTTCTTAAAATATGGAAATATTATTTTTAAGTAGATAGCTTTATACTTCACAACAACTTTTAATTCTGTACAAACCTCAAATTCGACAACTGATGGAATACTGTTCACACTGTTTCTATATTTGAGAATCTGTTTCCAAACGTACACGGTTCTGCTCCCAAACATACATTACACTTGTTGAATTTTATACAGAAGAGAGCTATTAGCCTGATTGGAGATTCAGAACTCTCCAGCAATCCTGATTCCTTGGAACATCGAAGAGCGGTTGGCGCTTGAGTCTATTCGTGTGTTGAATTGTTGTAGCCCGCTTACTTCATCCCAGAACGGTGCATGCCAGGAATACACGCCGCGGTAATACATGAAATCCGTATGAGGTTCAGCTTGTCACTTCTCATACAAGCCTTTTCAAGCAGTCTTTTATATGGAGAATCTCACCTTCTTTGGAACGATTTGTCCGGAACTGTGTTTCTCCCTAGTATAATTTACAGCCTTTCTAAACCAAAGTAAGTTGCTTTTTCCGCACACGCGTAGCCCTTGTAGCGCTATAGCGCACGTAAACTATGCCCATAAAAAAAATGATGGAGTGACAGTTAGATCATCTAATATAGAATAAAACTAAACTGAAAATGCACTGTTATGAAGAACATTCAAATAATTTTTTAGAAAATAGGTTAAATTAAATTTAGAAAATACAAATACTTAAACTGCAATTAGGAATAGTATATATACACACATATATATATATATATATATATATATATATATATATATATATATATATATATATATATATATATATATATATATATATATATATATAAATATATATATATATATATATATATATATATATATATATATATATATATATATATATATAAAATATATATAAATATATATATATATATATATATATATATATATATATATATATATACATATATATATATATATATATATATATATATATATATATATATATATATATATACATATATATATATATATATATATATATATATATATATATATATATATATGTATATATATATATATATATATATATATATATATATATATATATATATATACATATATATATACATATATATATATATATATATATATATATATATATATATATATATATATATATACATATATATGTATATATATACATATATATATATATATATATATATATATATATATATATATATATATTTTATGGGTCTAGCACACGTGCTGCAGGGAAGTCCCTAAAGCGCTACAGGAGCGACACGTGTGAGGAAAAAGCGATTCACGTTGTTCTTGAATCGCTGTAAATTGTACTCGATGGGAAACACAGTCCTATATATATATATATATATATATATATATATATATATATATATATATATATATATATATATCTATATATATATATATATATATATATATATATATATATATATATATATTTATATATATATATATATATATATATATATATATATATATATAAATAATATATTTATATATATATATATATATATATATATATATATATATATATATTTATTGTATATATATATATATATATATATATATATATATATATATTTATTGTATATATATATATATATATATATATATATATATATATATATATATATATATATATATATATATATATGTAATATATATACATATATATATATATATATATATATATATATATATATATATATATATATATATAGATATATATATATATATATATATATATATATATATATATATATATATATATATATATATATATATATATATATATATATATATGTCTTTTAGACTGATCACAAAAAAAGTTTTTATATTTGGCGGTGTTGTCAGCTAATAACCTTCTATTAGATGTACATAGGTATCTCTGAAATTTGGGTCCAAAAATACTAAGGTTTAGAGGGTGTTAAAGTCGATTTTATTGGTAGCATCACTGTACTGTATATTTTACCGGATAAAAACATAATTGTATGTTGAAAATACTACTTTTTTGAGGTGGCAATTGTATAGATATGTAGAACTGACAATAACGTACAAATTTAGACCACGTGCGACCACGGAAGACCAAACAAACTCAAGTTATGGGCAATTAAGAGACGTTTAAGATGCACAAAGAGGCAAATTTCGAACTTAATGGTTCCCTTACGTTGCACGCGTTATTATTTCAGTTATAAATTGCATAGATATTCTGGATTAAAAATTATGAACAAATTTAGACCACATACATCCATGGCTTACCGAGGAAAGTCAAGTTATGCGCAATTAAAAGACGTATAAAATTCAAAAATAGGCCAAATTTTGTATTTTATGGTTACTTTTTGTTGTAAACCTTATTTTTTTGACCTATAAATTGCACATATATTTAGGACTAACAATTTTGAAAAATCTTAGGCCATATAAGACCATGTCAAAAACGAAAACTTTAGTTATGAGCAGTTTAAAGAGGTATGAAATGCTCAAATAGACCAAATTTCATATTTAATGGTTTTGTTGCACACTTTATTTTTTTGAGGTATAAATTGCATAGATATCCAGCAATGACAATTATGAACAAATTTGGACTACGTGCAACCATGAGCGACCACGTAAAGTCAGGTTATGATCAATTAAAAGACGTATAAAATTTAAAAATAGGCTTGTATTTATATTTATTTATATTATATTTATGTAGGCTGCTAAAGTAGCAGACATGAAAACTAACCTAACCTAACGGTCATTTTGGGTTTGAGAAAGTAATTACTTTTTTCTTTCGACCTTCCTTAAGTTAGGTGATAAATAAATATAAATAGTACCCTATTTTTGAATTGTATACGTATTTTAATTGCTCATAACTTGACTTTACTTGGTCGCTCATGACTGCACGTAGTCTAAATTTGTACATGATTGTCAGTCCTGGATATTTATGCAATCTATACCTCGAAAAAATAAGGTGTGCAACAAACAGTAACTATTAAATACGAAATTTGGTATGTTTGTGCATTTTAAACGTCTTTTATGTGCTCATAACTTGAATTTACTTGGTCGCACGGGATCTAAATTTGTACGTAATTGTCAGTTCTACATATCTATGAAATTAAAACTTCAAAAGTTATGTCTTCAACGTACAATTGCGTTTTTATCCTGCAAAATATACAGTACACTGATGTCACCAATAAAATCGATTTTAGCACCCTCTAAACCTTAATATTTTTGGACCAAAATTTCAGAGATCTCTATATATTATAAAAGGTTTTTAGCTAGTAGCTAGTACATATATATATATATATATATTATATATATATATATATATATATATTACATATATATATATATATATATATATATATATATATATATATATATATATATATATAATATATATACTTAGACTGACCACAATTTTTCCATATCCAGAAATTCTTATATAGTAATTTTTCTTTGGTACGTATAATTTTATTTTTAGCTGGATATTTTTAATCCAAATAAAAGCTTTCTTGGATAATGTCAATACTTAACATGAAAATGTTATTTTACATACGAGCCTTACAAAATACGTGTAAGTCTCTGGTGACTTAAGTTATAATATTCTGTCATCATAAATACGTACATTTTTATGCGACGTGGAAAGAATGTAATTATGGTTTCCGTGGAAAACGAGTATTTTGGTATATAGAGAATTCCCAAAGCTCAGCGAAAGTTCCATTTCAAATATGTGGAGATGACTTGATACAAAAAATTTAAATTAGCCGAAATACGCGGGCATAAATAAGACTCAAAGCGGTATTTTGCTTTTATCTTATACATCAGCAAGTTTTAAAAATAGGACCTTAAACAAGAAAAAAGTTTATGCAAAGTTATTTTGCCTCAGAATTATTTGCTCAACTTTTCTTTTAAATATTATAATATATGTTAGTCCTTGAATTTATTTTATTAATTGCGGAATTCTTGACAAACAATTGGTAACGTTATTTGTGCTGTATTTCCCTTAGGGACATGCAGCTGTATAATAAACATTGAATTTGACAATTTCATACTAAATAATAGCTTAATCCATTCATCTGGAAACCTGGAAAATTCTTATATTATTTAAACTATACAATATTCAGCGGCCCACACCCCTTTTACTTATCAAAGTTGAAAGAAATGTGAGTATTAATTTTTGGTTTCAAGATCTCTAAAAACTCTATCAACTAAAAACATGGGAAAATTCCCATAATACGGAAGCTTTCAAAGTTTAGATAAGAAATCGCGATTTTTGGGTTCAGAACGCGTCAAATTGAAGTGACTTTTCGAGGTTTCTCGCCTACAATTTCACTAATCATCTTCAGGAATTTTTACCCTTCGTGACCTCGTGGCTCAGTTTAATGATTTTTTCCGTGTGTTATGCAGATTATAACCCGAGTACCTATTATTGTTCGCAGACTGTAAACTTCGATTGATTCCTTAAATGTATATAAAAATTAATAACAGTAGCAAGAACTTTGGCTTATCCTACATTGATATAACCTGTAGAGTCTTTATGTTAAGCTCTAGTGGGTTACATAATTTGTTCCTTTTTAATACACCTTTGATGTTCCTTAATTATAGTCGCTATTGATCTTCCAGGTTCCTTCTACATATGCTGGTAACAGGAAATTTTTAGATACCTTCTGCTTGCAAAATTGTGCCTCCACTCCAGTTTGACATGGTCTAATACTAGGAACCATAATTTCCCATCTTTCTCATAATACTATCGAAATTAGAATATTTAACGATTCCAATCCTGTTTATCACCTATAACCATGTTAAAATTGGAAGTAATGAGAAAATAACCTAATTCTGAAAAAAAAAACGGATTTGTAGCACGATACGAAAATAGCAACCCTTCTAACCACCCCATTTAACCCTAATTTATTTTATTATAAATTATACACTTAAAAATTGTTTAATATATCATCTAAAAACACTTTTCAAATTCTCATTATATTATAAAAACTAAATAATGTTTAAAGACCCCTACCGATTTTACTCCCTTCTCGAGTTAAAATTGAAAATAATGACAACATAACTTTATTTTAAGATTCTTGACTTTAACGATGATAAACAGGACGTATAATAGGATATATTAAAAACAAGCCCTCTAATTTCTACCTCAACTTTTTATGCTTTATTTTATTTATAGCAAAAATTTATTTATTATCGCAGCAAATAACCAGGAAAAATTAATATATTTCTATTTAAACTTAAGAAAATTTAACGACACTAACTCCTTTCAGCCCCTTCCCCCGAAGGGATGTAGATCAAAAACTATAGGTCTCATTCGATCGGTTACAAGGAGAAAGACATTTTTTAGCCAGCACCAACTTTCCCGTATTTATACCACCGTTTCTGATTGTTTCTCATTGGTTTGGCAATATTACTCCGCCCACCTTTAGGATTTCTCCATCTCTCTCTTGATGCATGTAGTTCGCTACTTACTTCTGCAGTTGTTGTGATCCCCCTTGACTCTGCAGTTGCTGACGATAAAGTACATTCTTTGTCTTCTTCGTCAGTAGCTGACTCTTAATCATTCGGAAAAAAGCAGGGATCAACATTAGAATCATCAACTTGAGAAGAAGAAAAACAGCTGGATGAAGATGACGATGACGATATGATTGATGAAGCTAAGGAATTACTTGGTTCCCGCTCCTCATTTCTCGGGTTACCATAACTGTATTATAATCTGTAAAAAAATTAATGAATTGTTGGGTAATTCAAAAGAAAAAGGAATCGATTTATTTGGTTGATAAGAAAAATATCAATTTATTTACCTTTAGTCACCTCAGTTTCATGAGAAACATTCTCTGTCACATTAGACAATGTCTGCATTGATACCAGAGGATCGCTGGTGCTTTTCGAAGACTGTTTTCTACTCCTGCAATGAAAATTTTCTAGCCTAAAAGTTATTGTGATATTATAATAGAATGCAAAGTTTACGTTCAATAATCACAAACTAAGAAATAAAATTGGATGTACCTATGATAGGGGTCTAGTGCTAGGAGAAGTAGGTAGGTAGTAACTGAAACAATGTTAAATATCGAACCAAAATAAGGTACAAATAGTTTTACTTACTCTATTCCGAGACACAACAGAATCTTCTCTCCTCGAGTTGCTATATTCACAGTAGGGACTTGTAAATCACACTAAAAGGAATGGTTGCAAATTGGTTTTTGGCGACATAAGTACTATAACTTATTAAAGAATCCTTGCAAGTGTAAATACGCCACTATCGTAATAAAAAAACGAAAGCACGAATTAACGCATTAATGACGTAACTGGAAATCCGTCACTATTGCACGTAGTTTTAGACTAGTTCGGCAGTCACTCACTGACACACACTCGCTCCCATCTCTAATGCACGAAAAGAGCTCCTCCATCCCAACTTCCACGCGATGTAAAGTTGTACTACCCTTACGGCATTCACGCGTCAGTTAGATATGCATACTGCTAGCGTTTTTATGGCCCTATCTAAACAGACAGATTTTTAGTTACGTCACTAAGAATACATTACTGACGTTATGCCTAACTGTCAGCCTATAACTTGAAACAACTAAACCCATAGTTTGTACTATGTAATATATATTATTTATTATCATAAAAAGTATATAAACAAGTAGAGTACCAATTTATGCATCTTGTTGAGATTGATCCTAAAAATAAATATTTTTTCAAGAAATTAAACGAATAAAAACAACACGAATGAAAAAATTTTATTTCGATATTGCAAAAGATAGGTTAGAAATCAATAGTGCTTGTGATGAGAAAAGAATCCTAATATTATTTGTTTATTTTCATATGATATATATATATATATATATATATATATATATATATATATATATATATATATATATATATATATATATATGTATATATATATATATATATATATATATATATATATATATATATATATATATATATATATGTCACATATTTTGATACTAAGGGAAAAGATGTATCTTGTGCCGACTATTACCGTAGATTACAATATCTTGAAGAGTAAAGTAAACATTTAGAAAAAACATAACTGCAAAATTATTATTGTTTGTAATGAATGCTGAACTATTCTTCAGTAATTCTCGAGATATTTCACAGCAAGAGGGGAAATGCTTTAACTGCTGTAGGACTCCTAATAAGGGATGGATACACAGCCCCACAAAAAAAAAAAGTTGGGTATACTTTTGATGCGATATATCAGATCCGTAGTATTTTTGCCCGCTGATCACGAATCTGACGTCAGAATATCGCCATCACATCTCAATTTTTTTCTAACCTCAGAAAATAGGTAAAAATTAGTAAAAATTAAGAAAAAATATACTCCTAAAAAATTGATTCAAGCTTTTTCATGAATCCAAAGATGTATTAATATGTATTCGGACACGCTAAGCTAATATTCATCGGTTGGATTAAGCCATACAGTTCTGTTTTCGTTCTAACCTCAATAAATCAGACAGATATAGTGCTTCTCGAATGCAAAAACGAATTCAAATTAAAATTCAACCGATTCTTACCAAATTTGGTACACGGGGGTTTTTTGGGTTGCTGATCATGAATCTGAGGTCGGATTTGCAAAATTCAAAATGGCGGATCCAAGATGGCGGACAAAATTTTTGAAAACCAACCGATTCCTACCAAATTTGGTATACAGTTGGGGAATCCTCAAACCTGATACTCTTAAACACTAAACCCTGAAACCTTAGACTCCCACACCCTGTAACCTCAAAAAATAGACCCTGTAACTTTAAAAATGAGACCCAATAAACTCAAAACCAGGACTTTTAAACCATATACTCTCAAATAGTAGACCCTTAAGCCCTAGAATTGCGAAGGTTAGACCCGCGCCTAACTTTCCTTTTTTTGGCTGTATCTTGTTCTTTTTTCCGCGAATGACCTAATGAAAGGCTTTCTGCCCAAACGCTTTTGAGGACTTGTTTCTCTTTTTAGCGACCAGCAATAGTCCGCTAGCATATAGTCATCCCATCGTCCTTGATACCGATTTTCTATGATTTTCAGATCTTGGTGAAAACGTTCCCCTTGCTCCTCACTGTAGTCACCAAGATTATCTGGGAAATCATCGATGTGGGAGTCCAGGAAATGTAATTTTAGATTCATTAAGCAACCTAATGTTTGAAAAAATTTTTACCATTTTCTCGACTATTTCTTTGTACGGACTTTTATTATTTCCCAAAAAGTTTGTTGCGACTTCTTTAAAACTAAGCCAAGCAGCTTTTTCAACTTTATTCATTTTAGTAACAAATAATGAATCTTGAAACAATTTTCTTATTTGTGGCCCGTCAAATACGCCTGCCTTAATTTTAGCTTCAGAAAATTTCGGAAATTTTTTATGCAAATATTTGAAACATGGGCCGTTTGTATCTAATGCTCTCGTGAATTGCTTCATAAGTCCAAGCTTAATGTGAAGCGGGGGAATAAGAACTTTTCCTGGATCTACCAATGGTGGAAACAATACATTATTTTCACCAGGAGTGAACGATTCTCTCGTTGGCCAAATTTTTTTCTTATACTGACGTTCCCTGTCTCTGCTATTCTACAGACATTTATAACAGGGATTAAAGTGTAAACCCTGACTGTTGGCCAAGCAATATTGTTACAATTTTCAGATCTCCACAAATTTTCCAGTTATGATCAGCATATTTTATTTTTATCAAAAGCTGCTTCATTTTTTCATATTGCTCTTCCATAACTGTGGAATGAGCAATCGGAATGGGAGCGTAAACGTTGGTATTATGCAGCAAAACTGCCTTAATGCTCCGTTTAGAAGAATCAATGAACAGTCTCCATTCTTCAGGATCGTATGAGTTATTTTGAAATTCATCCATTAGACCTTTTACATCGGTACAATATGAAAGTGACAATTCCTCGTCCATTGTGAAATATTTTCGAAATTCTTTATCTCTGTTTCTATAATAAGAAATCGTAGCTTCTGGCTTAAGTAAATGTCTTTTCTTTAAAAAAGAAGCAAGATGCTCTGAACCATCTTTGGATAAGCCTAAATCTCTGACTAGATCACTAAGTTCTGACTGTGATACCAGTATTGGTTCTGGTTTACGGTTGTATGGTAGAAATTCTTTATCTGTGTCACTAGTATATGATAGGTTGTCACTAGAACATTCATTAGTAACAGTGTTTGAATCTTTTTCGACAGTCTCAATGTTTTCGGCATGAACTGATAAGGTGAAATCATTTGTTTCCATAACATCAGCATCAAGTGGTTCAGGAGGCGGAATTAGTTTAGTTGGTCTTGTTACTGTCGAAACATCGTTATAAGTAATAGTGCTTTTATTTTTTCGGTTATGCCTAGATACAACATTCATACAAAAGTAGCAATCATTTTCACTGTATGGTCTATTCCATATTGCTGGTCTGGAATATTTAATCGCCTTCTTATTGATGTACAACATTATTTTGCAAGAACTGCAAATGATGTGGGGAACCCAATCTGTATCCTGGTGCTGTATTTCAATGTTAAAACAATCCTTATATAAGGTTTTAATCTTATCCGTTATCGGTGACCCCATTTTACTCAATACGTGTTGACAGCAAATATAACAAAATGAATCATTGTTTTTATCGCACTTATGAAAAGTCCTTGTACCGTGAGACCATTTTCTTGTAGCATTATACTCTACATGAGCCAAGTCACCCACACATGAAGAGCTACGGTCGCTGGATGACGACAGCTGCGGGCCCGCTTTCCCACCCTGACCAACCGCCGATACTGGGTTTCCGAGTCCCTGCATCGTAATTCTCTTTCTTCTACCTGCCATGACGGCATCTAAGCCATTATCCAGGAACTCTGCCGGCTAGTGGAGTAACACCGTTGCCCACCGTCACCACGTGGAGGTGCCCTGGATGCAGGTAGGAGAATAAAAATCGACCGATGAATTTTCTCGGCGTTCAAAATGGCGCGAAAACATCTGCCATCTTGAATTTTGCAAATCCAACCTCAGATTCGTGATCCCCGTGTACCAAATTTAGTAAGGATCGGTTGAATTTTAATTTGAATTCGTTTTTGCATTCGAGAAGCACTATATCTGTCTGATTTATTGAGGTTAGAAAGAAAACAGAACTGTATGGCTCAATCCAACCGATGAATATTAGCTTAGCGTGTCCGAATACATATTAATACATCTTTGGATTCATGAAAAAGCTTGAATCAATTTTTTAGGAGTATATTTTTCTTAAGTTTTACTAATTTTTACCTATTTTTTGAGGTTAGAAAAAAATTGAGATGTGATGGCGATATTCTGACGTCAGATTCGTGATCAGCGGGCAAAAATACTACGGATCTGATATATCGCATCAAAAGTATACCCCACTTTTTTTTTGTGGGGCTGTGATATTATTACCATAATACTAACGCCGAGCAAGCGAAATGGCGGATCTTTGAAAGGACACGCTAGCTCGTCGCAAGTCATTTAGTATATATATATATATATATATATATATATATATATATATTATATTTATATATATATATATATATATATATTTCTAAGGTAATTTTAAAAACCGTACTTTACTGTAACCGAATTCCTTAATAAGTAAATATATATTTTTTTCCATTTTCAATGTATTGAACTGTACACCAATTGTCTCTTAAGATTTTGACAAACCCTATCTGTATCACTATTTTACAGTTTATTGTTATTACTATACAAAAAAGTTTTTCTTTCCCACATTTGGTCAATGTGTTTCCATGTTTGGCTGACAGGCCCAAGCCAAGTCAGCACAAATACTATTACCATTGTGTATTAAGGAATGACCTGACAATGTTCCATGTTTTCAAAATCACTGACTTCTGAATGTTTCTGTGTATGTTGAGTTCTAATTGTACTAAGTGTGTTGTGAATGTGATTGGTGTAAGGCCTGGGGCTGATATAGTGAGGGGGGACAGTGATGACTTTTTCTTGTTTCCATAGCCTTTTTATTTCTGTTGCAAGGTCTGTGTATTTGGAGATTTTTTCTGTGTATTTCGTTTGGATATTTATGTCGTTGGGGACAGCTATGTCAATTAGAGAGGTGACCTTTCTTTTTTTGCACTGAAAAGTAATATCGAGTTTCTTGGAGGAGACTGTTTTATCTGTATGGATACTGATATCCCAGTAGAGCTTGTAATCTTTATTTTCAAGTATGGATGTTGGTGTGTATTTGTAGTAGGGATCTGTGTTTTCTATGAGTTTGTATGTTGTTGCTAGTGCTTGGTGAACTACTTTGGCCGCTGAGTCATGTCTGACTGAGTATTCCCTTCCGGCTAATATTTTGCATCCGCTTATTATGTGTTCGATCGTTTCTTTCTGCTGGTGGCATTTCCTGCATCTGTCTTCTGTAATAGTTGGGTCTTTGATGATAAGCTTTTGGTAGTCTGTGGTTAATATGACTTTATCCTGGATGGCAAGTAAGAAGCCTTCTGTTTCAGAGAATAGCTGCCCATTCTGTAACGAGGTGTATGATTGCTTCTTATTTACGTGATCTTATTCTATGTGGTATCTGTGTTTTCCATGGAGTGTTTTTTCTGAACACGTTTTCATCTTTTCCTGTTGTAATTGGATGTGACTGTGTAAATCTGCTGGGTGGTTTGCCCAGGATAAGTCGAGAGATGTGTAGTTTGTCTGTATCACTATTTTACAGTTTATTGTTATTACTATTATCATTATTATTTTTATTTCTAATAAATTTTCGACGTTACATCGTAACTCAACCAGCAAACTCGTCTGAAATAACAAAAGTATAACCCCATAAAATGTTATTTCTTCCCCTTTTATAGTTGTGCAAATCCGTATAATCTCGCACGCCAGAATCCTAATCTTATTTCAATCTCACTCACGTCTTTTGCGACCCACATCATACTGCCATGTCATAATAAAATATGAAATATAGAGATGTTTGTAGATAAATACTTTAACCCGAATGTGTACATAATATAGGTATAATTTATAGAAAGGAAAATATTTCCCTAAAAGTTTGTTTTTATGTTGTTAATCCACAACCGCACCAGAAAAATACAGTATGATTATATATTTGCAATTGTACTTACATTTTAACTACATCTGTATGTACGCAACCATAAACATGACTATGTTTTTGAACGATTGAATAGGTATGACGACTACTATGGTAGGTGAATTATTATTATTATTATTCTAAAAAAGGCCTTTGTCGAGCTGCTGGTAATTCTCATTATTTAGGAGAATTTTAGAGATGTACGGTTTGCCAGATGGTTAGTATGCAAACTGCGGCCAATATGGTAGCGCTGTGTGACTTAGAAGCTGGTATACCTATATAAGGGCTGATTTTCTTGTGTAACGTTATAATTGGCAGCGGGAAAAGAGACCAGACCAATATCTCGTTAACATTGGTAATATATTTGCTTTATTTATGTTAGTATGATTATTGTTGTAAAACACCTAGTAATCCTTTAAAATAAAAAATATAGTTTTACTAAACAAATTGAAAATAAGGTTTAAAAATTATCAGTATTGATAAAACATTTTGCTACATATGGTATTTTTTTTTTATCGGTGACCTCCTCGCCTAAATATGGTTTACTCTTTTTAGATGTATATCGGCGAGGATGTTGTAATAGCAGTCAACGTTCTCCAAGTTCTGAAACATACATTTGTATTTCACGACACCTTTTAGATAACGCGGTAGTGCTAGCACGGGCGTTATTACATTTCTGTAACAACTACTACCTATGTATCTGGCTAAGCTAAATAGACTTAAGTAAATTAAAAAATAAAAACACTGATCCACCGGGATTGCAACCCGGAACCCCTGATACAGTGAACCGGCAAGAGAACCACAGGGCTAGCACCGTCACCACGGAACTAGGACGAAGATGATCTACCATTTAAAGTGAACTAGCCTAAATATTAAAAAGTAGGGAACAAATACTATCACTATCAATAAAACAGGAGAAATGTAACACCAGATTATGTTAAGCAGATATATATATAGATATATATATATATATATATATATATATATATATATATATATATATATATATATATATATATATATATATATATATATATAAATATATATATATGTTACTCTAGAACTTTTCATGGATGGGTGGAATGTAATACATTACAAATTTCGGGTTTCAATCGTTCGTCTGACAATGAATTTGCACGACGTTTCACCAAAATCTCATTTGTCATTTTCAAGGGCTCCCGCTGCTGCTGTGATCTTGCTGCTATTGCCGCTCGAAGTTAACTGAGTTACCTGAGTTGTCAGACGAACGGATTGAAACCCGAAATTTCAATATGACTATTTCACCCAACTTACCTCAGTCAAAAAATTCGTAATTTCTGAGATACAGGGTTTTAAAGTTATACTTTTATTTCAATTGTTCTTAAGATTCGATACTAAGGTGTTTTTTGAAACGAAAAATCAAAATCAGTTCCCAGTTTTGTTGTAGATTGTAGGGGACGCCACTTATTGCACTGTGTATACTTTTAAATTGTCATAACTTGGTAAATGTTGCTCCGAGCAACAGTTTCTGAGATAGTGGGATGTTTTAATTTATTGATTAAAAATTTTTTGCCCTTAGTCAGTTGGATTTTACATTCTTACTGTTGTTGGCCCGTTAGTCTTAAAATCTATTATTGTTATTAGCCTGTTTGCCTTTAAGCATGCTCCAAATTTCCAAGACTATTCTTTTGGATCTGTCCTAAGCCTAGATAAAGTGTGAGTAGAAATAAAAAATGGTAACAAACATCTCATTATCTTAGAAACTGTTGCTCGGAGCAACATTTACCAAGAAAGCTTTTTTAGACAGGAGAAATATACGAATATTTAATTAAAAATATTATACAGAGTGGTATAAAAAAGTTATGACAATTTAAAAGTATATACAGTGCAATAAGTGGTGCCTCCTACTATTTACAACAAAACTGTGAGCTGATTACGATTTCTCATCTCAGAAAACCCCTTAGCACCGAATCTTCTACAGATAGTACAATTATTAAGAAAGCTACTTTATATATATATATATATATATATATATATATATATATATATATATATATATATATATATATATATATATATATATATATATATGTATATATACAGTCGACACTCTATATAGTGAAAGACCAAAATGTTGACCGAAATTTGACTATAGAAAGTTTTTCACTATATAAAGAAAAAATCCGTATATATTGCTATGTATGTATTTTATATTGGTAATCATTTACTTGTATTTTATAAGCTACAAGCAACAAAAAATTGCAAAATTGAATTATTAGAAAAGATTTGAAAGTTTAAATAGTACATAGCATGTACAGGACTAAATACATACATAAAGCCCGTACGTTATATCTTTACCCGTGCGTCATAGTTTTCAGGCCATATAACAGACGACTATTATATTATTTGTCACTTTTCACCAATAAATCGTAGGTATTGGTAAAAAGAGACAAAAAATATAATAGTCGTCTGGGATATTGCCTGAAAACTATGATGCACGTGTAAAGATATAACGTACGGACTTTATGTATGTATGTACTACATACGAAATAAAAAGAATAATACAAAATCTGTTAATACATATGTACATACTACGTACATACGTACTAGGAAAAATAATCAGTTATTTTCTTTTGAACATTACTTTTGAAAAATAATTGTTGCTCAACAAAATTCTCGCATTTATTCAAATGCATAAAGATTTGATCAGGTACACTTTCCTGGCCCTTGAGAGTAGTTCGCACAATGTCAAATGCATTTCTTATTTCATTTTCACTAAATTTAGCAGGACATTCAGCGGTTTCAGTTCCTTCTTCATGATCTTCTATACTTTTTATATCGTCAATTATGTCTTGGTCAGTTGGGAGATCTGTCGTGCCAACATCATTGTCGATTTCTAAGAAATCTTCAAGTAAAAAATCTGCGTCGACGGTAGCAGTTTTTTGTAGAATACCCCTTTTTAAGGTAGCGAGATCCATTTCGTCTTCTTCTTCCCATTCGTCAATTTTTTCAGCAAAACCTGCTTCAGAAAAGCAGTTTTTGATAGTTTTCTGAGAAACATTTTCACTCCATACTTTAGCGACTTCGGTTATACACTCTTTAAGAGTAATCAATTTTTGGACTGGAAGGTTGTTATCAATCGCATTAACAATTTTGTGAATAATTCTGTTTCGGTAATGATGTTTTATGTTTTTAGTGTTCCGTACGGAACACTTATAAGATCACTTCGGTGTCTGTCCGTCTGTCTGTCCGTCTGTCCGTCTGTCACACCCGATTTTCTCCGAAACTATTTGTCATAGAAAGTTGAAATTTGGTAGTAATATAGGAATTAATGGCCTCATCAGAGCCATGTAGTTTTGAAAGTTAAATTTTGACTTAAGGGGTTAGTATTGGGGAGTGAAATCGGAAGTGAAAAAAAAAATTTTTTTACTAGGTAATCGAGTATGGTGTCAAATGAAAGCTTGTGAAAATACGAGTAAAAAATATATATATAATGTAATACTTGCGCGCACTTTTCTTTGTATTATTTTTAAAAAATCGCGAAAAATCTCTGTCCACCCGCTTTATCTCGGAAAGTACTTTTCAAAAAATTTTGAAAAAAATTCTGGAATATTCTCCTCGGGGTGTAGATTGAACGAAAATTATCACGAGTACATTACCTGTAATAATTTATCTGGTATATAAAAAAAAACAGAAATTTCAAGGTCATCAATTTTCAGTAAAGATTGAAAATAAACTTTGTTGAAAACTTATTTGGGGTGTGTTTTGTGAAGTCACTGATCATTTTATATCACCGTAACATAAATTTTGACTTAAGGGATTCGTTTTGAGGGGTGAAATCGGAAGTGAAAAAAAATTTTTTTACTAGGTCATCGAATGAAAGCTTGTGAAAACACGAGTAAAATATATATATATAATGTAATACTTGCGCACACTTTTCTTCGTATTACTTTTAAAAAATCGTGAAAAAATCGCTGTCCCCTACCTTATCTCGAAAAGTACTGATCAAAAAAATTTTGAAAAAATCCTGGTATATTCACCACGGGGTATAGATTGAACGAAAATTATCATTACCTTTAATAATTTATCTGGTATAGAAAAAAAACAAAATTTCAAGGTCATCAGTTTTCAGTAAAGATTGGAAACAAACTTTGTTGAAAACTCATTTGGGGTTTGTTTTGTGAAGTCACTGATCATTTTATACCACCCTAACAAAATTTTTTATTTTAAAAACAATCAACGTACGGAACACTAATTGTGCAAGTTTAACTTGCACTTGACCGGTTTTTATTTGTAATACCCTGGTCCATAGGTTGCAATTTGGAGGTCATGTTTGGTGGAAAAAAAGATCAATTCAATATTCCTTAATTTTTTACTTACAGTAACTGGATGTGCAGGACAATTGTCTATAAACATCACAATCTTTCGCTTTTGGCTTTTCATTTTCGTGTCCAGTTCTTTGATCCATCTTTCGAAAATCTCAGAAGTCATCCATGCCTTTTTATTATTGGCGTAATCTAACTCCAGAGATTTAACTCCTTTTAAACAACGGGGATTTTTGCTTTTACCTATGAGCAGTAATTTCTGTTTTTCTGGGCCATCCATGTTTGCTCCAACCATAAGTGCCACCCTTTCTTTACTTGTTTTAACACCAAAACATTTATCACTTTTAAAAGCAAAAGTTTTATTTGGCAAACATTTAAAAAACAAACCGGTTTCAACACAATTGAAAACGTTTTTTGGCTCGTACTTTTTCAATGCACTTTTTAAAACAGTTTCAGTCCAAATGTCACAGTCCTCCTGATTAACGCTTGCACTCTCGCCAGACACCGTCTTGAAAACAATTGAATTGCGAGTCTTCTAGGCACTCAACCACCCTTCACTAGCTTGAAAATTAACGCAGTTAAATTCTTTAGCAAATTGTAGAGCCTTTTGCTTTATTAAATTTCCCTATATTGGTACGTTTTTGATGCGTACGGGCCACTTGAAACCATCGTAAAACTGCTTCACTTACATCCTCGTAAGTACTCACCCGTACTCGTTTTCGACTGCTTGGAACACTAGGTTTCTTGATGATACTGTCGCGACTTTTTATTATCAGAGAGACGCAACTTGGAGAAACACCAAATTCTGCAGCAACATCAATTTTTTTGCAGCCTTTATCAACTTCCTCCAAAACTTTAATTTTCTCAGCTAAATTTAAACACACTCGCTGACATCTTACTTAATTCTTAAACAAAAAGAAACTGAACCTGAATTTGCTATGGCTGGAATTACTAGGCCTCGATTATAAAATGGGTTTTTTTCCCCGGGTTTCTATAAAATGGGTTATTCCCCGGGTTTCTCACAGAAATCTACCTGATTTATTGCCAACCATTAGGCGTTATAAATGCGTTAAGAACCTTTTCCAAAGAATACGTCATAAAAAATGGAATTAGTGCTAATGTTAGATAAAAATGGGAAACCCGAAATGGCCAAGATCTCAATTAGTGCATAAAAATTAAAAATTTATACATAAAATTCCGGTAAAAATTTTATTATATAGAGTGTTACTATTTTACAGATTCACTATATGCAGCGCTTTTTACATGAAATTTCATTAAAATATTCTAGGTCTTGAAAAAATTGCACTATAAAGAGTTTTTCACTATGTAGAGTTTCACTATAAACAGTGTCGACTGTATATATATATATATATATATATATATATATATATATATATATATATATATATATATATATATATATGTATATATATATATATATATATATATATATATATATATATATATATATATATATATATATGTGTCCGTTTATTGGGCGTTAATTTGGGAGCAAATATGTCCTGGCATGGACATGTTGCAGGCATAGCAAGGAGAGCTTCTCAAAAGTTGGGAATATTATTTCGAACCAGAAAGCTTTACATTCCACAACAACTGTTAGTTCTTTACAAAGCTCAAACTTGACCAACTATGGAATACTGCTCGCATGTTTGTGGCTTCGCTCCCAAACATACATTGCATTTATTGGATTCTATTCAGAGAAGAGCTGTTCGTCTGATTGGAGACACGGAACTGACCTGCGACCTTAATTCGCTGGAACATCGTAGAATGATTGGCGACTGGAGCCACTTCTACAAGTGTTTTCATGGAAAGTGTTCGAAGGATGTAGCTCGCTTAATTCCTCCCAGAGCGGTGCATGTTAGAAATACATGTCGCGCTAATAGTTCACATCCGTTTGAGGTTCATCTTGTTACTCCTTGTACAATGTTTTTAGGCAGTCTTCTATATGGAGAACATCATCCCTTTGGAATAATTTGCCCAAGGCTGTGTTTCCCACCGAGTACAATTTACAGCGATTCAAGAACAACGTGAATCGCTTTTTCCGCACACGTGTGCTAGACCCTTAAAAAAAATATATTGATATATATATATATATATATATATATATATATATATATATATATATATGTAGATATATATATATATATATATATATATATATATATATATATATATATATATATATATGTAGATATATATATATATATATATATATATATATATATATATATGTAGATATATATATATATATATATATATATATATATATATATATATATATATATATATATATATAACTGTGTAATTGTTATACTTAAATTTAATTATTAGCTTAAAAGAGTACTTACTGAATATTTACAGGTGATTCTCTGTTTTGTCTGATTTTAAACAATAATTATTGCAGAATTTATTCTTATACATATACATTCACAAAAATCAGTCAAAATTTTATCTATTTAATTGTTATTGCCATGGTTGGCAATTATTAAAACCTGAAAATTATTTTAAGTTAAAACTGGCGAAGCCGTTTTGCAGTATTTTCGGTGATTTTTAGCTTATATAAATGTCACGCCTGTCCAAACCTGAAAATGCGTATTGAGGAAACATATTTTTAAAATTTGACTTAAGATCCTTAATTCAGATGAAAAAATAAAACAGCTGATATCAATAATTTATGAAGCATCATTGTTTCTTATTTTTTTAGTATATTCTTGAAATAATAAATATGTGTAAATGAAAATTAAGCCTTCGACGTCTTTGTTGCGATTAAGACTATTATGGCAGTTCTTTGTATAGCACATTTCCAGAAAATGCTACTGAAAATGCTACTTTCAGTGTTCAAAATAAAGGTTTCGTTGTAACAGACTTTATGATCATATTTGTTCACATGTTAGCTCAGATTGGTCGAATCTGGTTTGTGCTTACAATCGCTTTTATGTCTGGCCGATATAGTGTGACCCACATTTAATTTCATAGATTACGTTTGATTTTTCCCAAATATCAGTTTTATTCTTTTTATATGAATAGTAGCAACTGAGTTTCTTTAAGTTGTACTGAGCTATTTTAACGTTTGTTCCTCTGAAAAGTGCAATAATTGATTAGAAAAGTGTAACCTTCCAAATAATTCTTTCTCTTGATCTATCGATGTGATGGAATTTTTTTTTATAATAGATTTTGGATATTTGTTTGCAATTAAGAAGTTTTCTAATAATTTAAATTTTTTTTGTTTAAATTTAAGGTAAGAGATTCTGTCAATTCTGTTCCTTAGTGTTGTTATTATGTTTAACTTTTGGGGATGATGGGAGTGATAAGATATACCTTTCTGAACTTGTTTTCTTCCTATAACAGTCTACTTATATTATATTGTTGTCAGATCGAACTGCCTTTATGTTAAGAAAAGGAACCGAGCTGTCAGATTCAGTCTCTACTGTAAATTGAAGTTTATCATTGAAAGAGTTAAAGATGTCGAGAGTACCACCAACTTCATGCTCAGATAGAGATACCAATAAATCATCTAAATATTGCAGAAATAACAAGATCTAACGGGATGTTTGTAAATAAAGAGACCAGATCAAAAGAACATCTCTTTTGATCAGATTCTCATTCAACAGAGAACCACCTGTAAATATTCAGTAAGTACTCTTTTAAGCTAATAATTCGGATTTAAAAAATTTAAAAAAATTATGGTAGTGTTTCCTACTTTTCTTCTTTTGGAAGTACGGTATATTCCTTCAGAAGGTACTCTGACCTATAAGAGTCCTTTTCTATATCTCCCAGGTCTCGAAGATGTATGATTTGGGATCGAGAGCTCGATATAAGAATAAAACTACAGTAACTACAGTTGTTCACTCTGTAATTCTAAGGGCTATCCATAAGTTGATCCCCTTTTCGGTATATATATATATATATATATATATATATATATATATATATATATATATATACTTATATATATATATATATATATATATATATATATATATATATATATATATATATATATACTTATATATATATATATATATATATATATATATATATATATATATATATATATATATATATATATATATATAAATATATATACAAATCCGGGGGAGAGCGGAATAGATTATCACCCCTGGTATATTTCACATGTCGTAGAAAGTGATTAGAAGAATAACGCCCGGTGTGATACCATCGCTTCGGCTTCGGTTTCGTGGTTGTGCCGATGTCAGCGAACTGTAGTACCAAATAGTTTGATGAAGCACATGGATGCAAAATATTCTACAGGTAAAATAGCCCTCCGTTTGGATTTGCCGGTGGGGATTGATTGAGGGGCGACAACATGCAGAAATCACAATTTTAAAATTGATTTTTGGGACATACGATGTTTAAACTCATACATAAATTTAGTACATCAACACCTGCAATTAAATAAGACCAGCACAGTCAATTTTCTCTATCCTGGGTAAGCCTTCTATTCCCGGTTTAGGCGTAACTTTGGAATCTATCTTTTTGTCAGAAGCAACTCCTGCCAAGGAGAGAAGGCTCTGGAGCTCCGAAACATCAATGTTATGTGGTTAAAAATAGCAACTCAACAAATGATAAGGCATATTTGCTGCCGCTATCTACCACCAAGTGATACTAACTTTGGAATACTTTTCTCTTTTCTTCCAGACACCATCGATAACTTACAGATTAACTTTCTAAATGCCGAAGTTGCTATTCTAGGCCACTTTAATGTCCACAACGTCATCCGGCTTAAATATTCAAATACTATCGACAAACAAGTCGTGAGCTCAGTCAGTTGTGACTTAACTCAGCTTATTGACGAATCAACACGGATTTCTGATCGAGACAGAGAGTTCGCCAATCTTTTTGATCTGTTTCTTACTAGCAATCCAGAGATTTACACTATCACCATAAATCCCGTTAGGTTCTTCCGACCATAAACTGCTTTCGACATCGAGTATCCTACTAATCAGTGATAAATGGGAGGAACTCACGGAATATTTTCGAACTTTCTCTTGGTTAGAGGTTTGTTTTAGATCCGTCAACCCATCTGACTGCGCTAAGGAAGATGTTATTTTGACTGCTGTGGACACTTACATCCCTTTTTCAAAGAAATGTCCTTCCATTGACAAGCCTTGGTTTGACCAAAAATCCAAGGAGCTGTTACTTCTAAAGATCTTGCCTACCGACAATGGCGTGAATATCCTAAAGTCATAAATCGTAACATTTTTGTTCGTGCCAGGAACAGATACAAAGAAGTTATCGATGAATCCAAGGAGGCACACAATCAACGAATTAGAAATAAACTTCTTGCTTGCCCCAACAATTCCAGGTCTTTTTGGTCAATCGCTAAGGCAGTTCGTTAAAATTTCACCAAATTCACTATACCACCACTCACATGACTAGATAATTCGATTGCAATAACATCTGTTGAGAAAGCGAACTGTTGGCTGAACTCTTTGCTTCTTTTGACGATTTCCAAGTAAAACTCCACCTACTATTCCCATAGTGCAGTCAACGATGCCCGATATTGTCTCCAGCATATCATAAAACATAAACAGTATATCATAAAACGTATTTTAATGAAGCTAAACACCAAAAAAGCTTCTGGCGCTGACGGAATATCTGCGTAGTACTCAAAAATTGCACGAGAGAACTAACAACAGTTTTTTGTAGACTTTTCAACCTATCCCATAGAAAGTTAATATTTCTTTCCTGCTGGAAATGCCCCACAGTTCGGTCGATACCTAAAAAAGTTAAGAAGACCTTGCCAAATAACTACCGACCAGTCGCATTGTTTTCAATAATATCGAAAATCATGGAAAAGGCTATCAATCAGTATCTTCTAAAATATCCTGAAAGTATCAATATTATTAGCTACCATCAATAAAGATTTCTTCTAATTTATGTAACACTTGTTTGGAACAACACAATTAAACATTTTGGAGAATTTCGAGAGGTTGCCCTTGATATATCCAAAGCATTCGACCGTGTTTGGCATGGTGGATTGTTGGCTGAGCTACGCGTTTCTGGTACTCGTATCGCTGAGAAGTTCTGTTTATAGCTTTCATGTTTCCTCAAAGAGTGTTTTTAACGAGCGGCAGTCGACGGATCAACATCGGTCACCCCCCGGGCTCCATACGGTCTCCTACTCTCTTTCTCATTTACATTAACGATTTGCTGGAAAAGATCAGGAGTCCAGTCTACAGCTTTTCAGATGACAGTACGCTTATCTCCTAATTCGATTTGAATGCGTGAACATGCAAATATCTGTAGACAGCAGGAAATCGTTCAACTTAACAAAGACCTGGAAGAATCGCTATTTTGGGGGTGACAGTAACCAAGTAGAATTTGTTTCTGAACCTGGCATAGTTATGTCGGGGCACTTCACTCCTTTAGCATCGTCACTTAATTTGAGAGCAAATATTTCTTGGTATGAACATGCTGCAAACATAACAGTCCACTGAGTTCTGTGAAGATATTTGCTGGTGTTGTTGTTGTATTTTTATAATTGTTGTATTATAATTTCTGCAGAAACTATGTATAAAACGGATCTGCCCGTAAATAAATAAATAAATAACTACGACACCTTCTCAAAAGCTGGGAATATTATTTCAAATTAGAAAACTTTATACTTCACAACAACTGTTAATTCTGTACAGATCTCAAATTCGAACAATGTTGGAACACTGATCCTATGTTTGGGGTTCTGTTCCCAAACATAAACTGCATTTGTTGGATTCTGTTCAGAGGTTCGCCTGATTGGAGACCCGAAACTGGTCAGCAACCTTGATTCATTGGAACATCGAAGCACGGTTGGCGACTTGAGTCTATCCTACAAGTATTTTCATGAAAAGTGTTCGATGTATGTAGCGCGCTTAATTCGTGGTGCAAGCTAGGAATAGACGTCGAGCTAATACTTTACATTCGTATGAGGTTCAGCTTGTTACTCCTCGTAGAACCCTTTTCAAATATTATTTTATATGTAGAACCACATCCACACTTTGGGATAATTTGCCCAGGACTATATTTCCGATCGAGTACAATTTACAGATATTCAAGACTAACGTGAATTGCTTTTTCCGCACATAAGTCTCTCTGTCTATGGCACTTTAGGGATTTCCCTGTAGCATGTGTGCTAGGCCCATAAGTATATATATATATATATATATATATATATATATATATATATATATATATATATATATATACATATATGTATATATATATATATATATATATATATATATATATATATATATATATATATACATATATGTATATATATATATAACACATGGGCTGAAAAGTCCCGGGCCTAACAAAGAAAACACGGTTTTTTTGGTTCAAAATTAGCTTTATTCATCAACGTAATCTCCATCAAGAGCAACGCAATCATTCCAGCGCCGCTCTAACAATGGCCAAACACTGCTCAGAATCATCAACACGTTCTTGTTTTTGATAAACAGTGAGCAAACGCGGCACCCACTTTGAACAGAGCTTTCTCATAGTCAAATGCTCATGCAATATAAAGCCAACACGTTCTTTTGATATCTTTACGATGTCAGCTAACTCACGCAACTTCACTTTTCGATCATTCAAAACGATTTTATGGATTTTTTTGATGTTTTCTGGTGTTACCGCCTCATTTGGACGTCCACTGCGTTCTGCATCATCGGTGTCTCTACGACCACGTTTGAAGTCAGCAAACCAACGTTTTATTGTTGTTTCTGATGGAGCGGAGTCCCCATAACACTTTTCAAGCCATTGCTTCGCTTGAACGGTATTTTTTCCCATCAAGAAGCAGTGTAAAATTAAAACACGAAATTGTTTTTGATCCATTGTTTTGAAATAACAAAAATAGCGTCACTCTTAGCACAATAACTGACAAACTAATGAATAGAATATCATGAAATTTTAACAGCTGTCTTTTGAAGGTTAGTATTAACTGAAAAAAAGGTGACTGCAATAAAACTAGCGCCATCTATGTGTTAAGCCCGGGACTTTTCAGCCCATGTGTTATATATATATATATATATATATATATATATATATATATATATATATACATATATATATATATATATATATATATATATATATATATATATATATATATATATATATATAATGGAAGAACTGGGGCCTTTATTCATTAATCTGACAGCAGCAACAACCTTGTCGGTTTCCTTAGTTCTTGCTTCAATTGGTCATCCTGATCTTGGATCATCCTGAATTTAGTCTGGGCACCATCGAAACTATCTGGATCAAAATTAAAAATAGGTTCAGTGAGAAACCTTATCACTGCGCGTTGCTAAAAATTATATATATATATATATATATATATATATATATATATATATATATATATATATATATATATATATATATATATATATATATACATATGTATATCTGTATGTATATATATATATATATATATATATATATATATATATATATATATATATATATATATATATACGAGGCTGGTTTGAAAAGTCCGTTCAAAAATAAAAACTACTTATGTGTTTGGGGTAAACTTTTTTTATTTTTCGACATAGTCTCCTTTTAGGCTTATACACTTCGTCCAACGATGTTCTAGTTTGTTGATCCCTTCCGAATAATAGGATTTGTCCAAGTCTGCAAAATATCCACTAGTGTCTGCAATCACCTCCTCGTTTGAATAAAATCTTTGTCCCGCCAGCCATTTCTTCAAATTGGGGAACAAATAGTAGTCCGAGGGAGCCAAGTCTGGAGAATAGGGGGATGTGAAACGAGTTGGAATCCTATTTCCATTAATTTTGCGACCACAACTGCTGAGGTGTGTGCTGGTGCGTTGTCGTGATGGAAAAGGACTTTCTTGTGGGCCAATTGCGGGCGTTTTTCTTGCAGATGGGTTTTCAAACGGTCCAGTAACGATGAATAATATTCAGCTGTAATAGTTTTACCCTTTTCCAGATAATCGATGAGGATTATCCCTTGCGAATCCCAAAAGACAGTCGCCATAACCTTTCCGGCCGAAGGAACGGTCTTCGCCTTTTTTGGTGCAGATTCCCCCTTGGTAACCCATTGTTTAGATTGTTGTTTGGTCTCAGGAGTATAGTAATGTATCCATGTTTCATCCACAGTGACGAAACGACGCTTAAAGTCCTCCGGATTCTTCTGGAACAGCTGCAAACCATCCTTGCAACACTTCACACGATTCCGTTTTTGGTCAAGCGTAAGCAATCGCGGCACCCATCTTGCGGATAGCTTTCTCATGTCCAAATGTTTATGCAAAATATTATGTACCCATTCAGTCGAGATGCCCACAGCACTAGCAATCTCACGCACCTTAAGTCTTCTGTTATCCATCACCATATCATGGATTTGATCAATGATTTCTGGAGTCGTAACCTCCACAGGCCGTCCAGAACGTTCAGCGTCACTTGTGCCCATATGGCTAGTCCGAAAATTTTGAAACCACTTATAAACTGTTCTAATCGAAGGTGCAGAGTCACCATAATGTTTATCAAGCTTCTCTTTAGTCTCCTGAGGCGTTTTGCCTTTCATAAAGTAATGTTTAATCACCACACGAAATTCTTTTTCGTTCATTTCTTGAAAATCACTCGACTTCCTTGATTCACACGAATGCCAAACACAAAGAAATAGACCAATATGGCTGAAACTTGGTGTGCGTTCATTCAAGAGATGCTACTAAGTAAACACGACCTCGATACTTGCCGGTGGTGCCATCTCTCGGACTTTGCACGGACTTTTCAAACCAGTCTTGTATATATATATATATATATATATATATATATATATATATATATATATATATATATATATATGTATTATATATATATATATATATATATATATATATATATATATATATATACATATATATATAGATATATTAATATATCTTCTTCTTCTAGCCATTCTCTGTCCTTTGGATATAGGCCTCTTTCACGTGCTTCCATATGTCACTGTTTTGAACAATTTGATACCAATTGAGCCCCGCTGATCTTTTAATATCGTCATACCAGCGTTGTTGTGGTATGCCAGTACTTCTTTTTTCCCTTCGTAGTCTCGATCTGGTCACATTTCTGCTCCAGTTGTCAGTACTTCTGGCCACATGGCCAGCCCAATTCCACTTGAGGGAAGATATTTTTTTTCAATTATGCTGCTTTTTCCTGATTCAATCGTTTGATTTGCAGTCTCTAAGTGATTTTCCTTTCAATTGCTCTCTGATGAATTTGCAATTTTCTAATTATTTTCCGTGTCAAAACCCAAATTTTTGTTACCATATGTTGTTACTGGGAGAATGCATTCGTTTTTTCGTTTACTTTTAAGTTTTAAAGGCAGTTTGGACTGAAAGACTTACTTCATTTTACCGTAAGCCTCCCGTCTCAGGCGTATCCTTCGATTGACTTCCAGTTCTTGAATCAATTTTCCGAGTGCAACGTCCTGTCCTGGACATATGAGTCCATCCTTTCCACTTGTTGTCCGTGTATGGATATAACATCATTAATGGTTGTTTGTTCATTCGTCATGAATTTGGTTTTTGCGACGTTCATCTCTAAACAGACCCTTTTTGCTTCATTTTGTAATTCTTGGAGCATTTATTTCAATTCGATTTCATTTTCGGCAAAAAAGTGCGATGTCATCGGCAAATCTTAGGTTGTTGAGTCTCTCTCCGGATATGTTAAGCCCTCCGTTTTCTTATTGAAGGCTCTTGAAGATATCTTCTAGTACCAGGTTGTATATTTTGGGTGATATGATGTCACCCTGTCTAACATTTCTCTTTATTTTTACTTCCTCGGTATCTCGTGTAATCTCACTTTCAGTTTTGATTGTTCATCAATTTTTGTGAGTATTTTAATATACCTTTGATCGATTCTTGCGTTTTTCATCGCTTTCTCAATTGCCCAATATCCACTGTGTCAAAGGCTTTTCGGAAGTCGACAACTGCTATCCAGGCTATAATATTGTGTTCATTTACCTTTTATCTAAGTTGCCTGACCGTGTGTAGATGTTCAGTTGTGCTAAATCTTTTTCGGAAGCCTGCTTGTTCTTTTGGTTGGTAATTTTCAAACTGCTTGCCTAATCGGTTTGTGATTATTCTCATAAATAATTAGTATATTTGCGATAGAAGACTTATTGATCTATAGTTCTTCAAATTCTTCCAATCTTTTGGTATTACTCCTTCGATTAGACATTTATTAAAGAGTTTTTTAAGCTCTTTGATTAATGGCGGTCCTTCCCCTTTTAGCATTTCCGGCAGGATGTCGTCTTCTCCTGTTGCTTTTCCATTTTTAATTTGGTTAATGGCTTTTCAATTTCTTCAACTTCGATGTCTGGTAGATTTTTCGTAACCGATATTAAGTATCCTTCGGTTGTCCTCTCTTGATCTTCTCAGAGTTTCCTCATCGGCTTTCGACCCGTATAGATATGAATTGAATGTTTCTGTTACTTTAAGTATTTGTGGCCTTTCTTCTATAGGGTTTCCATTTTTGTCTATCAGTTTGTTATTCTCCCTTCTGTTTGAGTTTTTCTTTCTGAATATGTTCAAACCTCTATTCTGTTGTATCAGTTCCTCTATTTATTTCTTCTGGTATTCTCCAATATCCTGTTTTGTCATTCTTCTGGAAGTTCTGTTGATTTCAGCATATTCCACCGTATTTCTTATTATTTCTCTCCGTTTGTCCAGTAGTTGTTTTGTTTTTTGTGTCAGTTTATCCTCTCTTTGTTCCTTTAACGTCACGTGGTTTGCTGCCATCTGGTTTATCAATTTTGTCAGTCTTCCATTAATTTCATCTATATTCTTATAAAGCTGTAATAATCCTCCCGTTAATTGTTGTGTTGGTTATCTCTTATAGTCTTCTTTGTGTTTCTTCAGTGAGCTCGCATCTAATATATATATCGAATCATGTAGAATTAAATTTATTCGTGTGTAATTTGAGTACTACATATAGGCATAATATTTTTTTTCACTCTGTCCAACTTCTCGCTGGGTATGAAGTTGCTAAATGGATTATAACCTGCTCTCTCACTAAATCGTGGACATTATTACCTTTTACTCTCTCAGAATTTTTGGAAAACTCATAGTAGATATTTTTGCCTTCTTCAGTTAGTTTTACAAATTCTTAACCCTTGGTACTTTACAATATTATCACTTTACAAAATCCATTAGGAAGATCTAATACAAACGCTCCCACGACTTACATTATGAAAATCTGAAAAATTATATTTCGTTTCATTTAATGTTATTTGTATCCTCATTTGTCCTCACAAATACTGAAACAATAGGAATTTCAAAAAAGCTAATTGTAACTTTTCCATGCCAGAAGCTATTAAGGTTGCAATTAAACAATTCTACCATTATCTTGTTTCAATTCAAAAAATGAATAGCGCAAAGTTTCCATTTAAAAATAAAATATTTTAACTGCTTTAGTCAATAGAGAGTAGAAATTATCAGCACTTTTCACAAATATTCGGATATTTACAGCAGGATTCAAGTACTTATTCTTACAGTGTAAACCAATATTTCGGGTAAGATGACGATGAATTTAAAACTTCAGGTACTTGAAGGCAATTCAACTTTCTAAAAACATTTGATATTTATTTATAAAACACAAATCAAAATTACCGAATTTTTGGGTCCTGTTGTGAAATTCTACATTGTTTGTTTTTAAATAAATTTTGATAGTATTACAATCGCAATTTAGTAAAAACTAACGGAAGTAAGCAACTTTCCGCATATGCGTTTAATGTTTACCAGGTTAGTTCAGGTTTTCAGTAATTTCACTCGACATAGCATCTCTTCCAGATTCTCCCTAAAATATGAGTAGCCAAGGGAAACTTTAGTAATACTATAATATTTAATGTTATAACATGCTACGTCTAAATGCAGACAGTGGGATTAGTTGGTAGGAATCCATGAGGATGATAGACACTATAAGGTGATCTAAACCAATTTAGGGCAAGAATCATGGATAAAATAAAAGAAAATTTATGTTCAGGTTAGTTGAGGTTAGTTCAGGTTAGTTCAGGTTAGTTCAGGTTAGTTAATAAAGCTCCAGAGCTGAATGACGTCTATAACTGATAATATGATATGTTTTGCTCAGTTTATGCTTTTTCTAGGCATTTGACACTGTTATAGCATTCTGGAACTATAATGAGATAAATTTGATGCTTTTTCTTTTAGGGGATGAGTTGACTGGGGAGCTATCTTACTGGAAGTGAATGCGACATAATGATAGGGGAGAGCGGGGCTAAAAGTTACCAGGATAAATTGTTCCAAATAAAATAACTCCGAGCGGAAAAGAGATAAATATACATTCGAAATTCATCTTGAAATGCTATGAAGTACCGCACTGACAGCCGCCATGTGGCGTCTTGTGGTATCGCCACGTGAGTTCTCTGATCTACGTAAGTAAATATTTTCGTGTTATGTTATTTTTGGTATATTTCATTTACTTCGATAGTTAAGTTTTGGCTTTTTAATGTGTTTGTGTAAAATTCATAGTAGCATATCAAGGTAATGCCAAAATTAAGTTTGTTTCATAACCTAACCTATCATTTGCCTGTATGTGGGAACGTGTCACTTGGGGTTAGATGTTCCTCTTTTTAGGGTTGTGCCCTCGGAACAACTTACCCCATTGCATTGATATTGATACCAGAATTGAAGTGCTAATTATTGTTATTTTATTGTAGGATGCGCACTTATGAAAGAAAATAAAACCGCGGTACTACCTCTCAAGAGCTGATGGAAATAGCTGCAGATCCAGTCATTACAGAGGGTAGAAAAGTAAAGACTGCTTCTAAAGAGCTTAATATTTGTCATATGACTTTTTATAAATTTGCAAAGGTGTTAGAATTAGCAGAAAATGTTACAGTTTAATGAACAGAAATCCTGAACTTTCCATTAGACCTCCGGAATTTACACGTACAACATCGTTTAATAAACATAAAATCAAACAGTTGTTCACAAAGTTGAGCACAGTATTACATACACATACAAGTTTCCACCCTCAAGAATCTACGACGAGACAGATGTTACAACTAACCTGAACCCTAGACAAATTGTCGCACAAAAAGGCGCCAAGCAAATTGGAGCCATAGTATCTACGGAACGAGGCACGCTATTAACTGTGGAACTTGCAGCAAACGTACTGGGAAACACAATTCCTCCCATGTTTGTTTTTCAAGGCCTAAATATAAGGATATATTTATCACGGGCCACCGAAAATTCATTGGGGCAGGAAATAGCTCTGGATGAATGACGACTACGGAGTTTCTTATATATATGGATCATTTTATAAAGCACACCAGACCAACTCCTTCAGATCCGGTATTGCGCCAAGGCCCAGTACAATTGTCTGCGCTGTAACCCTGACAAGACTACGTCCATATACGAGATTACAGTTAATATAATGAGCTGTTTCAGGAAGGCTGACATTTGGCCTTTTGATCCCGACATATTCACCGATGACGACTTTGCTCCTTCTATCGTCACGGATCCCCCTTTGCCTACAAACGAAGAATCTCAAGTACCTACAGTGCAGAGCGATACAAATATAAACGATAACAACTCGATTATAACTTTGGAGGATAAGACCAGAAGAGATGTGTCTAGAAATAACTTTGAAAATTGTCCCATTACTGAAGAGAGAAATCTAGGATCAATCAGGGCCGTCTTGGGCTGGAAACCGAACAGAAATTTCTGGAGTTACAGAAGAAACATCAAGAATACCCTTTGCTTCCTCACCAGAGATAGTCGGACACTTTCCAGAGGCATCATCAAGGGTTGGAAAGAATAATCGATGCATTAGGAAATCTGCAATTTTAATAGATACCCCAGAAAAAGAAGCCCGGGCGGAAAAGCAATCTAAGAAAAAAAAAGAAAAATCTTGAGAAACAACTATGTAAACAGCTAGGAAAAAGTAAAGAGAAGTGGAGAGGTAAAGGTAAGGAAAAGGAGAAGTCTATTAAACGACAGATTCTACAGGACAAAAGTTCTGACGTAGAGGAGAGATTGAAGTACTATTCTATCGTATGTTGTGATAGCTACTCCAAATCGCGAGGGAAGAATGGATTCAGTGTCAAGAATATCAGAACTGGTCCCATTCCTGATATCAGAAAAATTGTGAGTTATTAACATAGATGTGCCGGAATTGTGACTTATATGACTCATGTGATTTATTTTAAGTTCTTTTTTATTCCAAAGATTAATTAAATAAAAATTAATGTACAGTTAATAATTATTATATATTAGAATATTATTATGTTATATATATATATATATATATATATATATATATATATATATATATATATATATATATATATATATATGTATATATTATATTATTAATGTACAGTTATAAAAATTAATATGCCGGGTTGTCCAAATTGGACACTTTTAAAGGTAAACCCCTTTATCTAAAGGAGATAGACGAAAAACTGATGTCGGTGTCTGAGGCTCAGTTTTTATGATAAACTCAATGATGAAAACTGCATAATGATATCTAGTACCGGTTCAGATATACAGGGTGTTTTTCAAACATTTTGGAAAAATGTTTGTAATTCTTTTCCTATTGAAAATTTTTGATTTCTGTAAAAACATTCTCAAAGCACTTTTTGACGTGGATTTCAACAGTGTAAGTTACATTTTTTTACAACTATTATTTTAATAGTTATTAACGCAAATATATATTTTTAAATGAGATACCCTATATATTTTTCCTTATCGGAATAGAGCTTTAAATTACCATTCTAAAAATATAGCACACTTTATATTTTGCTTAAATCTACTTCAAAATATAAAGGTTTTCAGTTTTTACGCGAGTTTTAAATGCACATTTTGTGAAGTAGGCTTTGGACGGAGAGGCCATATGGTTTAATTCAATTGTTTACTCGTAGTTGTCAAATTTTACTACGGAATCCGTTATTGAATTGTCAAAAAAATCGCAATGAAGTTTGAAAATTACGAAAAATGAGATATGATAGTGTGTTTCATACAAACCGAAAAAAATCGGAAGCGGCAAGTAATTTGTACCACGAACGATATCCAGAGAGGCATCAACCCTTCAAGGATATATTCACTCGATAACCTAGTTATTAGTGGCCACTTTGAAAAGAAACGACCCAAAAATTATACATCAAACAGGGATAAGGAGAAATAGTAGTTTTAGGAATTATCGGAAATAACCCGACAGTTAAAAGAATTCACTGGACTACCAAAAACTAACGTAAGTCGTACTTTGAAGAAACACAAATTCAAGTCATATAGGACAAGAAAATTTCATCACCTTAGAGACGGAGATTTTCAGCGGCGTATGGATTTTTACCAATGGTTTCTGGAGAATTGTAACCATGTTCCGAATTTTTCATTAAATTGCATTTGGATAGACGAAGCTTATGTAAGCAATGCAGGTATTTTTAGCCGTTACAATTCTTATACGTGGGCACAAGAAAATCAAGGCAGATTTGGATTTAATGTGCGGGCAGGAATTTTTAGAAGCAGGTCAATTTATTTAGGAAGGAACACTCACCTCTCAAAGATATCTAGAAATTTTAAGGCAGCAAATAGAACCTCTTGTTGATGAACTGCCCTTGATGGACCTTAGAAATATATTTTTTCAACATGACGGGGCACCCCTTCATGACGCTGTAGTTAGCAGTAATTTTTTATCGGCCAATTTCGACAATAACTGGATAGCCAACCAAGCTCCGAACCGTTGGCCGGCAAGATCACCGGATTTAACACCCATGGACTTCTATCTATGGGGAAGATTGAAAGCCCTAATTTTTAAATTGCCGACAAACACCAGGCAAGAGTTAGAAGTCGCAGTAGTACAAAGTTTTGCAGTTCTCACTCCTCTTGAACTAATCAGCTTGGTGAGAAGTGTCTATAAAAGGTGCCACCTATATGTAAATGAAACTGGTCGACATTTCGAACATCTCTTATAGAAAATTGTTTTGTTTTAGTTTGTTCTACTCGGAATAAATTGTTTTTTGTTATATGGTTTAAAGTACTCTAGCATTTAGTAAGTTTCATTGTAGTTATGACTCTTAGAGTTACTTCTGGAATTGTTTTTTACGATTTGACTGCTATCGGTAAACAGTTGATATTGCCGCTCCGTCCAAAGCCTACTTCACAAAATACTCGTATGCATTTAAAACTCGCGTAAAAATTGAAAATCTTTATATTTTGAAGTAGATTTAAGCAAAATATAAATTGTTCTATATTTTTAGAATGGTAATTTAAAGCTCTATTCGGATAAGGAAAAATATACAGGGTATCTCATTTAAAAAATATATTTTTGCGTTAATAACTATTAAAATAGTAGTTGTAAAAAAATATAACTTACACTGTTGAAATCTACGTAAAAAAGTGCTTTGAGAATGTTTTTATAGAAATCAAAAATTGTCAGTAGGAAAAGAATTACAAACATTTTTCCAAAATGCAGATTTTTGATAAACACCCTGTATATCTGAAACGATACTAGATATCGATATGCGGTTTTCACCATTGAGTTTATTATAAAAATTAAGTCTTGGACACCGACATCAGTTTTCGTCTATCTCCTTTAGATAAAGGGGTTTACCTTTAAAAGTGTCCAATTTGTACCACCCTGTACAGTTAATAATTGTTAAAACATAAAAAGAATATTATATATCTTTGTTAATTGTTTATTATTCCTTGCTTTATATTAAATATATATAAGAAAAGTGACTGACTACTCTTAAGACATTGTTGATTAGTCTTTAAATACATGAGTACCTAATCTATTCTTGGTTTTATTTGTTAACTATCCCCCAATAATCCTTGTAACAACTTTCTCCAGCTCATTTATAACTAGCCTCAAGTTGAAGTAAGTTGTTACTTTTCGACTTTCTGCATATAAAATTTCATACAAAAAAAACTGGTATAGTTGTATCTAAAATACATTTAAAGCAATAAAATAGAACATATTTTTCAATTTCTACTCTAGCATTAACCACGTTAATAACATATTTTCAAGGTTGTTTTTGAAGTTGTTTGAAAATCTGCACTTTTAACCTCTCTCTCCCCTACACACGCTGGTATATTTACTTTTACTTCAGGAGTGCTACAAGAAAACCCTCATTCATTTCATTGTAAACGATTTGCCGCCTTACACTTTTTTGTTCATGGTTTAGTCCCTTTCCCTTTAAATAAAGTTAGATTCAAAAATGAAAGGAATCGTACTAAGAGTATAGCTAGGATCATTGGTTATAACGAAAACTTAATAAACAAGTTAATAAATAGACATGAGTTTAGGTTCAATATTCATAATTTCATTTTTTTACACGTGAGCAAAATAAGACGAAATATGTTTTAATACCATATGATCGAAAATATTGCAGAGAACTTAATAAAGTATTTAGTATAGTAGACCTTACATTAGTCTATAAGTTATTAGACAACTTAAAAAATCTTAGGAAGTCCAAAGGAAAAAGTCTAACAACGTGAAAGAACTGACATATTTGAAACAAGTTGAAATGATTGTAAGAAGAAATATGTTGGTCAAATAAAAAGGTTGATTCAAACAGGATTTAAGGGACATTATCTCCTACCGTACCGTAGAACAGAGAAATCAAGGTTTGCCAAATATGTTTTTAAACATAATCTTACAATAACATCAGGTAATTTAAAGTAAATTAAAAATGTTTCTGATAGAAAGTTATTGGACACATATGTATTAAATGTTATAAAATGTAAAAATAGCTTAAATAAAGACCCAGAACCTATTCTTCCCGGTTCTCTATACGGATTACCCAGCCGGAACTAATAGGTAATCTAGAGCTTAATCATATATTTAGTCAAGTATCGCTCCTGATGATGCTAACAAGGTTAGCGATACACACGTTGAGCGCAAAAATAAAGTGTTTGGTATAATTGTGATAAATGTTGTGTAGTTTAGTAAACCTTACCTTAATTTTAATATTACTATATGTTACGTAATGTCATTTAATATAGGCAATAATATAATAAATATTTCCTATTGTTTAAATGGTCAAATTCTTACTGTTACTTTAATAACATTGTTAACATATTATTAAAATTGTGGGGTAGCTTATAGAGGACTTAAGCGTTTTTCAAATATATGAAATAATATGTCAAGCCCGTGTTCGATTCATCATGGAATATTCCTTCTTTGCTTGGTCCTCGTCCTATATATCGCAAATTTCCTTGTTAAGAATGGCTCGGAATAAAATTTTGAAACTGCTTTCATTCAAACTTAATATTAGTATTACGTAACGAAATCATGGGTTTCACTAAACTTTCAGTACGATGATCAAATTCAGATCTCTTTTTATATAAAATAATAAACTTTTCAATAAATCGTCCTAATCTTTTCACTCACATTGACATTTCTATTTTACTGAAGAAAATTAAAAGCAGACATATCTTAGAACAATCTTTTTACAGTAGATCTGTGAAAAGTTAGATCTACGAAATGCACTCTCCCATCGCGAGATTTCTTCTTGTTCTTCGGGTACCATGACCGTTCAACGATAGTTGATTATCATGTTGGCTACCATGTTCATGATGATTGTTTCATTGACAGCCGCTCGGAAGAGCTGAGCCATAGACTTTCCATGCCTCAGATTTTTCAACCACGTTGTTCTAATTCTCCTTGGACCACGTCTGCCTGGAATCTTTCCCTCTATAATCAGATCAATTTGTTAATAATAAATGCTCATTATAAGTCAATGCTGATCATCTAATTCTTCTTTAGTCGTACTTTCAAGGATTTTTCTTACGAAATTTTTTTTCCTAAGGTATTTTAAGTAACATATAGTGCAGTATAGTATATATTGTATTGCGAACATTGTGAAAAGAGATTGGTATCTAATAATTAAAAATATAATTAAAAGGTTTCCATACCTATCTATAATTTCATATTTGAAATATGGAGAAGAAAGCATATTGCGCACAATTTGTATTTTGTTTGTATAATCCCTAGTATAGTCTCATGTAAATAAAAAAACTTTATTACAATAAATAACACGTAATACAGGTCAACATCAATTACTTTTTCTAGTAGTCCTGTTTTATAGTCAGCTAGAACTCGTTAACGTATGAAATATTCGATTATATTTCAATTGACATGATTACATAGAGTAATAGGATAGTAAATTTTAATTGACGCTACGAATTATTGGAAATTGAAGGAACAAATTTCAGGTACCTGGTTTTAATAATGTGTGCAGATTATTGTTTATATATGTAAGTATTCTTGAAATATTTTAATAGTTTGCTCTTTATTAAATGAATATGATGAAGACCGTACATGATTTATGATGTATGATGACTACAGTAAAAATTTAAAAATATTATTGATATTTTCAAGTACTCTAAAGCTTAAAAAATAATTATTTAAGTGGCTTTCGGAAACTAAGGAAGTAAGAATAAAGCTGTAGAAAAGTTTAGCTACAACACTGTGACTGCGTACATGTCCATTTATATAATTTAATATAAAAATAATAATATTAATAATTGTTTTCTACAACTATATATATATATGTAGTTTTTAAAAATAATTTTAAAAAATAATTTTAGAATTCTTCAAAGAACTTTTATTATTTAAAATTATCGCAGTTCAATGAAAATTTTGCATGTAAAATTTCTACTGCTGAAATAAATTTCTCATTTTAATAAGAAATATAATGATTCTTGCGTAAGGAACAATTAATTTTTTAAAAGAAGTGGCTAGTACCTCAAAGGATTCTGACTCACCAATACTGGAGGTGCAAGTGAATTAAACTCCCTATAACCGTCCTCCCCAGGCCTTTGACCTCTTATATGATTGACTACAAATTATATTACTTAAAGTTTGTTCATTATCACAAACAAAATAAGGAAAAAATCTAACGATACTACTGAAAGCATACAAAATTTGTCGATCTTCACTACTTTCACTACCAAAGCAAAATAGTCTAAAAATTATACATTACGTACCTTGATTAAGTATTATATGTATATCAAGTTTTCAGTCTAACAACGGTATATGATTTAATTTTTTTTTTTGTGGATCTAGCACACGTGCTGCAGGGAAGAAGTCACTAAAGCGCTACAGAAGCGACACGTGTGCGGAATAATTCACGTTGTTCTTGAATCGTTGTAAATTGTACTCGGTGGAAAACATAGCCCTGGGCAAATTATTCCAAAGGGATGATGTTCTCCATATTAAAGGCTGCTTGAAAAGCGTTGTTCGAGGAGTAACAAGCTGAGCCTTATACAGATGTGAAGTATTATCCCGACGTGTATTTCTACCATGCACCGCTTTGGGAGGAATTAAGCAGGGTACATCCTTCGAACACTTTCCATGAAAATACTTGTCGAACAGACTCAAGTCGCCAACCGTTATTCGATGTTCCAGCGAATCAAGGCCGCCGGTTAGTTCCGGGTCTCCAATCAGACGAACAGCTCTTCTCTGAACAGAATCCAACAAATGCAGTGTATATTTGGGAGCAGAACCCCAAACATGGGAGCAGTATTCCATATTTGGTCGAATTTGAGCTTTGTAAAGAATTAACAGTTGTTGTGGAGTGTAAAACTTTCTGGTTCGAAATAATATTCCCAACTTTTGAGAAGCTCTATGCCTGCAACATGTTCATGCCAGGACATATTTGTTCCTAAATTAACGCCCAACAAATTGAGCGACGATGCTAAGGGAATGGAGTGCTCCGACATAACTATGTCGGGTTCAGCAACGTTAACTTTTTTAGAAAAAAATGCCGCTTGGGTTTTTGTAGCGTTAAATTCCACTTGGTTACTGTCACCCCAAGGTAGAATTTCTTTCAGGTCTTTGTTAAGTTGAACGACCTCCTGCTGTCTGCGGATATTCGCCTGAGTAGCCGATGTCCGAGCATTCAAAGTGAATGAAGAGACAAGCATACTGTCATCTACAAAGCTGTATACTGGATTCCCGGTCTTTTTCAGCAGATCGATAATGTAAATGAGAAAGAGAGTAGGAGACAGTATGGAGCCTTGGAGCACACCGGCGTTGATAGTGAAGGTGTTAGAAAGAAATCCGTCGACCGCTACTCGTAAAGAACGCTCTCTGAGGAAACATAAGAGCCACAAACAGAACTTTTCAGACATACCACAAGAGCGTAACTTAGCCAACAGTCCATCGTGCCAAACACGGTCGAATACCTTGGATATGTCAAGAGCAACCGCTCGAGATTCTCCAAAGTGTTCAATTGCGTTGTTCCAAACATGTGTTACATAAGTCAGAAGATCTCCTGTTGATCTATGTTTACGAAAGCCATATTGGTGATCGCTAATAATGTTGAATCGTTCAAGATATTTTAGAAGATGCTTATTGATAACCTTTTCCATGACTTTCGATATTATTGAAAGAAGTGCGACTGGTCGATAGTGGCAAGGTCTTCTTGCCTTTTTTAGGTATCGGCTGAACTGTGGCACATTTCCAGCAGGAAGGAAATATACCCTTTCTGTAGGATAGGTTGAAAAGTCCACAGAAAACTGGTGTTAGTTCACTTGCACAGTTTTTGAGAACTATGGCAGGTATTGCGTCAGCGCCAGAAGCCTTTTTGGTGTCTAGCTTCATTAAAATACTGCAATATGGGAATAGTAGGTGGCGTTTTTCCTTGGAAATCGACAGTAGATGTGTGTTCATTAAACTTAGTACTTGTTTAGCACTAATATATTACATTATGGGGATCAGCTTGTCACATCTCGCACCACTCTATTCAAGAACTGTTTTTCATGGAAAATCTCATCCACTGGAATGAACTGCTCGTATTCTTGAAAAAAATGTGTTTCGATAACACTTGGCAACGGCGCAATTACCTTAGTAAGTTGTCCAATCGCCTCCTGCATCAATAATCGCCTGGAATCTTCGAAGTATGTTGTCGACGAGATTTTCGAATCTCGCCAGGCAATGGAGTCAAAGTCCTCAGAGACTTTCCGTGATTGGCGTCCGGCGATTGTGAGGGAAAGTTTAGTATTTTATCGTGGGTCCAAGCGCGCCGCTTCGCGACATGATTTTCGCCCAGCAAAGATTTCTTCAACGTGTTTCGGAATTTGACATCATGAGCACGAAGATGTTGTCATGGAACACATTCAAACCCGATTTTCTTAATTTTGCCGCTCGTTGACGCAGCGTCAATTTCGGGTCCCGTGAAAACAAAGATACGATTCGTTTTTCGACTTTCGGAGTGACTTTGCCTACCGAGCTACGTTTTGGCAAGTCATCGACATTTTTGTCTCGTTAAAATGATTTACCCACTTTTTCACAAACAACACCGACTTTTTAATATATTTAGCGGCCGTGGAATGTGTAATTTTAAGTCCCTTAAAATGGAAAGAAAGAAGACTACCTCGAACCGACGCGCAAACAAGTAACATTTTGGATTTTACGTGACTTCGATTAAAGTTCGGCAGCGAGTGATACCTTTAGTAAAATGCGTCTTAGGCAAAGGTTTCCTTTACCAATTTTTTTTGAATCGCTAGAATCGCATTTACCAAAAATGAATTATCGCGGACACGTTCTTACTTGACAGACTGTATATGACGTTCGTGCACTTTAACTTAAGAAAAAGTTAAGTGATTGTAATTAATTTTTTGAAGACTGTGAGACTAAAAGTTATACAAATGTACCATATAATGTGAAATCTCTGTAATGGCTTTTCTCGGTGTAGTTTAAATGGTATTACGCACTCAGTGAATGGTTCAAACAAGCTGATGGACAAATGGTCTAGAGTAACTTACTTTGATTACTTATGAAATTTCTGTAAAACTTAATCAAAGTTTTTCGCTAGAAATGAACACATTTTTAACTGCAACTAATCTGTAATAGTTTATAACATATTTAAACGTACAAAGAATGTGCTTACATCACCCAGATTAATGATAATTTTCCAGGTGTCTACTCATGTTGAGAGGGTGTTTGTAAATCCTAGCGCAACTGATTGTACAATTTGCTTCTTTTTGATGGATTTTTTTATGTTTCTTAATTCTTGTTCTTATTGATATCCTACATTCTCCTACATACACCGTACCATATATTAAACAGGAAATGTTATTAACACCTTCTGTTTGTAAACTAATTGTTTTTTGGTAATCTCAAGCATTGTCCAAATTTCTTTCAAGTGTTGAAAATTGTGCAAATGTTGGATCTTTTGAGTAATTATTTTGACTGTAGTAGCGTGTATGAAGGATAAAACTGTGCTATTTATTAATGGATCCCTATAGGAGTGGTGATCTTGTCTGGGAGACGAGTTTTGTAAAGCTTTAAGGATAGAATTTTTTATCACATATTGACGAAGGTCTAAAACTCGTGTGTTGATAACAAATAGTTGTTAAAAAGGATGATGGTGTGAATTACCATTAAGATATCTGTTGATATGAAGTAGCTTTATGTAGACCGAATATCATAAGATATATAGATATATAAGATATAAGCGGTCAGGTTGTCTTCACCACGTTGCCAAATAACAAATGTGTCTTCAAAATATCCACACCAAGCTTTTGGTTTTATAGTCGAGAAGCTAAGCTCAAAGTCATTCTTTTAAAGCTTTAATAAATATAGGTGTCGCTATAAGAGACAGTGGAGAACCCGTGGCTGCTCCTGAGGTCTGTTCATAAAATGTTCGTTAAAAAATAAAATACGTGGACGACAGACTTGTTTCTATTAAATCTTTAAAAGGTAAATAAAGGATATTGTCTCAAAATATGTCTGATATAGAAATTTAATTGTTAATTGGGACTTTCCTATATAGTCACTCAACGTCAAAGCTGGTCAAAATATCTCCAGGGTCAAACTTTATTCTTTTCACCTATTAAATACAATGTTATAAATTTTAATAAATCCAAATCTATTAAATCCTTTTACAGGAAAAACTAGTTTATATATTAGAAATTTAACTTTCCTGCAGATATTCTGGTAAACTTTGCCATCGTATCAATATATATAAATATTCCAATTAACTATTCAGTTTATACAATATTAGCCATATTTCGATATAATATCCTTGATTAATTTTTGGCACGAATATTTTATGAACAACTGCTCCAATTTTTATTGGATAGGCAGACCTACTTCTGATATGCAGCACTAACATAGGGCGGTGCAAGTGGCCAACAGCATGGATTTGATAACGATGTTGACTTTTAGGGTTTGCCGATGTTTGCTGCGTTGTAACATGGAGTGGTATGTAGCATAATCAAATAAACTTTACTAAATAAATCTGCTGACCTGTCGTGATAGAACACCTACCTAGTCAAGGTGAACCGAGACTATATTATGAGCCAGAGCTCTTGTAAGAGGTATTAGAATTTAATTTTTTATATGTTTTAACAAATTTTTATAATATTCCGGAAAAGTACACTTACATTTTTATTTTCGATTATAGTATAATGTGTTTAAATATTAAGGGTAACTAAAACATTTTGTCTGAGAAAAAAACTGTTAATTCAGGTTGAATTTTACTTACTTTCGGACCTTGAACGAGATTTCTTACAAACCCTAAGTTTTTACTTATAGAAATATTTCAAATATTTTTTGAATAGCTTTACAAACAAGTCGTACACTATAATCTACGATTTTTGCAATATCTTTATTATTTTCTTAAGATATGCTATCTTACAGTTGCTATAACATAATAGTTTAATTTAAAATAAGATTTACAGGCAAAACAAAATTTTATTAGGAATTAGTATCAGTTCTTTTAGGGACTTTGATAGCTTAGCAATCCGATTACCAAAAATTTGCCGAAGACTTAGAATAAAATAACCGGTCAAGTGCAAGTTGAACTTGCACAATTAGTGTTCCGTACGTTGATTGCTTTTAAAATAAAAAATTTTATAACGGAGGTATAAAATGATCAGTGACTTCACAAAACACACCACAAATGAGTTTTTAACAAAGTTTGTTTCCAATCTTTACTGAAAACTGATGACCTTGAAATTTTTGTTTTTTTATGTACCAGATAAATTATTAAAGGTAATGCACTCGTGATAATTTTCGTTCAATCTACACACCGTGGAGAATATTCTAGAGTTTTTTTCAAAATTTTTTGATAAGTACTTTTCGAGATAAGGCGGGTTGACAACGATTTTTCGCGATTTTTTAAAAATAATACAAAGAAAAGTGCGCGCAAGTATTATATTATATATTTTTTTTACTTGTGTTTTCACAAGCTTTCAATTGACACCACACTCGATGACCTAGTAATTTTTTTTTTTTCATTTCCGATTTCACCCCCCAAAACTAACCCTTAAGTCAAAATTTAACTTTCAAAACTAGATGGCTCTGATAAGGCCATCAATTCCTATATTATTACCAAATTTCAACTTTCTATGACAAATAGTTTCGTAGAAAATCGGGGTGTGACAGACAGACAGACGGACAGACAGCCGGGCAGACAGACGGACAGACACCGAAGTCATCTTATAAGTGTTTCGTACGGAACACTAAAAAAAGCAAACTTTATGTTACAAGGTCCCCGACGGATCTTTACCTTGACGTGGTGGTGGGGCTTAAGACTGCATCTGTAACTATCCTCACGGGGATGGGACGGGTGCGGTTCAACTAAGAGGGGACCTCCAAGCTAAAGTATTAGCTACCCTGCCGAGGGCTACATGGCGCAGGGGGTGCTGCGTCGCGAACGGTGCCTCCCGGGTACCGGACGACCTCCGGGAGTAACGAGCCAAGCCCCAACTATACGCGGCGCTGGTTAGGTGAAATCGCAAATCCGCGGTACTCGTGGGACTATCTATGGACATACAACAAAATAAAAATGACATAACAACTGTCGTTGGAATCTTCCAGAAGGTGGCTGCTTTGGGTAGCGAACAACCGTAAGGCGAAGCGACATCTAACGCGGGGGCACCAACAGGTCCAAAACCCCGCGTTCGTGACAGCGGCGCGGCCAGACGTCGTTTTAAAAAAGCTGCGGAAGAGCGAACTGACTAACCAGCCTGCGCACTCCTGCAGCAAAGAGGTGGGAGGCGGAACGACAACCCCGGCCCAAATGCTCAAATGCAGTAAGCCGGACAATGCTTGTTCGGATCTCGGGTGCGGGCAGGGGCGTCGACATGCAGAGATCATAATTTTAAAATAGATTTTTACAACATACGAGGTTTAAACTCGAACATAAATTCAGTGCACCAACACCTGCAGTCAAATAAACCTCATGTACTCGCTCTCTGTGAAACCAAGGTCAGTTCATTGACCAGCACAGTCAACTATCTTTATCCTGGGTACGACTTCTATTCCCGATTTAGGCGTAACTTTGGAACTTGTTTCTTTGTCAGAAGCGACCTCTCTTGCCAACGGAAAGAGGCTCTGGAGCCTCTTTGATGTTATGTGGTTAAAAAATAACTACTCAACAAACCACGAGGTTCATCTGTATCCTCTATCGACCACCAAGTGATACTAACTTTAGAACACTTTTCGCTTCTCTTGCAGACACCATCGATCATTTACAAATTAACCATCCAAATGCCGAAATTGTCAACCTGGGCTACTTTAATGTCCACAACATCAACTGGCTTAAATATTCAAATACTACCGACAAACAAGGTCGCGAAGCTGAATCATTCTCAATCAATTGTAGCTTAACTCAGCGTATTGATGAACCAACACGGATCCCTAATCGAGACGGGGAGTTCGCCAGTCTTCTTGATCTGTTTTTAACCACCAATCCGGAGATTTACACGGTCACCGTAAATCTGCCGTTAGGTTCTTCCAACCATAAATTGCTTTCGACATTGAGGTCCCAACGATAAAAAATTAGTTAAATCATGCGGAATTTCTGTATTAGATATGTTTCTAAACCAACTGTCATTGTTGTAAAATAAGACATCAGTGGATGCGCACATGTCACACAACTTATTTATATTTTTCTTTTTTATTACTCCAAACAACCAGTTATATCTACTCTTTTGCCGGTGGTCATAATGTATGAAAATATTATTGCTTGACAAATGTGATTTTTCGCTCTAGTCTTGAGATGTTTTTTTTTACTTTCAAGGATAACAATTTTGAACTTAACCTAGTTATAAATGGGTCTATCATATTCATCATATTGTTGCCACTGGTGAATAAAAAACTATAAATAGAATTTCTGCCGTCCATGATGTGTCGTGGAAAAATATTCAATTTTCTACAATTTTAATAAGAAAATACGTCGATTTATGTAATTGGCCAATTTCTTGTTAATACTGGCCTACTGTTTCATCAAACGGACGATATGCATTCCATAGGTATTGTTAATTTCTTGATAGTAACCCATCAGTAAATATAATAAATAAATGTAGATTTATCGACCGTACTTTGATAGCAAAAAGGGGGGGAATTTTTTTATCGGGTTTGCGGTCTGTGACAATCAACACTCGATTGCTGTTAAACTCTGCATATTTCGTTGTACTTCAAAACTTCATCGGGAGAAACTATAATTTTTAGAAAAAATAGTGCGTCAGGAAATTTTTTGTAAATAAGGCACATGACCGCTTATTTATTCGACAATAAGAGGTCATATGCCTTAGTTGATCATGTTTTAAAAACGGGACATATTTATATATGTATATATATATATATATATATATATATATATATATATATATACATATATATGTATATATATATATATATATATATATATATATATATATATATATATATATATATATATATATACATATATATGTATATATATATATATATATATATATATATATATATATATATATATATATATATATATATCCAGCCTAAATTAATATTATTCTGAACAAAATAAAAAAGAAATATATCTATGAAATTCTCAAAAAATTTCAAAACCTTTAAAAAATTATTTTTGAATTTTATTTTAAAAGCACTGGTGGCGATCGTTCCCAAATATCTATTGTAAGCTCTGTTCGTCCATTTTTTACGTGCCTAAGATTCTCCAAAAATTGACCCTTCAAGAAATTTTTAATTTGTAAAGCTGATTTATCTGTTCCAGAAATCAATATTTTTCTCTGAAATTTTGTTTCGGAGGTTCTTAGCCAAGCTGATCCTACACATTAAATTTCTTCAAAAAGTATGTTGCTTACTCGCAGAATGATCCTTACCTATATATTTAAATTTAGCTTCTTCGCCGATTTTCTTTGTATGGTAATTCTAATCTATTTTATTTCGCTTCAATAAAGTATTTGTTTCAAAATAAGAGAGCAAGAATATTTCATCGGAAATAATAATTTTAGAGAACTTGTTAATATTACATATGTACAGTACATTAGGATCTTATTTAGAATTTGCGATTTCGTCAATTCAGGTTAAATCATTCATTCCAGAACTGTCCTAATTGTTACTTATACAAATACTAATACGATATTTCAGTTTGTTGTGGATAGTCTCTACTATATTGTAATGAATTTAGTGCTAGGAAAGTTTAACAAACTACAAAGCCTAAATAAACTCGCTCAAATATTAAGAAGAAAGTCACGTCTGTATTAACTCCTTAATCCGCTATCTAAACTTAGGAAGTAAGGAGGACTGAGGGCGTTTTTATACGAGGTAATATGCCGCCCTATCTTTAAGCCGACCTCAAAGACAACGATTAAAGCAACCTTTGGAATAACTTCTTAAACTAATTTAACTTATTTATTAAATTTACCGCATTATTGTTATTAAAGTTTCAAACAATCTCTTAGATAGGCCTAGATTCCAGATCAATTTGAACATAGATATTATTACGAATAATCGTCTTAAAAACTGATAAAAGGATTCAAGATTATGTTATAGAAATTAGGTATTTACCGGGTAGTTCAAAAAATTGTCGAATATGGGAATTTTTATTTGCAATTCTTTCAGAAATTTAATCTTATAAAAATAGAAACGATTCCTAAAAATGCGTTCAAGATGACTAATACAAATAATAAAATAATTTGGCATTCGCAAAACAACATAAATAAGTACACAAGTAAAAGAGTAATGACATTTTTTGTAGGAGGTATAGTTACTGGCATCTAAGATTTTTTGCTCGTTTGCCTATCTCAGAAATATCAATTTTGGTTATTTTTGAGTACGTTAGATCACATCCTGTATATTTCATCAAGAATTTTTAAGTGCAAAAGGAATTTTTCTTAACGAGCTTCTTTCCTCTAATATAATAGAAACTAAAGTTTACAACAAAAAATTTCCCACTTATAGTAGGTTTAGTTTCTATTCAATGTTAGCTCAATTCTGGAAAATAATTAGTACAATAGCAATGTGTAAAATTTTAAAGATTTTTCATTACGGCATGTCTTGTTAGACGTTACCTCGAAATAAAATGTTTAAATTTGTATTTAGGTATTTTGGTATATATTTTTTTAAGGACAAATAAACCTTTTTAGTGTTCCGTACGGAACACTTATAATATAAGATATAAGATAAGATCACTTCGGTGTCTGTCTGTCTGTCACACCCGATTTTCTCCGAAACTATTTGAGATAGAAAGTTGAAATTTGGTATTAATATAGGAGTTGATGGCCTTATCAGAGTCGTGTAGTTTTGAAAGTTAAATTTTGACTTAAGGGGTTAGTTTTGAGGGATGAAATAGGAAGTGAAAAAAAAAATTTTTTTACTAGGTCGTCGAGGGTGGTGTCAAATGAAAGCTTGTGAAAACACGAGTAAAATATATATATATATATATATATATATATATATATATATATAACGTAATACTTGCGCACACTTTTCTTTGTATTATTTTTAAAAAATCGCGAAAAATCGCTGTCCTTATCTCGAAAAGAACTAATCAAAAAATTTTGACAAAACTCTGGAATATTCTCCACAAGGTATGGATTAAACGAAAATTATCACGAGTGGATTACCTTTAATAATTTATCTGGTATATAAAAAAAAAACAAAAATTTCAAGGTCATCAAGAATGGAAACAAACTTTGTTGGGAATTCATTTAGGATGAGTTTTGTGAAGTCACTGATCATTTTATACCACCCTAACAAAATTTTTTATTTTAAAAGCAGTTAACGTACGGAACACTAATTGTACAAGTTCAACTTGCACTTGACCGGTTATTTTTATTTCTATTAATCTCAAAGAGAAGAATATTTTAGGTAAAATATTCATTCGTTTTTTACTCATTATGCCAACTTTTGAACACTTCAACAAAATATCCGACATGATACATGGCAATTAGGACTAGAAAAGCTTTTAAATACACAAGAAAAACTATGACTGTTCTTAAAGATTTTTATTTTATGATAATATCTGCAATAATTAACTTCGTATGGAAAGAATACTACAAATCTTTTGTAAGGTTTGGTTGAGTTAGTGAAAAATTCTCCGATCATTTCATGTTAACTCAGAAGTTGACATTTTTGGAGAGAAGATGGACAGCTAATATGAGAATGCAGTACACAGATATTTTTTTAAGTGTCTCACCTAATTCACTATTTTCCTGTTCTACATACCAAAAAAATTCTTATTGTACTTAACTGAGTTTTTCCTGAAGAAGCTAAATATGATATACAAAATTTGTTACTTGTCAAATTTGACAGTTTACCAAGTCAACCAGTATTTTTTTGAATGGTATCCTCTACATATGAGCAAACTACTAAATATCATTTTCCAATTTACAAGAATATGAATTCCTGATATTTATTTTGATCTGTTACCGGTATACAGCGCTTTCAGGTTATTGAAAGGAATTTTAATTTCTATGTTCCTATTTGGGGTATCAAGAAAATTTTTTTACCAGTAAACTTAGTTTTTTGTGAAAAGCCAAATATGATGACATAAAAAATGTCGCTTGTCAAATTTGACACAACGCCAAGTAGTTTTTTAAAAGACACTCTCTATATATGAGCACACCATTAAATAAGATTTTAGTTATCTTATTTGGCTTCTTGACAAAAAAGTTTACTAGTAAAATATTTTTTAGATACTCCAAATGAAAAAGAGCAAATTGAGTAAGCAACTTAAAAGTTAAAAATTTCTTTCAAAAACTTGAATGCCCTGTGAATTGGTAAAGACTCAAAACCAATATCAAAAGTTATATATTTTTGTAAAAGAAGTGAAAAATGCTATTTAATGGTGCGCTCATATGCAGAGGTTACCAATTAAAAATAACCGGTCAAGTGGAAGTTAAACTTGCACAATTAGTGTTCCGTACGTTAATTGCTTTTAAAATATAAAATTTTGTTACGGTGGTATAAAATGATCAGGGACTTCACAAATCACACTCCAAATCAGTTTTCAACGAAGTTTGTTTTCAGTCTTTTCTGAAAACTGATGACCTTGAAATTTTTGCTTTTTTATATACCAGATAAATTATTAATTAAAGGTAATGCACTCGTGATAATTTTCGTTCAATCTATACCCCGTGGAGAATATTCCAGAATTTTTTCAAAATTTTGATCAGTACTTTTCGAGATAAGGTAGGGGACAGCGATTTTTTAAAAATAATACAAAGAAAAGTGTGCGCAAGTATTACATTATATATATATTTTTTACTCGTGTTTTCACAAGCTTTCATTTGACACCACACTCGATGACCTAGTAAATTTTTTTTTTTCACTTCCGATTTCACCCCTCAAAACTAACCTCATAAGTCAAAATTTAACTTTCAAAACTTCACGGCTCTGATGAGGCCATTAATTTTTTTACCAGTAACTTAGTTAAATAATAAAAATATTAGTACCAAATTTCAACTTTCTATGTCAAATAGTTTCAGAGAAAATCGGGTGTGACAAACAGACAGACAGACAGATAGACAAACACCGAAGTGATCTTATAAGTGTTCCGTACGGGACACTAAAAATCCTATTTGGCCTTGAAATCTGTCAATTACACAAGTGGCCAATTATTTGTTATTATATTTTCCTTTTTCACAAGTAACCAAGTTTATTGTAAAAGAATAAATTGAGTCAGCTATTTCAAAGTCAAAAGAGTAACCGCAAAAAATGTCAGTTTTAGCCCGTTTTTGCAACCTTCATAACTTGGAGACAAAAAAAGGAAACTTAACGTGAAAGTTTTTAAATTAAAGCTAATTAAAAATCTAGAAGGCTATATTTTTCAATTTTTTTTATTTAGGAGTAACTACCCCCTATTTTGGGGGTTAAAAGTGTAAAAATAAATAAATTTTTAAGAAAAAATAAAAAAAAATATTTATAATGTGTAATTCATGAAAATGGGTCAAGAATTTCAAGTATTTACATATTTTTAACCCCATACCGCATAATACATTAAAAACCACCCTCTAAAAGGGGTTGCAATATTTATATAACCAGTATAAGTCTTCAAGTTGAAAAAATCCAGATTTTTTTCCCAAAAATTAAAAGTTATGAGTGTTCCGTATAGAACACTTATAAGATGACTTTGGTGTCTGTCTGTCTGTCTGTCACACCCGATTTTCTCTGAAACTATTTGACCGTTGAAATTTGGTAATAATATAGGACTTGATGGCCTCGTCAGAGCCATGTAGTATTGAAAGTTAAATTTCGATTTAAGGGTTTAGTTTTGAGGGGTGAAATTGGACGTGAAAAAAAAAATTACTAGGTCATCGAGTGTGGTATCAAATAAAAGCTTGTGAAAACACGAGTAATATATATATATATATATATATATATATATATATATATATATATATATATATATATATATAATGTAATACTTGCGCGCACTTTTCTTTGTATTATTTTTAAAAAAATCGCGAAAAATCGCTGTCTTGAAAAGTACTTATCAAAAAATTTTGAAAAAATTCTGGAATAATCTCGACGGGGTGTAGATTGAACGAAAATTATCACGAGTGCATTACCTTTAATAATTTATCTGGTATATAAAAAAACAAAAATTTCAAGGTCATCAGATTTCAGTAAAGATTGGAAACAAACTTTGTTGAAAACTCATTTGGGGGTGTGTTTTTATGAAGTCACTGATCATTTTATACCTCTGTAACAAAAATTTTTATTTTAAAAGCAATCAACGTACGGAACACTAATTGCGCAAGTTCAACTTGACCGGTTATTTTTTAGGTTAAAAATAATTAAAGTGATCTGTTTTCATGAATTACACATCATAAATATTTTTCTGTTAAAAACTTATTTATTTTCACCCTTTTAACCCTCAAAATAGGGAGTAGTTACCCCTAAATAAAGAAAAAGGAAAAATATGTCCTTCTAGATTTTTAATTAGCTTTAATTTAAAACCTTTTACGTTAAGTTTGCTTTTTTGTCTCAAAGTTATGGTGGTTACAAAAACCGGCTAATTTTGCGGTTGTATTTAGTGCAATAACTTGAAGTCCCTGTATATCGGTAAGAAGTTATAATAAATATCAAGAGTTATATATCTTCGTAAATAGACTGAAAAAGCTATTTAATGGTCGGCTCGTATCAAAATTGATAAGTAATAAAGTTTTTATTTTCATATATGTCTTCCTCTTAAAAAATCTAAGTAGGGAAAAGTTTTGGCATGCCAAATGGGAAAACAGTAAATCGGATAAGCCAATTAAAAGTTAAAGTTCGATTCAATAATTTGAATTCCCTGTATATCGACAACGACTGAAAATAAATATCAAGTGTTACATATTTTTTTAAACGGATTGAAAAATGCTGTTTAATGGTTTGCTGATATGTAGTGGAATCCGTTTTAAAAAAAAAATCCCAGTTGGCTTTTAAACTGTCAAATTTGATAAGTGACTAATTTTGTGTTATCATATTTAGCTTCTTCGTGGAAAATTAAGTTTAGTACTGAAATAATTTTTTGGTATATAGAATAGGAAAATAGTCCGTTAGATGAGACTCTTAAAAAAATGTCTGTATAACCATTTTCTTATCGGGTGTACAATTTAGATGTTATATCTTAGCAAAACATAAAAAAATGTCAATTTTAAACATAAATATGTTCAAAAATATTGAATGTAGATACAAGAAATACTGCACAAAGAAAGTTTACAGTTTTGAGTAGATTTAAATTTTTTTTTTTCGGTTATAACGTGATCAGATATCATTACATCCTGCAATATGTTTTCAAAAGATGAACAATCATCTTATTCTTTAATACAAGGCCTCTAATTGTATGAAGATTTTTACAATGTTTTATACTTTATTATTATGAATATATCGACAATCGTCGACCACTAAACTGCGAAATGTCATTTATTTTATTAATTTACGTACACTAAACAATTTTTAATTTGTTACTCCTATTGACAAAGTGTGACATGTTCTCTAGTGAGATCGTGACTACGTTTCGTTTTAAATTAGCAAAATTGCGAGGATATGGCGTGAATTTCTTGATAACAACATCTACGAGGGTCATTCAATAAGTAAAGAGACAAATAGCTCTAGCTCAACAACGATTTATTGGATTGCTACAAAATTTGGCCTACTTTTCGCCATAATCCCTCCCAACGTTCATACACTTGTCTCACCTTTCTGCTAACTTCTTGATTCCTGTGGCAAAAATTCTTTCGGTTGAAGTCGAAGCCACTTTTGCACTTTTTCCTTCAGTTCTTCATTGTCGGTGAATCTCTTTCCACATAAGATATTTTTGAGAGATCTGAACAGGTAAAAATCATAAGAAGCCAAGTTTAGGCTGTATGCGGGATGAGGTAAGATCTTCCAACACAGTTCTTGTAGTTTTTCTTCGGTAAACCGTATGAACGTGGTTCTCAATAATATTGTTAACAGTTCCAACGCTTACCTCAACCTGCTGAGCTATCATTTCAACAGTAATTCTTCTGTTATCACGTCAATCCTTGATTGCAACGAGGGGCCCGTAACTTTGACTGGACGTCCACTTCGCTGCTCGTCACATTTTCTTGATTGGCCACTTATGAACCAACTTATCTATTTTTAAACGTTAGCACAATTCATGCATCTTTGTCCATACTGTAATAACATTCTAGAATGTATTTGACTTGGCTTAACACCTACTGCTACTAAAAATCTAACGACAGAACGCTGCCCTTCTGAAGTACAGTCTTCCAATAGGCTCGTCATGGTAAACTGGATATTTTGAGGTTATGTTTATATTACATGATCGAACAACTGATTAAAACTCATGATAAGGTTGTCAATTCGCACTCCTAGAAATATGGAGCGGTTTCGTTGAATGGGTTTAAGCTGAGACCAATTGTGTCTTTACTTCTTAAATAACCCTTATATATTGGAGAAGTCGTGTTTCTGTTGTCTAGATTTATAAAATGAAATTCAAGTTAATTTTTTATACTTCTTATGGTTGATCGCTAAAGGGTTTTTATTTTTGCTTTAGTTAATTTAATTTTTTACTGCATTGGAAATTTGCTCCTTACTTTCGAGTTGTTTCTGTTGCAGTGACGGTATGGCATGATTTCTTGTGTTCGCTAGCGTGGTCTAAAATTATAAAGTTTCAGTGTTTTGGAAGGCTGCTACCTACTATGCACAGACACGGTGAGAAACTGGCTGGAAGGGTGGGCTAGTGCAAAAACTACCTTTCCTAAAAAATATCAAAAAAAAACAAAATAGTTAAGAGCCCCCTGTCAGACACTAAAAAGTAAGGGAGCCGAACTATTAAAAAACTACAAAACAGCTGGTGTAGGAAACGAAAAGGCATATGAGTGATCTTACGTACTATCGTACCAAAATAAAATAATGAAACAACGCAGGTTTAAATACCGCTGCACCATCACATCACACATGGCATTAATTCGGCCTAAGGAGCACTAGTGAATTCTTTCCTAAGCAGACTCAAGTAACTCTTAAATGAAAGTGCCTACGTCACAGATGTGGGTTTAGCTTTTTAGTTGCTGTCAAAGTTCTGTTAAGGACCCAATATTTCAGGTTATAACGCAATCTCCCGTCCAGGATTATGGATGAACATTTTAATGGAGGCGAAGGCGTTAGTAATGCGGTGGAAGTGGTAACCCATCCTTCAGGAATAAAATGTAAGGAAGAATTGGTAAGAGGAGTCTTTTCAAAATTAGGCTTTGGCGTAGGAAGATTGATTCTGAAAAGAGAGTAAAACTAATAGTTAGTAGAGACTCCTCTGCACTGCAGTGCAGAAAGGAAACGGAAATCCTAGTGCACCACTACAAAAATAAAAGGCTCGCAATCCGGGGTACACCTTGAGTGGGAAAAGGGTGCTAAGAATCCCGTTGAGAAAAATTAACCGAAAAAATCTACGAACTGCTACCTGGAACGTAAGAAGTCCCTAGAGTCTAGAAAAGTTAGCAAACAGCGAACAGAAAATACACAGGGTGAAGATGGCCTGTATCAGTTACAACCGTTAAAATAAGCAAGGACACATTTATTTTTCTGAGGAAACAGGCAAAGACCACCCGATTTATTAACAGATATCATATTCTGTAACAGATTTTATACCTTTTGCAGAGTTATACTAATAAAACCAATCACAAAATAATTAACATCGCTCAAATATGTTTTACAACAATTTGAAGAAAGTTATCAAATCAAAAAGGTGAAATAACAGTACTTGATAACCTAAATGTCAAATTTGGTGCAGGATCTGATGGAGATATGATAGTGTAAGAAATGAAAGGGTTTACCAAATGGTCCATTTGTGCATGGAACAAAATTTCGTTATAGCTAACACTTTTTGCAAACTACACTTTAGGCGACTATATGCATGGACTGCTCACAGACATCCAACAGAAAATAACAAATAATTAACTTCAAAATTCGGCGTTTTCATATTGTTAGAAAGATAGACGTTGTCAAACTTAACAACTGAAACACGAAACTAGAAGCAAGAGAAAACCTCGTCGGAGATGGGATGACGTAAAAGAAGCTGTAATACGTCAAAAAGCAGGAATGGATGACTTCTAAAATTATGGACCTGTTGTCACAAAGAAGAATACAAAAACCAATCCATTATCTTAGCTAAAAACCAAAAAATGTTGGCGTATACTATCGAAGCCGTATAATATTTAACGACTCCTACCAACTTAATTCCCCTCCTCTGAAGCACTACCGGGTAAAAGCCAGAAGATTCGTTCGCATTCCAAATATTTTATGTAAACTAATTTAAAATCGATATCTCATTTCTTTTGGAAGTTATTGTACCAACAGGTCGACCAACAGACAATAGACAGACTGACGGAAATAGGAAATTATGTTTTTTTGCTATCTGAATAAGTTGTTCATAAAGACACTACTTCATTGGATTTTTAGTTGTATTTGTGCTGCTATTTTGAATTCTATCTCGAAAATGCCAAATTCATTGTTGTTTAAATTTTATTAGGTAATTTTTTATTCTCAATTAAAAATTATTTATTTTCTTTTTCAGAAATGTTGCTCCTAATTTCATAGAAATTAAAATTCCAGAAAATCAAAAAAAACTATATTTTATAAAATAAATTTTAACTTTTTCTTATTTCTTAGAGACAATTAATAATCCTTTTCTTTGTTTTAGGGCAATCATATAACATATGTTTTTATCTAGATCTAGAATCTGTACCTTCTAGAAATTTGTTCGGGACTTTATTAGCAATAGTAAGGTAAATGTAATAAAAATTTTGTTCCATAGGTTGCTTAAGTCGTTGCTTTTGAGATTCGTTCTTTAAGAAAAATTGTTTTTGATGTAAAAAAATTCTGAAAAAAAGTAGGCAGTTTTCAAAAAATCTGATCTAACAACATAAAGAATATCTAATGTGTTATTTTCAGACAGCAGAATTACGTTAGATGAAATGCAAGTAAATAAGTCCAGGAGTTGGAGCTACTCAAATTATTGAGCTCAAAAACTGAAAAAGGTGATTTCATTTTTTTAAGTATTTCATTGAAAAACTGTTGTTTCTGTGAAAAAATTTGATGAGCCTTTTTTACTTGTTTCTGCTGTCTTAGAAATGTCAATTTAAGGATTTCTTACTTCGTTAAGCCCATCTTTTGTTGGTTATTTTGTATATTTTTTCAGAATTGTCTAGGTCAACTAGATTTCTCTTAATGCACTTTTAATGAAAACTACACTTAAGTTGGGAATGTGGAATCTTTGGCACAATGACACTACTCAGTATATATCACCACTACACCAAACACTTTATTTTTGCACTCGACGCGCGTTTCGCTAACCATGTTAGCTTCATCAGGAGCGATGATTGACTAAAGGTAAACTACATATCTACCCTATTTATACTTAGCCTAACCCTAGAATTACTCAAGCGGAACTAATGACATAGGCAAGGCCATCAGTTCCGGTCTAGTAACCAGTAGAGGGGACTATAAGGAATAGGCCCTCTGTCTTTATTTAAACTACTTTTACATTTTATGATTTCCATACTTTCGTATGCGTTCAACAATCTCCTATCAGATACATTTTTCATTAATCTTAGATTATCTAATGTTACAGTATGATCAGCTTCAAGGGCATGTTCGGCAATGCTAGACTTTTCTGTTCTATTGTATCTTAAGTGTGCTAAATGTTCTTTAAATCGTGTTTTAATTGACCTTTTAGTTTGCCCAACATACTTTTTGTCACAATCATTACAACTAATTTCATAAATTCCACTTTTCTCACAATTGGGAATCTTATCTTTGGGATTTCCTAAGATATTTCTCAGATTGTCTGATGACTTATAGACTAAGGTGAGGCCTACCTTATTAAATACCTTATTGAGTCCCTTGCTATATTTCGGATTATATGGTATGGAGACATACTTGGTGTTATTTTCTTCGCGTGTAAAAAAGGTGGAATTCTGAATATTAGACCTAAATTTATATCTATTTATTAGCTTATTTACTAAGTCATCGTCATAACCATTAACTCTAGTTATATTTCTAATACGATTCCTTTCTTTATTAAAGTTTACTCTATTCAGAGGGAAAGTGACCAAACGATGAACTAAAAAATGTATTGAGGCTAATTTATGTTGTTTGCAATGAAATGAATCATTAGGAATATATCTATCTGTTATTGTGTCCTTCCTATAGATATCAAATTCTAATCTATTATTATTTTTAATAATTAAAATATCTAGAAAAGGCAATTGTCCTTTGTTCTCAATTTCGTACGTGAATTTAATTGAATCATACCGGCTATTTAATTTAGAAACAAAATCATCAATATTTGCTTTCTTTGTATCAAAAATCGCGAAAATATCATCCACATACCTATACCATACCCTTGGGAAATATTCGAATTCTTGACTGGCTTCGATTTCAAACTTACTCATGAATAAATTGGCTATGAAAGGTGACAAGCAATTACCCATAGCTGTTCCTTCTTTCTGAACATAAAATTGATTGTTATATTGGAAATAATTTTGTTCCATGCAAAGTTTAGATAATGTTAAGTATTCACGAATAATTTCGTCTTCAAAGTCATTCATTCTAAGTAATTCTTCGAGATATTGTAAAGTTTGTGGAATTGGCACACTTGGGAATAAAGAACTAACATCAAAAGAAATTAAGACTTCACCTTCATTAAGAACTAGATTTTTTGTTTTATTAAAGAATTCTAACGAATTCTTCACTGCGAAAGTATTTAATGGTAACTTCTCAAGTTCTTTTGATAACCATTTGGATATTAAATATGTGGGTGATCCGACCGATGAAACAATGGGTCGCATTGCTTTTCCAGGTTTGTGAATTTTGGGTAAGCAATACAATTTTGGTATGGTCGGATTACTCGCATTTAATTTAAATTTTAGCGAATCGGAGACAAGGTTCTTACATTTTTTAAAAGAATTTTTAACCTCTGATATCATTTTCGGTAATGGATTTCTTATTACCTTTTCATAAGGCCCAGATTCGATAAGATTATCTACGCGTTCAAAATAATCTTTCTTATCCAATATAACAACCTTATTTCCTTTATCCGCTTTTAAGTAGAAGACATCTTTCTTTTTCAATCCTTTAACTACTTTTATATTTTTTCGTGAATTAGAATTTGTGTTGTTAACTATGTTTTTCGAAATTTGATTGCGACATGCTTCCCTAACAAAGGTTTTACTATTTTCTGGAAGTGTGCTAATGGAACTTTCAATGTGAGCAACTATTTCTGATAAATTATCTCTAGGAGGGGGTACTGCAAAGTTAAGACCTTTGTTTAAGATGCGAATTTCATTTCGTGTAAAGGATTGAGACGAATGATTCTCTACAATATTTACGAGTTCCTGAGGACTATTCTTCTTCGGTAAGAGCTTTTTTAATTTTTTACTTAGAATAGAGAATTTCTTTTTATATTGAATATCAATAACTAAAAACATTTTCCTCTGGAACTCGCTCCATACTTCATATTCAATATTGTTTAATCCTGAAGTAAGTTTTTTGAATATGCTGTATGATTCTACTTCTAACATACTACGTTTTGTGTACAAATTCTTGATTTCTAAGTCAAGCCATTTTTGTTTTGCAAAAAATGAAACTTTTTCTGAAATGTTTGATTTTGGTAAATTAACCTTAATAAAATTAGGAAAAACTTTAAATTTCTTGCAAGACTTTAAAAACCAAATATCTGCACCTACTAATCTAATCTTACTACTGTACTTACGATAAAGGTTTAATTCCGTTGACCGTGAAGTCATCTCAACTAAGTTGGGAATGTGGAATCTTTGGCACAATGACACTACTCAGTATATATCACCACTACACCAAACACTTTATTTTTGCACTCGACGCGCGTTTCGCTAACCATGTTAGCTTCATCAGGAGCGATGATTGACTAAAGGTAAACTACATATCTATCCTATTTATACTTAGCCTAACCCTAGAATTACTCAAGCGGAACTAATGACATAGGCAAGGCCATCAGTTCCGGTCTAGTAACCAGTAGAGGGGACTATAAGGAATAGGCCCTCTGTCTTTATTTAAACTACTTTTACATTTTATGATTTCCATACTTTCGTATGCGTTCAACAATCTCCTATCAGATACATTTTTCATTAATCTTAGATTATCTAATGTTACAGTATGATCAGCTTCAAGGGCATGTTCGGCAATGCTAGACTTTTCTGTTCTATTGTATCTTAAGTGTGCTAAATGTTCTTTAAATCGTGTTTTAATTGACCTTTTAGTTTGCCCAACATACTTTTTGTCACAATCATTACAACTAATTTCATAAATTCCACTTTTCTCACAATTGGGAATCTTATCTTTGGGATTTCCTAAGATATTCCTCAGATTGTCTGATGACTTATAGACTAAGGTGAGGCCTACCTTATTAAATACCTTATTGAGTCCCTTGCTATATTTCGGATTATATGGTATGGAGACATACTTGGTGTTATTTTCTTCGCGTGTAAAAAAGGTGGAATTCTGAATATTAGACCTAAATTTATATCTATTTATTAGCTTATTTACTAAGTCATCGTCATAACCATTAACTCTAGTTATATTTCTAATACGATTCCTTTCTTTATTAAAGTTTACTCTATTTAGAGGGAAAGTGACCAAACGATGAACTAAAAAATGTATTGAGGCTAATTTATGTTGTTTGCAATGAAATGAATCATTAAGAATATATCTATCTGTTATTGTGTCCTTCCTATAGATATCAAATTCTAATCTATTATTATTTTTAATAATTAAAATATCTAGAAAAGGCAATTGTCCTTTGTTCTCAATTTCGTACGTGAATTTAATTGAATCATACCGGCTATTTAATTTAGAAACAAAATCATCAATATTTGCTTTCTTTGTATCAAAAATCGCGAAAATATCATCCACATACCTATACCATACCCTTGGGAAATATTCGAATTCTTGACTGGCTTCGATTTCAAACTTACTCATGAATAAATTGGCTATGAAAGGTGACAAGCAATTACCCATAGCTGTTCCTTCTTTCTGAACATAAAATTGATTGTTATATTGAAAATAATTTTGTTCCATGCAAAGTTTAGATAATGTTAAGTATTCACGAATAATTTCGTCTTCAAAGTCATTCATTCTAAGTAATTCTTCGAGATATTGTAAAGTTTGTGGAATTGGCACACTTGGGAATAAAGAACTAACATCAAAAGAAATTAAGACTTCACCTTCATTAAGAACTAGATTTTTTGTTTTATTAAAGAATTCTAACGAATTCTTCACTGCGAAAGTATTTAATGGTAACTTCTCAAGTTCTTTTGATAACCATTTGGATATTAAATATGTGGGTGATCCGACCGATGAAACAATGGGTCGCATTGCTTTTCCAGGTTTGTGAATTTTGGGTAAGCAATACAATTTTGGTATGGTCGGATTACTCGCATTTAATTTAAATTTTAGCGAATCGGAGACAAGGTTCTTACATTTTTTAAAAGAATTTTTAACCTCTGATATCATTTTCGGTAATGGATTTCTTATTACCTTTTCATAAGGCCCAGATTCGATAAGATTATCTACGCGTTCAAAATAATCTTTCTTATCCAATATAACAACCTTATTTCCTTTATCCGCTTTTAAGTAGAAGACATCTTTCTTTTTCAATCCTTTAACTACTTTTATATTTTTTCGTGAATTAGAATTTGTGTTGTTAACTATGTTTTTTTCGAAATTTGATTGCGACATGCTTCCCTAACAAAGGTTTTACTATTTTCTGGAAGTGTGCTAATGGAACTTTCAATGTGAGCAACTATTTCTGATAAATTATCTCTAGGAGGGGGTACTGCAAAGTTAAGACCTTTGTTTAAGATGCGAATTTCATTTCGTGTAAAGGATTGAGACGAATGATTCTCTACAATATTTACGAGTTCCTGAGGACTATTCTTCTTCGGTAAGAGCTTTTTTAATTTTTTACTTAGAATAGAGAATTTCTTTTTATATTGAATATCAATAACTAAAAACATTTTCCTCTGGAACTCGCTCCATACTTCATATTCAATATTGTTTAATCCTGAAGTAAGTTTTTTGAATATGCTGTATGATTCTACTTCTAACATACTACGTTTTGTGTACAAATTCTTGATTTCTAAGTCAAGCCATTTTTGTTTTGCAAAAAATGAAACTTTTTCTGAAATGTTTGATTTTGGTAAATTAACCTTAATAAAATTAGGAAAAACTTTAAATTTCTTGCAAGACTTTAAAAACCAAATATCTGCACCTACTAATCTAATCTTACTACTGTACTTACGATAAAGGTTTAATTCCGTTGACCGTGAAGTCATCTCAACTAAGTTGGGAATGTGGAATCTTTGGCACAATGACACTACTCAGTATATATCACCACTACACCAAACACTTTATTTTTGCACTCGACGCGCGCTTAAATAAAGACAGAGGGCCTATTCCTTATAGTCCCCTCTACTGGTTACTAGACCGGAACTGATGGCCTTGCCTATGTCATTAGTTCCGCTTGAGTAATTCTAGGGTTAGGCTAAGTATAAATAGGGTAGATATGTAGTTTACCTTTAGTCAATCATCGCTCCTGATGAAGCTAACATGGTTAGCGAAACGCGCGTCGAGTGCAAAAATAAAGTGTTTGGTGTAGTGGTGATATATACTGAGTAGTGTTATTGTGCCAAAGATTCCACATTCCCAACTTAGTTGAGATGACTTCACGGTCAACGGAATTAAACCTTTATCGTAAGTACAGTAGTAAGATTAGATTAGTAGGTGCAGATATTTGGTTTTTAAAGTCTTGCAAGAAATTTAAAGTTTTTCCTAATTTTATTAAGGTTAATTTACCAAAATCAAACATTTCAGAAAAAGTTTCATTTTTTGCAAAACAAAAATGGCTTGACTTAGAAATCAAGAATTTGTACACAAAACGTAGTATGTTAGAAGTAGAATCATACAGCATATTCAAAAAACTTACTTCAGGATTAAACAATATTGAATATGAAGTATGGAGCGAGTTCCAGAGGAAAATGTTTTTAGTTATTGATATTCAATATAAAAAGAAATTCTCTATTCTAAGTAAAAAATTAAAAAAGCTCTTACCGAAGAAGAATAGTCCTCAGGAACTCGTAAATATTGTAGAGAATCATTCGTCTCAATCCTTTACACGAAATGAAATTCGCATCTTAAACAAAGGTCTTAACTTTGCAGTACCCCCTCCTAGAGATAATTTATCAGAAATAGTTGCTCACATTGAAAGTTCCATTAGCACACTTCCAGAAAATAGTAAAACCTTTGTTAGGGAAGCATGTCGCAATCAAATTTCGAAAAACATAGTTAACAACACAAATTCTAATTCACGAAAAAATATAAAAGTAGTTAAAGGATTGAAAAAGAAAGATGTCTTCTACTTAAAAGCGGATAAAGGAAATAAGGTTGTTATATTGGGTAAGAAAGATTATTTTGAACGCGTAGATAATCTTATCGAATCTGGGCCTTATGAAAAGGTAATAAGAAATCCATTACCGAAAATGATATCAGAGGTTAAAAATTCTTTTAAAAAATGTAAGAACCTTGTCTCCGATTCGCTAAAATTTAAATTAAATGCGAGTAATCCGACCATACCAAAATTGTATTGCTTACCCAAAATTCACAAACCTGGAAAAGCAATGCGACCCATTGTTTCATCGGTCGGATCACCCACATATTTAATATCCAAATGGTTATCAAAAGAACTTGAGAAGTTACCATTAAATACTTTCGCAGTGAAGAATTCGTTAGAATTCTTTAATAAAACAAAAAATCTAGTTCTTAATGAAGGTGAAGTCTTAATTTCTTTTGATGTTAGTTCTTTATTCCCAAGTGTGCCAATTCCACAAACTTTACAATATCTCGAAGAATTACTTAGAATGAATGACTTTGAAGACGAAATTATTCGTGAATACTTAACATTATCTAAACTTTGCATGGAACAAAATTATTTCCAATATAACAATCAATTTTATGTTCAGAAAGAAGGAACAGCTATGGGTAATTGCTTGTCACCTTTCATAGCCAATTTATTCATGAGTAAGTTTGAAATCGAAGCCAGTCAAGAATTCGAATATTTCCCAAGGGTATGGTATAGGTATGTGGATGATATTTTCGCGATTTTTGATACAAAGAAAGCAAATATTGATGATTTTGTTTCTAAATTAAATAGCCGGTATGATTCAATTAAATTCACGTACGAAATTGAGAACAAAGGACAATTGCCTTTTCTAGATATTTTAATTATTAAAAATAATAATAGATTAGAATTTGATATCTATAGGAAGGACACAATAACAGATAGATATATTCCTAATGATTCATTTCATTGCAAACAACATAAATTAGCCTCAATACATTTTTTAGTTCATCGTTTGGTCACTTTCCCTCTGAATAGAGTAAACTTTAATAAAGAAAGGAATCGTATTAGAAATATAACTAGAGTTAATGGTTATGACGATGACTTAGTAAATAAGCTAATAAATAGATATAAATTTAGGTCTAATATTTTTTACACGCGAAGAAAATAACACCAAGTATGTCTCCATACCATATAATCCGAAATATAGCAAGGGACTCAATAAGGTATTTAATAAGGTAGGCCTCACCTTAGTCTATAAGTCATCAGACAATCTGAGGAATATCTTAGGAAATCCCAAAGATAAGATTCCCAATTGTGAGAAAAGTGGAATTTATGAAATTAGTTGTAATGATTGTGACAAAAAGTATGTTGGGCAAACTAAAAGGTCAATTAAAACACGATTTAAAGAACATTTAGCACACTTAAGATACAATAGAACAGAAAAGTCTAGCATTGCCGAACATGCCCTTGAAGCTGATCATACTGTAACATTAGATAATCTAAGATTAATGAAAAATGTATCTGATAGGAGATTGTTGAACGCATACGAAAGTATGGAAATCATAAAATGTAAAAGTAGTTTAAATAAAGACAGAGGGCCTATTCCTTATAGTCCCCTCTACTGGTTACTAGACCGGAACTGATGGCCTTGCCTATGTCATTAGTTCCGCTTGAGTAATTCTAGGGTTAGGCTAAGTATAAATAGGGTAGATATGTAGTTTACCTTTAGTCAATCATCGCTCCTGATGAAGCTAACATGGTTAGCGAAACGCGCGTCGAGTGCAAAAATAAAGTGTTTGGTGTAGTGGTGATATATACTGAGTAGTAAAACTACACTTAAAAAAACTTTTAACTTTTTTATATTCATTAAAAATTGAAGGCTTGATTTAGTTTTTGTTATTTCGTGAGTTTAACAGTTTAAAATATATCTATAGGTGTTTTTAAAAGATTTAATATTTTTTTGTGGCTTTTTGTACATTTTTTAAAATTATTTCAGATCTTAAATACCATAATACTCATATATGTTATAATGGATCAATTCTCTTAACATATGTGGTTTGATTTGATATATTAATGTTACCGTATTTTAACACTAAAAACTTCACACAAAAAGATTTTAACCTCACGTAATATTATATGGCAAATTAGTCTTAAAAATCACTCTAAAACAATACAATTTAGTTGTGTTTATTATTCTAAATATAAGATACCATCGTCCCATGGCAAATTATTGGAGCATTATAAGTTTGCATAATACTGATCTTGTGATGAAGGAGAATTATATTAGGGAATAAGTTGACAATCCCTTAATTACATAACTTGTCATCCCATGTCTCCGACTCTAGGGGACGAAGCCTACAAATCATTGTCAAAACTTTCCTAATTACCACAAATATGTAATCTTAATAAAATATTATATAAGTCAAAAAAAATTATGTAGCACAGAACAACAATTAAATGAAATAAAATATTTTTATTAGCTGAGCTCCCTGAAAAATTTTGTATTCGAAGGTCAGTTTTTGAACTGAAAATTATAAAAGAATAATAATAATGAGAACAGAAGTTTTCGAATCTTCAGTTGACTTTTAATATGGTTAGGTAAAACATGGCTAGCCGTGGACCGACGTTGTTTCATTTAAGGTTGTTAATAAAAAATTGTATAAATTAGAGTTTAGTTTGGTCTAACCTGCACTTACGTGAATTGCTTTTATTCACAATTAGCTAAAATTTCTCGAATTAAACTAAATCAGCAGAAGAATATGTTTGTTTATTTTGAGGTTAGGCCAGATTAGTTCAGGTAGGTCAAAATTAACTAAATAATTAATTACGTAACTAATTAATTTAATTTCAGTTTAATTTAAATCAGCCCTATCTAACCGAAACGGTTGGGTAAGTCAGAAAAAAAAATAACGTCCTTCATTGTGATCCATCCATATGAAAAATAAACAAAATAAAAACCGGTCAAGTGCAAGTTGAACTTGCACAATTAGTGTTCCGTGCGTTGATTGTTTTTAAAATAAAAAATTTTGTTAGGGTGGTATAAAATGATCAGTGACTTCACAAAACACACCCCAAATGAGTTTTCAACAAAGTTTGTTTCCAATCTTTGCTGAAAACTGGTGACCTTGAAATTTTGTTTTTTTTTTATATACCAAATAAATTATTAAAGGTAATGCACTCGTGATAATTTTCGTTCAATCTATACCCCGTGGAGAATATTCCAGAATTTTTTCAAAATTTTTTATCAGTACTTTTCGAGATAAGGTAGGGGCCAGCGATTTTTTTAAAAGTAATACGAAGAAAAGTGTGCGCAAGTATTACATTATATACGAGTATATATATATATATATATATATATATATATATATATATATATATATATATATATATTTACTCGTGTTTTCACAAGCTTTCATTTGACACCACACTCGATGACCTAGTAAAAAAAATTTTTTCACTTCCGATTTCACCCCTCAAAACGAACCCCTTAAGTCAAAATTTATGTTACGGTGGTATAAAATGATCAGTGACTTCACAAAACACACCCCAAATGAGTTTTCAACAAAGTTTGTTTCCAATCTTTACTGAAATCCGATGACCTTGAAATTTTTGTTTTTTTTATATACCATATAAATTATTAAAGGTAATGCACTCGTGATAATTTTCGTTCAATCTATACCCCGTGGAGAATATTCCAGAATTTTTTTCAAAATTTTTTATCAGTACTTTTCGAGATAAGGTAGGGGCCAGCGATTTTTTAAAAGTAATACGAAGAAAAGTGTGCGCAAGTATTACATTATATACGAGTATATATATATATATATATATATATATATATATATATATATATATATATTTACTCGTGTTTTCACAAGCTTTCATTTGACACCACACTCCATGACCTAGTAAAAAAAATTTTTTCACTTCCGATTTCACCCCTCAAAACGAACCCCTTAAGTCAAAATCTAAGTTACGGTGGTATAAAATGATCAGTGACTTCACAAAACACACCCCAAATGAGTTTTCAACAAAGTTTGTTTCCAATCTTTACTGAAATCCGATGACCTTGAAATTTTTGTTTTTTTTATATACCATATAAATTATTAAAGGTAATGCACTCGTGATAATTTTCGTTCAATCTACACCCCGTGGAGAATATTCCAGAATTTTTTCGAAATTTTTTGATAAGTACTTTTGGAGATAAGGCCCGGGACAGCGATTTTTCGCGAATTTTTAAAAATAATACAAAGAAAAGTGCGCGCAAGTATAATATTATATATATATTTTTTACTCGTGTTTTCACAAGCTTTCATTTAACACCACACTCGATGACCTAGTAAAAAATTTTTTTTTCGCTTCCGACTTCACCCCCCAAAACTAACCCCTTAACTCAAAATTTAATTCTCAAAACTACATGGCTCTGATGAGGCCATCATTTCCTATATTATTACCAAATTTCACCTTTCTATGTCAAATAGTTTCGGAGAAAATCGGGTGTGACATACATACAGACAGACAGACAGACAGACAGACAGACAGACAGACAGACAGACAGACAGACACCGAAGTGATCTTATAAGTGTTCCGTACGGAACACTAAAAATTACCGCATTTGTATTTTCTCGCCATTTAGTTTCAATTTAAAGTACAGATTAGCCTATAAAAAGGAAAAATTAAATTTTAATACAAAATTTGTTTTCGTATATTGTTAGTTATTTTTTTTTTTTTAATTCCTTAACGCACAAAGCAACTGGTTATTTTTATTTTTTGAATTATTAGTTTTCAAATTGGAAACAAATTCGCTAATAAAAATCGTGACCATGATGGCTGTGATGCACATCGTTAATTATTTCAGCTTAAGGAATTTATTGACGTGAATATATTTTCCGTAAAATTCAACGTTATTATTGGCCTCAAATATGCTTCAATTTTATGATTGATTTGAGATCAATTAACCTCATTTGTAAATATGAGGGAGCTGAGTTTATAGTAGCGAAAAATGGATTCATAAGTATTTTGAAAATTTTATCATATCTTTTAAAATTAAAGTTAATTGGTTTATTTCGTTGGTTTATTTAATAAAATTTGAATATAAATAATGTTTTTGGATTTTAATTGATTTTCGTGAAGCTTTTGTTTTTGTTTCTTAATAACACTCCGTTATTAATTTATTTTCGCCCCGAAGCTTTTGATTGAGTTTATTTATTTCGTACTTTTGTCCGAAAACAAATATAAATCAAGGACATATTGCTCATCATAGAACTTAGGAATATTATTTCCATTCTAGTACTTAAAAGTTGAAATATCTTTTATCAGATACCAAAATCTCTAAATACTGTCCCGCACTAACGGATGCTAATACTGAACTTTCTTGAAGATATTCCAGAAACTGCCTATTTTCACTGATTTTTTTTAATTGAAATAATGACAGCCATAGCATGAGATGACATGTAACATATTTAGTGATTGAGCACATAAATTCTCAAGGTACAGAAAAAAATGACAAATAAAAATATCGAGTCCATATAAATCTTTTTATAAAATTTGCGCATGAGCGAGAATTACTTCTACGTCCCATCCTTAAGAATGTTCATAAAATATGACAAATTGATCTGATCAATCTTCATGCAATTGATGATGTTCTTTAATGTCTTTTCATGTTGTAACTTTCAAAGTAAATTGATCCAAAAGTTCTTGTGTAACTTTCATTTCCTTACCAACACCTCTTCTAAAAATAGCCAGCTGAGCAGTACTTTTAATATCGGTGTTATCGTCCAACAGAAAATATTCAAAAATTCTCGAAATTGTATTGAGGGTTGTAAAAATTCCAGTTAAAATTTCATTAATTCTTCGTAATACTGTTTGATGCGAGAAATTGAACTGAGTAAATAGTTTAACGTTCAGGGTATATTTTTTCAGCTGCGGTTCCTAAGCATAACCATAAATGGTGTTTTTTGGAATTAGGTTAGATATTCGCATACTTTCACTAAAGCCGAAATTATTTTTACAATTTATTTATGTTCTGTTGGTCTGCTAAAGTAGTTTTAACTAATTTTAATTTAGCTTTCCGCCTATCAATAACAAGTTCTTCAATTTCATTACGTACCTGTTTATAATGTTATCTCAAATTGTTTAACTTTAAAGTTGACATAAAATAATATCAAATTAAACAAACAGCTTTACTTTTATTATTAATAAAAAAGAACAAATCTTTCCACTCATTTTAAATCTATTCATTTTCATCCTCGATTTTTCTCCTCTTTTGCACAAACGTGATGAAAAGAGCCTGTTTGATTTTGAAAAACTGCCATATGACTGAAATATAATACTGATCTTATAGACTAAAACGAAAATGTGGTTTGTTTATCTTAAATACTTATTACTTAACTAATGCTACTTGTAAAATACGCAATTGGCACAGATTAAATTCGTCGGTACCTAGAGATTCTACGTCTTCACGAAGATCAAAATGAAAGTATAACTTGCTTGAAATGCTGATATTTTAAACGGGGAAATATAGAGAAATGTTAAGCAGTACGTCCCTTTATGGACAATTTTATTTCTTTGAAAACGCAGTGCACATCCGTGTTTACTCCAACATTTCTAATCTGCTGACATCTGACACGTACGATCGGATTCTACTTCGTGGGCCTAAATCCAATTAGCCCGTATTAAAATTTATTTTTTTATTAAATGAATAAAAATCGTAAAATATAGCAGAACCATTCAAAGGGACAACAAACAAGTTCTAGTAGGGTCGCAAATGTTCCGCGAGCCCCGAGTTGGATATGGCCGATTTAGATTTAAATTGAATCAGCCTTAATTAACTTACGTTTAAATAAATCAAAGTTAAACGAAGATTTAATAATTAAATAATTATTTCGCTTTGTGCGTATTTGAGCTTAACTCCGTTTACAGTACTTAAAAGTTTTAAATCAAGAACGATTCATTTTTTTTTTGGAATCACGTCTTTCGAAAAATTCGTTGTTCGAAAATTTATCTCTTCGCTATTTTACTTTCACAAATTTAGTATTAAGAAATCTTGTTCCCGACAAATTTATTTTTATCGATCCCAGAGAGAAGTATAATCAAATTGCGAGATTTTTGGATTTTTGTGCCTTTTAAGGTCACTAGCTCACGAAAACCATAATTTGAATTTCTGTTTGCCCATTTATAGATCTAATTCTCTATTTAATATTAGTCTATCCCACTGTCTAAACATTGAACTGCTGAAATAATATCTTCCGAACCCATTGGTGATTTGTTATACGTTTAGGTAAACTATTATTTTTTAACCATGCGGCTCTTTGGGTAAGAAACGAAAAGAGAATGCTGAATATTATATTTAATGGTATTAATGGTATTAATTAATTTATAGTGTTATTTATTACGGCAGATATAGTAAGTGAAGGAAATCGGAAGGTAAAGTGGCTTCGAATATATTATTTTCATAGTAATTATGTTTGAGTTTTTATACCAATTCTACATTATTTCCTATAGTAACAATGTTTGAAAGTTTGTTTTTATTATACAGATTGTCCCACAAATAAGCTCGAACTTCTTTCTCTTATTACGAGAATACAACTGGACGATAACTCCGCCTTGAAAATTTAGCTACTATGGAGCGTTTCACCGCAGCGGGGAGTACCTCTTGTGTAACAAAATTTCAGAAATAACAATCATTTTGCGACTCCTGTGATGTGAGAATTTCGACTTCAGTGTCATTTACACAAAGTAAATAAACTGCCAAGAATTTAATTGATGAAAAAATCAGAAGATAGGTTGATGAAACTGGTTTGATCTGAAGTAAACTTTCGGAAGTGCGACCAAGGACACTAAGAAGCGATCCGAACTTGGAATGCATTGCAGTGTCAGTTCACAACCTAATCACTATCATGTTGCTGGTGGATTCAGAAGTTGTCTACAATAATTTCCTTAAAGATTTATGTCTTAAGCCATATAAGATACAGTTTTTGGAAGAATTAAGAAGACAACGAATTTTTCGTTACCGAGATATCTAAAAACTGAAGTTTTCAGTAACAATCTTCGCTTCCTGGAACAATTAAAAAATATATCTGGCAAGAAATGACAATGATCATTGAAACGCCTTACCGAGCAGAAACTGGTAATTTCACAGCTTGCTCAGACTTACGGAAACGTAACGGTTCACATTTAGCTGACATTATTTTTAAGAAATAATTTTCCAAAAACTGTAGGTTGGTAGACAGTAAGGGTGTTTGCTTATCTATTTTTATTAAAATGATTTTAAAATTAAACTTTCTGATGGGACAACTTGTATATTCCTCGTAAATATTTGAATTTTACTGAAATAAATAAAAAAGATAAAAGATCATAAAGTTTATAATTTGTTAAGTAAGAAAATCAGAAACAAGAAAATAAAGATTAGAAATTATTAAAAGTTTTTAAGCAGTCGTAAAATGGGCTGCCAATATTAAGGTAAAAAAAAAAAGTTAAAACTTTTAGGGTAAAAGCTCTAACTCATGAGAACTTCTAACCAATGAAAACAACTTTTATTCATTTACTTTAACTGTCATTTTCAGAGTTTTCTTTGATCTTAAAATATATTTTACTTGCGTTTTCATTTTAAGTAAAAACAGTTTTAGTTTTTAACTTCAGTTTAATTTACATTGGCGTTAAATTCGTTGTTCTAAACGGTTTCTTTCTTTCTTCTAGTATTATTAAATATTTCTACTATATGTATATTACTTTCGAAGTAGATATAAAAGATATATATTATATATATATATATATATATATATATATATATATATATATATATATATATAGATATATATATATATATATATATATATATATATATATATATATATATATATATATATATATATATATATTATATATATATATAGATATATATATTATATATATATATATATATATATATATATATATATATATATATATATATAGATATAAGTTGGATTGAATTCTTTCTTGAACCTTGGAATATTGAATATATTTTTTTCAATTTCTTGGGCTTTATGGTTCTTTTGTTTTAAGGATAGAGAAATTACATCATGTTCTAGTTAGAATTTATTGAAAACGTTTCGCCCGATTTTCAGGCTTCTTCAGTTCATCTAAAAATTGAAATTTTCTGTTTTGGATATTCAATAGGACGCACAAAATTTGTTTAGTTATATATATATATATATATATATATATATATATATATATATATATATATATATATATATATATATTTATATATATTTATATATATATATATATATATATATATATATATATATATATATATATATATATATATATATATACTGATTTTTACGGTTACTTCTATATTTGAATAATTCAAATTGATTTTTAATGCAGCAGTAGTTTTCACTTAATAATTCAAAAAAATAAATTTAACACATAGACTCAGATTTTTTAGTGTTTTTAAGATTATTCACATTTATTCAGAATTCCCAATAATGTAACAGAAATTTATAGCTTTAAGCGATACCGCTTTAGAGTTTAGCGCATATAAAATAATAAAAAACGCATGTAATTTTCAGTTTTAACTGAAATTTTTGGTAGACGGGAACACGAACAAATTATAAAATCAGTAATTACCATCGAATTTAGGTAGGCAGTCATAAATTGGAAAATTATAGACACAGAATAATTATCAAAAGCAATAGAGTGCAGTACAAATCTTATAAAACGAGTTATTATTGTACGTATCTGTTTATTGTAGCTCAAAAAATATATTATTTCAGCGATACAAAATATATTAATGCAAATTTTACATTTTTTTTATTTAAATATAAATATTACTACTAAAACACTGATAACTGTCATGGCGTTTATGACGTCAGTCCTTAGTAAATACTGTTATCAGATAACAAGTAGTTTATTAATTCTTTTAAATATAATGAATTTTAAAGTTTACGAGTGCTGTTCAGTGCCTCAATGTGATATATATATATATATATATATATATATATATATATATATATATATATATATATATATATATATATATATATATATATATATATATATATATATATATATATATATATATATATATATATATATATATATATATATATATATATATGGGGAAAAAGTGGTTAACACTTGAATGACGTGATCCATAGTCTGTTTCAAAAAATACTTGAATTTATTTCTGTGAAGACCACCTTGAGTAAGAATTATTTAATTTTTCATGTTCATTCTTGAAAAAATGTGTTTCGAGAACAATTTTTGCCATCAATGTATTCTTTGATGTGCTAACAACGGCGTAATTACCGTAGTAAGTTGTCCAATCTCTTCCTGCATCAATAATCGTCTGGCGTCTTTGAGGCTTGCTTCGACGAGGTTTTCTCCATACTCTGTAAACTTTTCGAATCTCGCAAGACAAGTGCATCAAAGTCCTCAGAATCTTTCCTCTGAGCTTTTTCTTTACAAGACATCAAACGCTTTCAATAGGGTTGGCGTCCGGCGATTGCGAGGGCCACTCTAGTATCTTCTTGTGGGCCCAAGCGAGTCGCTTTGCCCAGCAAAGGTTTCTTGAACGTGCTTCGGAATTTGTCATCATGAGCACGAAGATGTTGTCGAGACAAGATTCGTTTGTTGACTTTCGGAGTAACCCTGCCTGTCGAGACACGTTTTGGTAAGTCGTCGATATTTTTCGTCTCGTTAAAATAATTTACGCACTTCCTCACAAACGATACCGATTTTTTAATATATCTAGCGGCTGCAAAATGTGTCATTTTAGGCCCCTTTGGATGGGAACAAAGAAAGACTCCTCGAACCGACACGTAAATAAGTGACTCTTTTTGGACTTTACGTGATTTCGACGAAAGTTTAGAATCGGCTACTTTGATTAAAATGCGTGTTAGACAAAAGTGTGCCCTCTATGGATTTTTTGTTGAATCGCTAGAATCGCCTACCAAAAATGAATTATCGCCGACACATTCTAACTTGACAGACTCTAATACATATATACCGTAATAATTAATTCTTTCCATACATTATTAAAATGAACTGTGGTGTTTAAGGTTATATTCAACTTGGGTTTTTTGTTGTTTATTTATTATCATTTATACAAATATTTTCTTGTTACCATTGCCAAATGATATGGAAAATTACATGGAGATCGGTGTCACAACTGCTCACCAAACCAGGCGGCATTCCAACAAAGTTTAAATGTCAACCAGATAAAAGAAAACAAACATCTATCGCTACGGAATGACTATACATTCTTAAAAAGCGAAAAATGATGGAAATTGAAGATTATCCAAGAGAATTAGAAAAAGATTTTTTTTTATGGGTCTAGCACACGTGCTACAGGGAAGTCCCTAAAGCGCTACAGGAGCGACACGTGTGCGTAGAAAGCGATTCACGTTGTTCTTGAATAGCTGTAGATTGTACTCGGTGGGAAACACAGTCCTGGGCAAATTATTCCAAAGGGATGATGCTCTCCACATAAAAGACTGCTTGAAGAGCGTTGTACGAGGAGTAACAGGCTGAACCTCACACGGATGTGAAGAATTAGCGCGACGTGTACTTCTAACATGCACTGCTCTGGAAGGAATTAAGAGGACTACATCTTTCGAACACTTTCCATGAAAGTACTTGTAGAACAGGATCAAGTCGCCAACCGTTCTTCGATGTTCCAGCGAGTCAAGTCCGTGGGTTAGTTCCGGGTCTCCAATCAGACGAACAGCTTTTCTCTGAATAGAATTCAACAAATGCAGTGTATGTTTGGGAGCGGAGCTCCAAACATTGGAGCAGTATTCCATAGTTGGTCGAATTTGAGCTTTGTAAAGAATTAACAGTTGTTGTGGAGTGTAAAGCTTTCTGGTTCGAAATAATATTCCCAACTTTTGAGAAGCTCTCCTTGCTATGCCTGCAACATGTTCATGCCAGGACATATTTGCTCCCAAATTAATGCCCAACAAATTGAGTGACGATCTTAGAGGGATGGAGTGCCCCGACATAATTATGTCGGGTTCAGCAACGTTAACTTTCTTAGAGAAAACTGCCGCCTGGGTTTTTGTCGCGTTAAATTCCACTTGGTTACTGTCACCTCAAGACAGAATTTCTTCCAGGTCTTTGTTAAGTTGAATGACTTCATGCTGTCTGCGGATATTCGTCTGAGTAGCCGATGTCCGAGCATTCAAAGTGAATGAAGAGATAAGTGTACTGTCATCTGCAAAGCTGTAGATTGGATTCTCCTTCTTTTCCAGCAGATCGTTAATGTAAATGAGAAAGAGATTAGGAGGCAGTATGGAGCTTTGGGGTACATCGGCGTTGATAGTGAAGGTGTTAGAAAGAAATTCGTCGACTGCCACTCGTAAAGAACGCTCTTTGAGGAAACATGAGAGCCACAAACAGAACCTTTCAGACATACCATAAGAACGTAGCTTAGCCAACAGCCCATCGTGCCAAACACGGTCGAATGCCTTGGATATGTCGAGATTCTCCAAAATGTTCAATTGCGTTGTTCCAGACATGTGTTACATAAGTCAGAAGATCTCCTGTTGATCTATTTTTACGAAAGCCATATTGGTGATCGCCTTTTCCATGACTTTCGATATTATTGAAAGCAGTGCGATTGGTCGGTAGTTATTTGGCAAGATCTTCTTGCCTTTTTTAGGTATCGGCTGAACTGTGGCACATTTCCAGCAGGAAGGAACTATTCCCTTTCTGTAGGATAGGTTGAAAAGTCTACAGAAAACTGGTGTTAGTTCCCTCGCACAGTTTTTAAGAACTATGGCAGGTATTCCGTCAGGGCCAGAAGCCTTTTTGGTGTCTAGCTTCATCAGTATACGCTTTATGATACGCTGTCTGAAGACAACATCGGGCATCCTTGACTGCACTATGGGAATAGTAGATGGTGTTTTTGCTTGGAAAGCGACAGTAGAATGTGAAGCAAAGAGTTCAGCCAACAAGTTCGCTTTCTCAACAGGTGTCGTTGCAATAGAATTATCTGGCCGTGTGAGTGGTGGGATGGTAGATTTGGTGAAATTTTGACTAACTGCCTTAGCGACCGACCAAAAGGACCTGGAATTTTCGGGACAAGCGAGAAGTTTGTTTCTAATCCGTTGATTGTGTACCTCCTTGATTTCGTCGATAACCTCTTTGCATCTGTTCCTGGCACGAACAAATGTGTTACGATTTATGGTGTTAGGATTTTCATGCCATTGTCGGTATGCAAGTTGTTTGGAAGCAACAGCTTCTTTGCATTTTCGGTCAAACCAAGGCTTGCCGTTGGGAGGGCATTTCTTCGAAAAAGGGATGTAAGCCTCCATACCGGGCAAAATAACATCGGAAACCTCCCTGGCGCAGTCAGATGGGTCGTCGGATCGAAAACAAACGTCCGACCAAGGAAAAGTTCTAAAATATTCCATGAGATCTTCCTATTTAGCAGACTTGTAGTGCCACATCTTGCGCGGTTTAGACGTCTCTCTGTCACTGATTGGTAGAATACTCGATGTCGAAAGTAGTTTATGGTCGAAAGAACCTAACGGAAGATTTACGCTGACCGTGTAAATCTCCGGATTGGTGGTTAAAAACAGATCAAGAAGACTGGCGATCTCTCCGTCTCGATCAGGGATCCATGTTGGTTCATCAATAAGCTGTGTTAAGCCACAACCGATTGAAAATGATTCGGCTTCATGACCTTGTTCGTCGGTAGTATTTGAGTATTTAAGCCAGTTGATATTGTGGACATTAAAGTCGCCCAGGATCGCAATTTCGGCATTTGGATAGTTAATTTGTAAATGATCGATGGTGTCTAAAGTCAGTATCACTTGGTGGTTGGTATAGGATACAGATGAACCTGGTGGTTGGTTGAGTCGTTATTTTTAACGACATAACATCAAAGTTTGGGGGCTCCAGAGCCTCTTCTCGTTGGCAAGAGAGGTCGCTTCTGACATAAAGACAGATTCCAAAGTTACTCCTAAATCGGGAATAGAAGTCGTACCCAGGATAAAGATAGTTTACTGTGCTGGTCGATGAACTGACCTTAGTTTCACAGAGAGAGCGAGTACATGAGGATTGTTTGATTGCAGGTGTTGGTGCACTGAATTTATATTCGTGTTTAAACCTCGTATGTTGCAAAAATCCATTTTGAAATTCTGATCTCTGCATGTCGACGCCCCTGAACCAGCCGCCACCCGGAGATCCGAACGGGGGGCTATTTTACCTCCGGAATTTTTTGTATCCAGGTGCCTCATCATGCTATTTGGTCCCACAGTCCGGGACATCGGCACAGCCAGGAAACGTTGGGCAACTTCACGCAGCCTAAGCCGATGCGATGGTATCACACCGGGCGATGCTGGTGGGATCTGGGCATCTACCATCTAAGTTGTTCTTTAAGTCGCCTCCTACGACAGGCAGAACATACCGGGGGAGATATTCTATCCCGCTCCCCCACGGGGCTGCTTCAGTTACTTAACAAAATTTAAGTTTAAACGAAGATTCCCCACTTGGAAGTTCAGGTATGTACTGAAATATACGTACAAATATGATAATAAATTAATGGATATAAAGTCAAGATAATAAGTGTGAATCAACTTTCTTAAAACATACACCTTATTTGTAGAATGGAGACACTAAATCGTGATTTTCTACAAATAATAAGTATTACTGGCATGTGTATATCACCTTTTACCCCTATCTTAGTGCTAAATATAGCTTTATGGTTGTTGTGAAGCTATGCCTCTTCATTTTATGCAGTTTCATGCATGTGTAATAAATAACAATATTTTTTATATTTTTCAGATTTGCATATAATTAACGAAAATCTACAAGATGCTCATAAAACAGCTGATAAATCAATACAAGTACATACAGAAAATAACGTAGAAGTAAAGCTTTACAAACAAAAATTAATTTAGTAGACCGGGCAGTATCACCCTTGAAAGTATTAATAAAATCTGCTTCTACATCCCCATTTAAAATGCAACGCTCCATAAAAGCAAAACCTTTTGGTTCCGGCTTAATCCCAAGTTCAAGTAAACTATTTTCAATGGAAGAACAGTCCGATAGTGATATTTCTTTATATACATCATCTGTAGCTTGTTCAGAACCTTTACCATCAAAACTTTCACTCCAGATGACGTCTACTGTAGCGAGTTAATTGAAGAACAACGAAAAGAAAATCAGAAATTCTTCAAAGTACACTCAATAAAATCAAGAAAAAACCACATTTTTATTTGGTGTTTCCAAGATCTGATACTTAATTAACTTAATAAAAAATCAAACTAATATTTTCGAAAAGCATCTACTCCTATGTTTAAAAAAAGAATAGATTAGAGAGTAAATATTCAGTACTTGCAGATGGTTTTGCGATGACCGAATCGTATGCGAGTAAGATATTTTTAAAAAATAATACCTGTATTAGCCAGTGTAATAGCTTTCAGACAAAAATATTATAATGTCGGTTGTATTATAGACTGCCTAGAGATTGAGGTGCAAACGTCTTTAAAGGCGTCTTTTTTATAGTTCTGACATGGTCAGACTATAAAAAAATACAAGTACCTAATATCTTGTACACTAAATGGGCTAGTAAATTATATGTCATCAGGTTTTGGTTGTAGAATAACTGATACATGCTTAGTTGAATATTGTGTTTTGTCAGAGTCTTTAAGTGAAGGTAAGTGTGCGATGGCAGACAGGGGATTTAAACATGTGGACCAATATTTACATAAAGCTGGGATTCAATTAGTATGGCCCCCAAGTGTTTCAACGGGAGTAAAATTTACAAAAAAGGGAAGCAAAGGAAACTAAACTAGAATTCATGTTGAGGAGGTGATAAGACGTATACGAGAACTTTCTATATTGAAACCTCGTGCATGTATAAATAACAATTTTGTCAAAGTTATTTATTTTAGTTATGATATTATAGCAATAGCATATGTTTTAATTAATTTACAAGATTCCATCATTAAACAAAACTACTAAAATAACAACTTGTGTTTGATTTTATTTTCATAACTCTATACTTCGATATCTTATTATATTTGTTTTCCAAAATATCTCTAAAACAAGCATTAACTCTAAAATAAATTTCTCAACATGTGTGACGTACAAAATTTCCACTTTCTTTGAGGGACACTTAATTTCACTAATGCCCTCTTCACAGATCCCATCGAGTGAACCTGCTATCACTGGGTATTTTTTACACGCCACTTTTTAAATTTTCTTGTCTAGTTTAATTTCAACTGTTTTTCCCCCAGCATCTTCCAAAGTTTTGCCACGTTTCATGGTCGGGTGTAAACTATTTTTCCGTCCATAATTATTGATATCAGTATTCCGTCATAAATTACATCTACTAACTTTAAAGGCTTTGGAAACTGTTATTCTCCCATATCTCAGTTGATACTTAAGGTTGTTTTCATGTTGGTCTCTGGTTGCTTCTCAATTTTATTCATTGTCGAATCTGTTAAATGCACCTTTTCCAAAAATCTATGAGAATATTTTTCACTCAGTTTTGCAACAAGTTGCTGCACTAAACACTTTCTGTTTTATCTGGAGTGTAATCCGATTGAAATTTCAACTCACAATCTTTAAGTTTTTTCTTTTTTCCTTCTTCCAAAAACTTTACTACCACCCCTGTATCGGATGGCAAGCTAGGACTATCTTTTGATAATTCCTTGGTTGTCATAAATTTTAGGCTAGTGCCAATATTGGACAGCTTAGACTTCTTCCAATAACACTTCATAGAGGTACATGACGGTTCTTCACTCCTGAGATGTACCCACGTAAGGAAGGCTTCTGCGTGCTTGCGGCCTCCTTGTGAAGCAACACAGTCATGACATTGTACAGAAATAATATTTTCGTTTTCTTCATCAACAATCAATGTAACTGCATACAATTTTGCATGAACTTTATGCTCTGGGCAAATTTTGTACTTCTCTGTGTGTCATTACCATATGATGGCCGCGAAGACCTAAAATTAAATAATAATTGATTAGCACTGTAATCACTTTAATTTTATCAATGTTAGATATTCTCTGAAAACTAATTTCTTTAACTTAACGAAACTTTAATCTAAGACATAAAGTAACAACAAGTTCACATGAATGCTATTTTTAAACACAAAATTACATTAATCTCATTAAAGCACATATACTTACATGGAAGCTTCAACATTCTGGAATTCTGATGAGCAGAAATCACTGTTTGATCTGAGAAACATTTCCTGCAGCATTACATCAATTTTGAGCAAATTGGACCTATTGGTCTTGGCAAATCCAGTTTCCATTTTAAAGTATTTCTTGTTTTCACTATTAGTTAGGAAAACTAAACACAAAACCACAAAAAAGATAACGACGCCAGAGATCAAGAGACGTTAAAAGCACAGGAAAGGATTGGAATACTGTTTGTTTACTGAAGAGTGACATCATGCGCTCTCTTTGGTGTTCGACATCGCATGATTAATTGCTTCATTTTTACGTTTTTATTTTATTAAAAATAATATATTATTTTTTTTATGATATAATAAATAAACGTGATTTTCGTTATCCTGAAATTAATTATGAAATTTACGATTTTTTATTTTCATAATATTCAAGAAATATCATAAGTTTTTTTCTAAGAAACATGTTCATTGTTATAGCTTTCAGTTAGCAAAAGTAATTTCTTATCACAAATAGGTAGTAGCGAAAGTTAACTGTTTATTCTTTAATATATAACTTTCCATATGCCCAGGTTAGGCATCATTGCTCCAAGGAATTGAAACGTGTCGTTCTATATTATTCATTTTAATATTGAATTCCTTTGTGAGTCCAAGATGGTTCGAACATATTCACGTGTGCAGTTTTTCGGGAGCTAGCATGCGTAAATATTCTGGATATGTATTTTTCTTTTTAATAGCGAAATGTTTACCTGCCTCGTTGTTATATTAGTGAAAAATAGATTACCAACCTTTACTCTACCAAATGTATAATTTTTTTAATTTAGGAAAAGACATACTTTTGGCAAGCCTACGATAGTAGAGCTGTAATATCCTCTAAATGAATTAATTTTTTTAAAATAAATCCTTTGATGTGAAAGTTTTCGTTTGAATATTGAAAAATATAGGTTAGACAATAAATTTTGAAAGCGGAAATGAAACAAGATGAATTAATGAGTCGAAATACATTTGTTCTTCAGTATAATCTCCCTTAAGCTCAATACATTTTTTCCAGCAATTTTCCAATTCATTTACCCCACCTTTGAAGTGGTTTTCCGGAAGACCTTCAAAATACCCATCTACGGATGGAGTCACCATTTGTTGAAAATTGCTTCCCACTAGAAATTTTTTGAGGTTTGGGAACAGATGAGAGCCAGACGGAGCCAGATCTGGCGAATAGAGTGGATGTTCCAACAATTCGTATTTTAATCCGACCAGTTTTGCAGTTTCCAAATCACCTCTGTAAGCAGGTGCATTGTCATGAAGAAAGATGATTTTTTTTTCTGCAAAACGGGCCGTTTCTCACGAATATTCTCATCCAGCTGGTCCAAAAGGTTGCGATAATCCTCTCCTGCGATTGTTTTACAGGTTTGAAGGTAATCAATTAACGAAATTCATCATCAAAAAAAAACTGATGCCATAATTTTTTTGGACGACTTTGATTACCTTGGCTGCTTTGAAGCTGAACATCCGGGCTCAATCCATTGTACGGTTTGTGATCGCAGTTCAGGATCATACTGGTAAACCCAAGCCTCATCCATATTTACAAATCGATGCACAAAATCAGTTTTATTCTTTGTGAAATGAGCCAAATGTTGTTTAGAAAGTTTCTCTCAAGTTCGTTTTTATTCCGATGTTAGCAAATGCGGCACCCATCTTGTGAATAGCTTTCTCTTACACAAAACATTAGTTAATTTACTGATTCATATGAGATGCCTATAGCCACAGTTAGATAATCCACGGTTAATCGACGGTCTTCCATTACCATAACATATCTTGTACAGGTCATTATCTCATTTGTTTCGGGAATGACGAAAAAATATTATACAATATTTTAGGAAATGTTAAGGTGCACAGTGTAAAATTATTTTTGAGTATACAGGGTACTGCAAAAAAGTGTGGCCGATATAACATATGTTTTTTTTTAAATAAAACATCCTATTTTCTAATTTATTTTTAAATTCTGCGAAAAAATTTAATAATTTTTTTAATAATAATATTATATACCTAAACCTAGTAGTTTTTCTAATATTTCAATTTTTTAAAAAAAATACTAGTTTTCAGTTTTATAAAAAATTGCCAGTAGCACCATTGTTTCTGAAGGTGGAATACTGATATTTGGTACGAGCATTCTATAGAGATGAAAAAAAATATATATGTAAAGAAATTTGAGTTAGATGCTACAGGGTGTTCAAAATAAATTTACGCATTTCGACTATTTTAAATTGAAAAAAATCTCAATTTTTTTAATTGGACACCCTGTATATTATTATTTTTCTGATAGATTTTAGAAAACCCTCCAACTTTTATTAAGTAGGTCATATACCTATTTCTAATAGTTTTCGATTTATTTTGAATTTTTCAATTTTTACCCTTGTTTTTAATACACTTACGCTATAACAACATAGTTGCCAAGACAAAACAAAAATGTAGGCATTGTCAAATTTTGACACTATTCAGCAAGTAAAAATTAAAAGTGACGTATAAAGCTAATAGTTATGGATTTTCCTAAAAATGAGTTAACTGTTACAGTTTATATACTGGGCGAGGCGGGAAAAAATTGTCTTTTGGAAGTAAGGCTTTATGGAGCGAAGTACCCTAATAGACGTATACCATCTAGAAAATCTTTTCGGTGCTTAATGGAACGGTTTAATGGTAGTGGTAGCGTTGAGTATACGAAACGGAAAGTAGTAAACCAGAATGCTACCAATGAGGAAAAAGAAGTGGAGATAATCCCCAGGTCAGCAGCCGTCAACGATCTGACTTATCTGACAAATCCCAATCTACGGCTAACCACACCATGAGAAAATATAAGTATCATCCCTTTCATAAGGAACTACACCAAGAACTTTAAGAACGTGATTTTGAACGACGAGTAAGCTTCTTGAAGAAGTTGATAACTTTGAAAGGGAACAAATGTAGATTCAACAAGAGGGATCTCCTGCTCATTTCCACCGGGCAGTTCGGGAATTTTTAAACGATCGTTACCCATAAAAATGGATTGGTATGGATGGATTAATTCAGTGGCCCCCTCGGTCATGTGACTTAACACCTTTAGACTTTTTTTTATGGGGCTACATTAAAGATCGTGTTTATATCAATCCCCCTACAACACCAGTAGATATCGAAAATAGGATACGGGATACGTGCAGGACAATAACGCCCTTTATGCTAAGGCAAGTGAAGGAAAATAGCGTAAAACGACTAAACATGTGTAATCCAGTTGACGGGAATATTTTTGAACATTTATTACGACATATTAATTAATCACTAGATAAGTTAAACTATATTAAAATTATTATTAACTATTTGTTTATGTTTTCATAATAGCGTAAGTATATTAAAAACAAGGGTAAAAATTGAAAAATTCAAAATAAATCGAAAACTATTAGAAATAGGTATATGGCATACTTAATAAAAGTTGGAGGGTTTTGTAAAATATACCAGAAGGAATAATAATATACAGGGTGTGTCATTTAAAAAACCTGAGATTTTTCAATTTAAAATAGTCGAAATGTATAAATTTATTTTGAACACCCTGCAGAATCTAACTCAAATTTTTTTACATATATCTTTTTTTTTCATCCCTATAGAACCCTCCTATCAATTATGAGTATTCTAATGGCAATTTTTTACAAAAGTGAAAACTAGTATTTTTTTTTTAATTGAAATATTAGAAAAACTACTAGGTTTAGGTATATAACATATCAATAAAAAAGTCATAAAATTTTACGGAGAATTTAAAAACAAATTAAAAAATAGGATGTTCCATTTTAAAAAAAAGATATGTTACATCGGCCACACTTTTTGGAAGTAGCCTATATATTCAAAAATAATTTTAAATTGTGCACCTTAACGTTCCCTAAAATTATTTTATTTAACATTTTTTCATTATTCCCGAAATAATGAACTTTACTCTATGGTTGACTCACTCTGTACTTGTCCAACAGTTTTTTCAGTTGTTGCATTTTTTGGACGTCCATCAACGAACCGTTGGAAATGAAAAAGCAGACTCCTTTAACACTTTAATTAACTTTGCATGGATTTTAGTTGTCGATAAACCTTCCAAAACAAAGAATTCAATCACTGCACGATATTCGAATTTTTCCATTTTTAAAAAATACTCAAACACGTCTACTTTAATCAGCTGATAAACAATGATTGACTTGACAGATCGACTTGAAATTTAGGATGTGTTCATACGACAGATAAAGTTTCAAAATGGTGTTCAATATTTGGTTCAAGTGATGCTCCATAGGTCTCGCTTTCAAAACGTATTGACTGACCTGATACATTGTACTACATCTGAATAATATTGAACTGCATAATTCTAGTCTTATTGATTTAGCATTCCTCGAGAAAACCTGAAAAATTTATTTAAAGTCAGACGAACAATTTTAAGCGGAAATATTAAACAGTAATTTCATGATTAGTTTGAACAAGGGTATAAATGACGGGAATATTTATGAGGACCAGTTAGTGTTATTTAATTATAACGTGATCATAATACTGTTGCTATATTATTTACGTGGAAAGATACAAAATATCTGAAGAGTAATCTATCCAATGCTTCCATTGCAAACATGTAGTTCTAAAATAGGTAGTAAATTTGACTTTTTGATACTAAAGAACAACACTTTAGGTGGGTGTTTTAAATGACGCAATATCAATAACGAAAAAATTTGCAAAACGAATGCTTCAGAGATATTTATAACTAAAACCTGACATTAACGTCTATATAGTGTTTCTATTTAAGAGAAAAATAATGAAAAAATAACATAATTTTAGGATTTCGCAACTCCAAGAATACTGAAAAAGATGCCACATACGAAGTGACTGATCGAACTCCCACCTTCACTTCATTAACCTCTTATATATTAAACATACGAGTATATAACTGAAAATAATGAAAAAATAACCGGTCAAGTGCAAGTTGAACTTGCACAATTAGTTTTCCGCACGTTGATTGCTGTTAAAATAAAAAATGTTGTTACGGTGGTATAAAATGATTAGCGACTTCACAAAACACACCCCAAATGAGTTTGTTTCCAATCTTTACTGAAAATTGATGACCTTGAAATTTTTGTTTTTTTTATATACCAGATAAATTATTAAAGGTAATGCGCTCGTGATAATTTCCGTTCAATCTACACCCCCTGGAGAATATTCCAGAATTTTTTCAAAATTTTTTGATCAGTACTTTTCAAGACAAGGTAAGGAACAGCGATTTTTCGCGATTTTTTAAAAATAATACAAAGAAAAGTGTGCACAAGTATTACACTATATATATATATATATATATATATATATATATATATATATATATATATATATATATATATATATATATATATATATATATATATATATATATATATATATATATATATATATATATATATTTTACTCGTGTTTTCACAAGCTTTCATTTGACACCACACTCGATGACCTACTAAAAAATTTTTTTTTCACTTTCGATTTCACCTCCCAAAACTAACCCCTTAAGTCAAAATTTGATTTTCAAAACTACAGGGCTTTGATGAGACCATCAATTTCTATATTATTACCAAATTTCAATTTTCTATGACAAATAGTTTCGGAGAAAATCGGGTGTGACAGACAGACAGACAGACGAACTGACAGACAGACGCCGAAGTCATCTTATAAGTGTTCCGTACGGAACACTAATAACAATTTTTAAATTATTTAATTATAATTTAAAATATACTAAAAAACGTTTATCTTAGAGAAGATTTGATAAAATAAGTTAAGACTAGGTTTAAAACATTGCAATCAAATTTGCTCAATATATTTCTTTCAAAGGTAATGATAATAATATTTGTATACTATATGTTTGAATTTTAATATGATGCTGTTCAATAATCTATACAATAGACAAGTAAAAAAATTGTCTTCCCTTTAAAATATACATCATTTGACCGACTACTAACTATATAATCTATGTCCACAAAATTACCACACTTAATAGGAATTAAAATATAGACCAATTATAATTATTTAAATCTTTTAACTGAGTTTATATACTTTTCAGCTATGATAAACCTTTGATTAATTCGTCCCATTAGTCTTATATCAATTTTTAGAATACTGTTGAGGTTGTGGGATAGTCATGTTCTAGAGGCGGGCGGGGCAATTATATCTAAAAGGAAACATTAAAGGTGGATCGGTTTAAAGGAGGAGAGTGTTTAACAGAGAAACAAACGCAGCTCTTTATTTGAAACTCATTTTCAGACCATTCATTAAAATGCACTCCCACTTTTATAACTACAGTTGTAGGCGTCTAATGGAACAAATATCATACGATGAACGAACACTAACGGATATTGCCGCTAACGACATTCCATGTAACGATATATTTCGTTCTTTCTTTTTTCAGTTTCGATACGGAACTTTAAAGAGAATAATCAAACAAAATTTAGCATGGGAGTCTTTAGATATTATGTATACAAGTATTCTTGAGTATATTTACATTTCATCTGGCAGCGACGATGAATAAACGGCTGAAAGTCTATACATGTAGAGTGCTGGTAGCATATGACACACCTCATTAATAATCGTAGACTGTTGTTAATGCCTGTACGTTACCGGAAATGTATAATCATAATTTGAGGTCTACAATATATCTGCATTTCATGCAAATCTATCAATAAAACAGACCATAAATATATCTACCCTTTTCCAAACGACATTAGTCAACATTTTCAAGTAATGTATTTGCTAGGGAATAAAGTTGATATACAAAGCAATATCTGTAAAGGATTTATTTAATTTAGTTAATTAAGATCAAAGACAAAAGTCTTTCAAATTTTGTTTTAGAAAAACACTTTATTAATTATTTAACTTTCAGAACTTATTATTCATGAGTGCATTTCTAGGTTCTAACTTTGAAGGAAAACTTGCACTTATTCCAGCATGTTTTGAGTTGTTTCATTCCATCAGAGAATACTTTTTTGTTTGTGCCTCAAAGCACGACACTACAGGGGTATTCAACTTATTATCTGAGTAAAATTTTCAGTTCCTTATGTCTTTTTAGATATTTGAACAAAGAAAAATCATCGGGCGCTAAATCAGGGCGATAAAGTACATGGTGAACCCACAGTTTTAGTAATGGCTTGAAATGTGCGAGTCGGGTTTACCCTGTAGTTGTGTTACAACAAAATTTTCATTACTTATGAATTCGTACATACTTTTCTAATAATCTGCTTGTTTTGACTCAACCCTCCATAAAACTCTCCATGAATTTTAAGTGCTTTTTCTGTAGATTTAATGAGCAAAATTATTTTGCAGTCTCAAAAAACGGTCTCCATTCACTCTTTCAGTTTTCGCTCCCTTTGGAGATGAAGAACACTTATGAATATGGAAATGCCAATAGAAAACCAAAGTTTAGTCGCCTGTAACAGTTAGCGAAAAATAACTCTAGTCGTTCTCTAAAGCGGCCAAATATTTTTGAAAAATTTCTTTCTTACTCAATTTCTACTCTAGCGTAAGCAATTTTGGAATCTATTCTGGTGGAATTTTTCTCATTTCCAAATCTTCATGCATAATTTTGAAAACTCAAGTTTTCTAGCTAGTTTTTTAGCTACTTTAGTAAGTGCTGAAAGATTCAGTCGTCGATCTGAGTCTCCTCAGTTCTTGCATTGACCACTTTTTGATCTGGGGTCATCTTCAATTGAGTCTTTGCCCAATCAAAGCTATTTAGAATAAAATTTTACTAAAATAAGATAATGACAATTTTTTTCTTGAGTAATGAAATATTTCTATTACCCATTTTTCAGAAAAGAATTTATAAAAATTGCAAACTACAACAAACTCGCAAAAACTTTCTTTAAAGTACTTATAACAGCCACAATAATTTGATATTCAAGCAGTTTTTTTTGTATGCCTTCATGTTTATGGTTGTATAGATTAATTTAAATAATACCCATAATGAAAGATTAAGATTCTTACGAACTGACACTCATACACATTTTATTTTTTCGTTACTTCTTAATATCCTTGGTTGCTTTACCCAAGCTGTACATAAATTTGTACCAGTTCCTTCAGTATTCTGCACTCATTTTTCCGTATTAAGCGCCAAAAAAGTTATTTCCATACACTGCAAATTTTATATATAACATTCTTATACATGTGTTCTGAAATAAATGAATTGATAGGGTGATTCATCAATAAGCTTATACTGCATATATCCAGTGGCTTTCAACTTTTACTAGTTGGAAACAGTTTTTCTATCATACAAAAAATTATTGGTAACTTCATACGAACTTTTCCAAGAGTTATTATTATCTACCTATACTGCTTCAAAATACAATTGACAGTATTTATTAATAATATATTTCTACTTAAATATTCAAAGCAGCAACCTAGTATAATTAATACCATATTTGCTAAAACGAAAATAATTTAACAAAATTTAGGGGAGAAGTTTACCAAAATTTAATGACATCTTTGCTCTGAGGGTAACTATAAGCCATCAATCTCCTAAATTTAATTGTAGCCATTACGTAATATTAAAAGGGAATGACTTATATATGCCTATAGAATTAACGATATTCTAGTTAGACCTAAATAATTAATATATCGTTTAAGATGCGACTATAGTTATCTTCATATTAGAGCAAAACCTGTGATCATAACATACATATGTGGTTTGTCAAAAAATTGAGTTTGATCTAACTAGCAATTTTATACATTATGTATTTCAATTCTGTCACTTAATGCCTATATTACAGGATGTAAGTCAGTAGAAATAGAGAGGACAATAGAAAATATGAATAGTAATGCTAGTAATGGAAGCTAATTAACTGGACATAAACCAATATAAAGAACATTCTGTTAGTTGAAACGAGATTTGAGTTTGCTTTAGGTATGAGAAAAGCGCCTTTGGTAAATAAATTGGACCATTTTAGAAGAAATAATGAAGGATATCAAGGAAATGAAAAATGGTGGTGTACCTGAATTCTGCAATATTTAACTAGAACTAACTAAATGCTGATTAATATGCTGAACATTCTCTGAATACGAAAATCACAAATGTAAGTGTATATGTCAATTAACTATATTTTGAGAC
>CM032446.1:162745265-162787294 GCA_019049505.1 Pachyrhynchus sulphureomaculatus
TATATATATATATATATATGTACATATATATATATATATATATATATATATATATATATATATATATATATATATACATATATATACATATATATATATATATATATATATATATATATATATATATATATATATATATATATATATATATATACATATATATATATATATATATATATATATATATATATATATATATATATATATATATATATATAAATACACATAAGGCCCAACTCATCACTTCTAAAATCAAGGTGCCGGCATCTTAAGAATAGAAAAATTAATATATGAATTAATTGGAAACCTAATGAAAAGAATGGACTCAAGTAGTTTGATCACCTTTGAAGGGTACTTGATTTAAGATGACCACCAAGCAAATCCTTGACTGAGTGTAATTAACAAGTAATAACGAGAAAGAAACTGCCTATAATAGCAAAGTTTGGACAGGAGAAATGGGTAGACCATAATTTGTGGCATATATATATATATATATATATATATATATATATATATATATATATATATAAAATTAGAGCTAATATAACTAATATTATATTCAATCACAAAACTAAAAACAAAACTTATACCGTACAAAATAATTTATTAAAGGCAATCCCTAGATTGTAATAGTAAAACCAGATAAAACTAACAAAACTGTCATAATGAACATCAAAGATTATGAATCCAAGATGGAAACCCTACTTAATGACCAAAATACATATAAGAAACTTAATAGTGATCCCACGAATGTTTACCAAAAGAAAAACAATGCCTTCATAAAAAAACTATTAAATAAGAATGAAGTAAGTAATGAACAAGCCAAAAGGTTAGTTATAAACAACGTAGTGTCACCTAAAATTTATGGTTTACTCAAATTGCATAAACAAAACATACCGCTAAGGCCAATCGTATCATGTTTAAAATCACCTCTTTATAACCTTGTAACGTGTGAAATAATGTTGCCCCAAGCTTGGGCGTAATTTTGTAACTTTTGAAAAAATGTCCTCAGTTTGAGGCATCTTTTTTTGTACCCTGTGAGAAGTTGTTTGTCCCACGCTTGAGCGCAATTTTGTAACATTGGAACTTGCCCGCACGTTGTGGTGTCATTTTGTAACTTATGAAAAGGTGTTTAATTGCGCCCCACGTACACTGCGTCATTTTGTACCGTTTGAATATTGGACACCCCAAGCTTGAGCACAATTTTCTTGCAGCCCCGCTTTAATTTCTGATACTGAATTGAGTGAACCCTGATTTTAGAAGAACTAAAGAAATTAAACACACACTAGCTCAGTTTTCCTTGGTAGAGAGATATGGGTAAGAGATAATTGTCTTACGTCTTTTTGGAACTATTTTCTATCTTTTAAAAAGCTTTAGCTGTACAAATTTTGGGCACCATCCATTTTAAAATAGAAAGGATCTAACTTCAGCTAAAAAAAATGGAAAAATGCTGAAGGGTTTTATGGGTATTACTAAAAAGAATTAGTCTAGTACAACTTATCCTGAAAAGAAAAATAAATATTCAGTGAGACACTAGCTTTAATCAAAAAAAGAAAATTTATTCTTGTTTTTTTAAAATGAAAAGTTCTAACCTTTACAGTTTTACCTAACAAATTCTAGCCTAACTAGTAGTTGTTACATTAAAATTTCAGACTATTATAACCCCCGAAGACGAGAAATCGTGCTTTACACTTCACTTTTTAGTCTGTTTTACATTGCAGTTAAGGCGCTACTCTCGAATAAGTCTATTGAAGGGAGTTTTGTTGACTTACTGTTTTTTATTCCTGCTGTGATCGACTACGCCCGATTTCACACTTTTTCTTAACAAACACTTAGAAAGCCCACTACGGCTTTTATTTAAGACACTGGTGCTTTTACTTATCGGCTCTGATGAAAATTAGCCTACTTCGGCTAGATGGAAAATAGCCTCTCGGCTAGACGGTACTGCCTGGCTGCGGCTAGATGGAAAACAGCCGATCAAACATTCCACCAATCGCGGCGTAGCGAGAGGTTCGGTCAGGAACCCGCACAACACCGTATATACCGAACGTCTTGGAACTTCTGTTTAATATACCGTTCGATACAAAAATGAAAATAAGTACAATTTGAAATGGAAAAATCAGTAACATTACATGGTCTTAAAATCTAGGAAAAAATGAATGTTACATTTACCCCCTTCCAAAAAGAAATAGACTACACCAGTCTATTAAACTTAGGCTACTTATGAAAAGGTACAAAGGGGTACACTATCACTTAATACTAAGGTCAGAACTTAAAACAAAATTACAAACTTCGGACCTTACTACTAGACTTAATTCAATTAAGCACTAATATTAAGTACAATGAAAACCAAATGAAAATCTTTGCAAGTACACAAGAATCTTATAACTAGACCTAACTTAATTAAGCACTAAGGTTAAGTACATCAAAAAGTAAATAAAAATCCTTGCATGAACATAAGAAATACCTGTTCAAAGTAACAATCGCGGTCTTCTTATATAAAAGAATCAGCTCTGTTATCGTTACCAAAACAAAAAATAATTTAACTTTGTCTAGACTCTTGTCTAAATCAAAAAAAAATGAACTGAAATAAAATATGAACACCCCCCTTAAAATATTTTAAGGATTGTCTGAAAATTTTCTATATCAGCAAAAGAAATTTAGAAAAATTCTTAACACTTACACTAAAAAGAAAAAGTCTTGTCAGACCATTTAGCACTAGGCCAAAAAAGGAATATCTGGATAAATATCCAGACAAACGCTCGGGAAAAATCGCTATCAATGCTCTAGCTCATCGCTAAGAGAACATTCCAAATCTAGTATCACTACTAGTCGCACTCGGAAAATAATCGCACTCTATAACGCAATGTCGACGTCCTAAGACATCTAGACATGCTAAAATCGCCAGGGAAAACGCTCTGGTTGATCGCCAGAAAACACGTCAGCTCATCGCCAACAAAATACTCTGGTATATCGCCAGAAAAAACCTCGGCTCCTCGCCAAGAAAACACTCTGGTAAATCGCCAGAAAAAACCTCGGCTCCTCGCCAAGAAAACACTCTGTAAATAGTCCTCGACTACACAAAGTCTGCGTTCTAAAAGAACAATCTCGCCATTAACATAGTGAGCAGCTATAAAAGCTAACAATATCACTATAGGCACAGTGAATAGCTACAAAAGCTTAAATTCACTCTAAACACAGTGAATAGCTATAAAAGCTAAAACTGAATGATCCTGCTTCACAAAGCAATGTTCACTAAGAACAGAATGATTAGTCTGCGCACAACTAACATTCAAGGAAACATTCCCAACATAACTATAGGAGACAGCAAGTCTCGAAATAGGACCTCCCTAAAGTCATAATCCTATATATGGGAGTCCATAAACAAAACGACTCAAAATCTCGCTTTTGAGCACATGCCCTCAGGCAACTAACATACACCGAAATATATACAGAAATATGTACAGAAATATATACAGGAGTTCAAATCCCAAACTCTTGGTTATGATAACTCCATACTGAGCTTGGTGAAAGCTCTTAGCAAAAGCTAATCAAATCTTCAGCACATCGCACCAAAGTGACAAATCTGCCTAGAAACATGAGCCAGAAGAAACGCCCTCCGTCATTCTTCAGGGTGGCTACACTGAGATATAAAACTTAACCAGCATTGCGCCTCTTCAAGTTGCATGAAGAACCCTCGTGTACTGGTCTCGCCCTAGAACAACAACGAAAAACATTCAATCCATCCCACATAACAGGAGACAAACACCTCACCACGATATACTGAATGGTGGAGACAATAAAATACGGAAATGGTGACCCTGGTGTCCACCAACAAAAGGGAGTAGATTATAGCATCCACTTAACTGAAACGGTGTCTACCACACCACCATAAGTCAAAAAAAAATTAATCAATAGGGTGTTCCGAAACACACTACTGCCAACAGCCTGTCACCACTAATAGGCTAATTGGAGCTGAGGTCGACTACAGTAGCTAGGCTCTCCTTTGGTTCAAATAGAAATAACCATTGGGTAACAAAACCCCTAAAGGTCCCAAAGGTCAAACGTTCGCCCCCCATAGACTACCCTTCCAATCAGTCTGTTCCTCAGGAAGACTAACTCCCTGCCTAGCGTCGTAACGGCATCTGTTAGCACCCGGTGCATCACAGCCTGTAAAAAACAGATAACTCATGGGATACAACCTAAAAGGTTTACAAGGTTGACTTAACCAAGCTTCTAACGAAATTTAAAAAAACGAAAATGAGCTTAAAAAGCTACATGAAGCAAAAATTTCTCAAATTTTTGGTGGCAGCGCAACAAAACTTTTGAAGACGACAAGAGCTTTTCCAGCTTAATCAGAAACAAGAAGAAAACATCGTTGACAGCTAAAATATTCGATCATGGTGTCAATCGTCTCCCTAGACAATAGCCTCTAGAAGAAACTGCTACAGGTATCAGGCATAACCGTTTTCTGTCAGCCCAAACTTCTAGATTACCTCTTGGAAATCTAAAAATTCGGTTAGGAATCTTCCTTCACTGCGCTTAGCCTCTCTTGACAAGGTTCTCATCTCGGTATCAGATTTTGATCATTTCTTTGTGAAACGACTGTCTTACTCTGCTCTCATCCCCTGTAAATGATCAGCCTTTAGTTCTCCTGCAGAACTTCAATTTTCTATCAATCTGATAGTAAACCGAAAAACTCAACAGACGCCTATGAGTCTATGCAAAAAAAAATTTTAAAAAAATTAGTGACTCAAAGGTAACGTTTAAACGGCTCTGAAAAAAAAATAGAAAATACCCTCAGTTTGTCAATTCAGAAGAAGATCTAAACCAAAATAATCCAAGTCTTAGACTTACTGGATAAACCAAAATCAATTTACTCTTAATTGCACCCAAAATATACCATTAAGGTAATAAAAATACACCCACTCGGGTAACAAACTTTGAAATTGCTCTTAAAAATTTTGACTCTACATCACACTACACGAGCTACATCTTGCGCTTGTCCTAACTCAAGATCACCTTGGATTGCCTCTAATCAAAATTTCGCTTCCAAGTGTCAAGAACTGGATATTATTTGGGGTCATAAGCAAATCAAATCCCGCGACCACCGACATACCAGTCTTATGATATATCCTGAGTGTGACTCTTTCGCAAGCTCGCAACAGCTGAGTCGATGCTAAACATCAACTACAATCAACCTAAGTTTGGGATATGGCCAATACCCAAAACCTTAGCTTTAAACAATAAAAGTAAGCTATTCACTGCTCAACTTTTATAACAGTCAAAAAGACGAGGTCGTCACCTCTACAGAGCAACATCAAAAAAAATAAGGTAAAGCAATTAAGATAATGTAAATATAACCTATTCTTCTTCTGACAAACTTTCATTAGGGTTAGGTTCATTGAATGGTTTTAAGTCTTTAATATGCCATCGTCCTATTTTAGTCCCATTTAAATTAACTAAACCATAAACTAAGTCTGAAATCTTTTCTCTTATCACGCAATGCACATACTTAGGTACCAACTTAGATGTGAATTTATCTGCTGCACTGGAAAGAATTTTATTTTTTCGCCAAACGTGATCACCTATATTAAAGGCAAAATCCCTTTTCCTAAGGTTGTAAGACTTACTGTTCCGTTCATAAGCCTTATGTATCCTACTACGCACGTCGGTGAAAATATCTTTTAAACCCTTTAAATTTTCGGCATACTCACCCCTGTTACCCGGAATTATTTCGCTGTCAACATTGACATCCAAATCTAAGTTTTTATAATATGATCCAGATAGAGGTATATGTCTGCCGTAAACTAAGAAAGACGGTGTGAACCCTGTTACTTCGTGTCTTGCGGTGTACACGGGATTAAAACGGATGTTAAAACTATAAGTTTCACTTAAGCTCTTAAAACTCTTAGGGGTAAACTGAGTACCGTTATCGCATATTAAGAGCGATGAAACTCCGTGGATTAGAAAAATATCATTTTCTAAAATTTTCAAAAAGCATTCGGCTTTAGAGCTTTTCAAAAGAAATAACACGGTATACTTTGTTAACCAGCAAGAAACCACGAGAAGCCATTTATTTCCCCTTTTTGAACGTGGAAATGGGCCTACTAGATCAGCTGCTATGACTTGAAAAGGGTAATTAACCGTTTTCTCTTTTCCCATCAGTCCCGTAGGTAGTGTATTTGGAGATTTCTGCGCTCCAACTACTTCACAAGTCCTCACAAACTTTAAGATATCTAAACGCATTTTTGGCCAAATTAAATTAAATGTATGTTGTCTCAGCCTAATCGCCCAACGCGCTAGTTTGCCACTAGGGTTTTTAATAGAATTAAGCCACAATAAACTATAATGATCTGTTATGACCGTGAAAGGAACACCTTCTATGTAAGGTCGAAACTTTTCGATGTTAAAGAGTACTGCCAAACATTCTTTTTCAACAACCGAATAGTTACGTTCAGCCTTTGATAAAGTTCTACTGGCATACGCTATCACTCTTTCCTCACCATTGATTTTCTGTGTTAGGACGCCCCCTAAACCGGTATTAGAAGCATCACTAGAAATATAAAACTGTTGGGAAAAATCTGGTTGGGATAAAATGGGAGCTGAAACCAATAGCTCTTTGATCTTTATAAAAGTTTCTTCGGCTGCCTTTGTCCACTCTATCGATTGTCCTTTTTTTCGTCCTTTCAAAAGATCATTAATAGGCGACAACAGGGTAGAAAAATTCTCGATAAAACGTCTGTACCATGAACACATTCCTACGAAGCGCTTAACTTCCGTAGTATTAGTAGGTCTCGCATAATTAACCATGCTTGCTACTTTATCCGGATCGGTACGCAAGGAATTTGAGCCTACAATATAGCCTAAAAACTTTAGAGAAGTTTTGAAAAAAATCACATTTGCTCAAATTTATCGTCAGTCCGGCTTCTTTCAATTTATCTTTTACTTCCTTAAGTAAGCGAATATGCGATTCGAAGTCTTCCGGTGTTACTAAAATATCATCGAGATAGGTAAAAATATGTGGCTCATATTTCGGACCAAATATAGCGTCCACTAAACGTTGCTGAGTTTGAGCAGCGTTCTTTAGACCAAACGGCATAGTGACGAACTGAAATAGACCTCGGCCTACTACTGCAAAAGCGGTCTTTTCTTTAGAGGATTTGTCTAAAGGAATTTGCCAGAAAGCCTTTCTAAGATCTATCGAAGATACATACTTAGCATTCCTGAGTGATGTCAAAATTCTGTCGATGTTCGGTAATGGGTAGTTATCAAATTTGCTGACCTCGTTGAGCTTTCTTCCGTCAAAGCACAGACGATACTGTCCATCGGCCTTTTTCACCAATAAGATTGGAGAACACCAAGGACTGTTTGATTCTTCAATCACTCCGAGTTTCAACATTTCGTCCAACTCTTTATTTAATACTTTTGACATATAAGGAGACATGGCGAAGGGCCTTGTCTTTACAGGACTGGCATCAGCCGTATCTATAGACATCTTGATTTTATTCGTTCGGCCTAACCTATCTTTGCTACTTATTTCATTGAAAGAGCTTATTATTTTTTCGGCTTTTAAGCGTTCCGTCCGCGAGAGATCATCTAGGGTACATAGACGCGAGAAAAGGTTTTCTAAGGAACTTTCTGAATAACTATCTTTAAAACTTGTTTGAGAATTGACTTCTAGGGACTGTGGATACCACGAATTATTTTTAAAATTTACTAAAATTCCGAATTTTTGTGCAAAATCACATCCCAAAACCAAAGTATGTGATAGAGAAGGTACTACTAGGGCAGAGATTACTAAACAATGACCATTGCAGACTAGCGGCAACTCAACCGTACCTAAAACTTTTAGACGGCTGCCATCTGCAGTGGTAACACTTCTATTTTTGACGTGGCATATTTTTATACTTAAACGACTTAAAATTTTTATACCATTCTGACCTACAACGGAGGCATTTGCACCAAAGTCAAATAAAGCCGAGAAATGGGCACCTAATAGATTTATCTCGATATGCGGTCTGTTATCTGAATATTTATGCACGAATAAAGGAGACATGTGACCATTTGGAGAAGCAGGAGTTTTAACTTGAGAAGGAGAATTTTTTATTAGACTTAAAAAAATCAGAAACTTTTTGTAACCATTTAGTCCAATCTGATCTACTGGAATATTTTTGTTCGTCTGTGTTGCTAGAACATTTTGGGTTAGGGGCTTTACTGCGAACATGAGCTTGTGACTTAGCCGAATGATTAGAGGCTTTTTTGTTGGACTTAGTATATCCGCCTCGGTAATATACCGTCCTTACTCGTTTTTTGTACATTTGGGGCATGATGCTAGTCTCACACCAGTTGTTCCACATTTGAAACAAAATACCCTCTTAGGTGCTGTACAACTTTGGTAAGTGTGATTCGGACCTTCGCAATTCCAACACGTGGAAATTGCCTTAGGTAAAACCGACTTGTCATTCACTTTAGCTGCAGTGTCGCTAATTTTAGAATCACTATCTTTTCTTTTACCCGTTTTCCGGTTACTCCTAGAGTTCCGATTTAAATTCCCATCTTTATTTGTCGAGACTCCACTTCGGCCATTTGGATTATACTTTACTTGATGTACATTAGTTTCGCCCTTTGGTCTGCTCTTTTCCAACAAATAATCGGACTCTTCAAGTTTTCTACATAACCCGGCGAGTTCGGCTACCGAATTAATATCTAGTAGAGCTAACCGATTGACGAAGCTAGGCAGGACATTCCTACGTATAAATTTAACTTTGGTACTTTCCAGAGGCTTGGTGGATAACCTGCCAAATAAAGATTCCATGTGGGCAATAAAAATCACAGTGGACTCATTCTTCTTTTGTAGCCTCCTCTTTATTTCCGACCACAATTCTTCATCATCATCACAGTGCAAGAAGTCCTTCTTTAGCCTATCTACCAAGGAATGCCAGTCGTTGACACTTGATTTTATGCTTCTAAACCAAATGAAAGCATCGCCAGTGAAAAATTCAACAGCAGCGCTGAAAAGTTCATCTTCCGATACTTTCCTAGCTTGAGCTATTTCAGTCAGCCTCTCCAAAAAAGGATAGAGTCTCTTTGAGTCTCCATTAAATTTCAATTGCCATTCGCTGACAGGAATATTTCTGGCTGCGCAATTCACGATTGGAGCTGGTACGTTTATGACTGGGGTTGTAATAGGCAGCTGTGGTAACTCATGACCAGGAGCTATCTTTTCTGCAAGATTTGCTTCCATGCGTACACACGTAGCTATTGTTTCTTGAACATATTTGGAAAACTTCGACGCTTCCTCTTCGTCATCCGGCATGGGAATTCTTTGTACGCGACCCGCTACATGCGATAAACGTGATTTAACCCGGTGTACAAGTGAATCATTTGGATCGCCGTCATAACTATCGATTAAGTTTTGGATAGAATTTAAACTCTTTTCGATACCAGCCGTTTCTTCTGTAAAAGACAGGGTGTCATCCCCTTTTTTTATCGTTTTTCCCGGCTCATTAATTTCTTTACTTAAGATCCTCGTTAGAATCTTTCTTTTATCCGCGACCGGACGTTCTGAGAAAGTACGACGGATTTTCAGTTCATAGTCTAATTCATTTTCCAGTAAGTGATTGACTTTAAAATTAAAGGCTTCCATGATAAATGAATAAAATTTAAAAGAATTGTTTAAAAAGTCGTAAAAATATTTCTCCTGTGCTCCCAATAGTCTAAATAAAAAATATGTAAAGGCACTTAAAATATGTAAACTTCTTTACTAAACATTAAAAAAATCTTCGACAATTTCAAAAAAAATTTCTAAGTATCGCCTTGTATTAAAATTCTTTTACTAAGATATCTTAAGAATTTTCAACAAAAAAATCTCCAAATACCGTTTCGTCTATCAGCAAAGTATTTTTAATATTCATGCAAAATATAGGTGAGAAAAAAAACGTACCGTTTTTTCCTTGGCTATCCGCAAAATAAACAGTGTAAAATTAAAGTCGACCAGCACATCTGCTAATCTGAACTATAAAGCTAGCTTTTAAGAAAAAAGTAGGAATCGCTTATCTTAGAGTCAACAACAAAATTCAAATATCTAACTCATATCATCAGATAAATTGAAATAAAAAATTCTACAAATTTCCTGCTTTTGTCTTACTGCTATAGTGTAGTTTCGTTTAATAAATATTATGAAATAAAAATATCTGCAAAGTTAGAGCTTTTATTTTGTTCGAAAGCTAGTACACTGAACCCTTTTTTAAAAAATAAAATTCCAAAAGCCCCGCGTTGACAGCGCTATTTTGTAACGTGTGAAATAATGTTGCCCCAAGCTTGGGCGTAATTTTGTAACTTTTGAAAAAATGTCCTCAGTTTGAGGCATCTTTTTTTGTACCCTGTGAGAAGTTGTTTGTCCCACGCTTGAGCGCAATTTTGTAACATTGGAACTTGCCCGCACGTTGTGGTGTCATTTTGTAACTTATGAAAAGGTGTTTAATTGCGCCCCACGTACACTGCGTCATTTTGTACCGTTTGAATATTGGACACCCCAAGCTTGAGCACAATTTTCTTGCAGCCCCGCTTTAATTTCTGATACTGAATTGAGTGAACCCTGATTTTAGAAGAACTAAAGAAATTAAACACACACTAGCTCAGTTTTCCTTGGTAGAGAGATATGGGTAAGAGATAATTGTCTTACGTCTTTTTGGAACTATTTTCTATCTTTTAAAAAGCTTTAGCTGTACAAATTTTGGGCACCATCCATTTTAAAATAGAAAGGATCTAACTTCAGCTAAAAAAATGGAAAAATGCTGAAGGGTTTTATGGGTATTACTAAAAAGAATTAGTCTAGTACAACTTATCCTGAAAAGAAAAATAAATATTCAGTGAGACACTAGCTTTAATCAAAAAAAGAAAATTTATTCTTGTTTTTTTAAAATGAAAAGTTCTAACCTTTACAGTTTTACCTAACAAATTCTAGCCTAACTAGTAGTTGTTACATTAAAATTTCAGACTATTATAACCCCCGAAGACGAGAAATCGTGCTTTACACTTCACTTTTTAGTCTGTTTTACATTGCAGTTAAGGCGCTACTCTCGAATAAGTCTATTGAAGGGAGTTTTGTTGACTTACTGTTTTTTATTCCTGCTGTGATCGACTACGCCCGATTTCACACTTTTTCTTAACAAACACTTAGAAAGCCCACTACGGCTTTTATTTAAGACACTGGTGCTTTTACTTATCGGCTCTGATGAAAATTAGCCTACTTCGGCTAGATGGAAAATAGCCTCTCGGCTAGACGGTACTGCCTGGCTGCGGCTAGATGGAAAACAGCCGATCAAACATTCCACCAATCGCGGCGTAGCGAGAGGTTCGGTCAGGAACCCGCACAACACCGTATATACCGAACGTCTTGGAACTTCTGTTTAATATACCGTTCGATACAAAAATGAAAATAAGTACAATTTGAAATGGAAAAATCAGTAACATTACATGGTCTTAAAATCTAGGAAAAAATGAATGTTACAACCTTTCAAAATACCTAGCCAAATGTATATCTAATATTACAGGTAAAAATAACTATTTTATCAAAGATTCATTCTCATTTAAAGAGTTCATTGACACGATAAACATACCACAAAACTATAAACTTCTTTCACTAGATGTGTCATTATACACAAATATACCTAAAGAATTTGTACAGACTGCCATAAACAAAAAATGGGATCTATTGACAGAACACACAATAATATCAAAATAAAACTTTATTGAGACAGTTAATCTCACTTTAAATACTAATTATTTCCAATATCAAGACAAATTCTATCAACAAATAGAAGGCTCTCCTATATCCTCAGTAACAGCTCAATTGGTTATGGAACATTTAGAAGAATGTGTTGTAAATAATTTAGAGTACAACATACTATTTTTCAAAAGATTTATGGATGATTGTTTATTGGCAGTTACAACAGATAATACTGACAAAGTCCTTCATAATTTCAACAGTTTCCATCAAAAATTGCAACTTGCTCCAGAAATCGAAAATAACAATAAAATACATTTCCTGGACACAATTTTAATAAACATAACAAAATAATCACTAAATGGTATATTAAACCAACGTGGTGTGGCAGGTATTTGAATTTCTATTCTAATCAGACAAAGGCACAAAAGGTAAGTGTTATTGTAGGTTTAACAGACCGTGCGATAGCGCTGACCTCACCAAATTTAAGACCGAAAGCACTGAATCAAATAAAATCAGTGTTAATATAAAATGGATTTAGAGAAAAGGACATCAACCAAACAATAAAAACAAGAACATACAAATTCTATAATAAAAAAATCAAAAAAGATGAAACCAAAGAACAAAATCAGAATAAATTTCTCCCACTACCTTATACACGCGATTTACCAGAAAAACTAAAAAGCACTCTAAAAAAATATAACATAACTCTCTGTGACAAAACGCAAAACAAACTGAGCTCATTATTTACAAACTTAAAAAGCCAGGTACCAACCATGAACCAATCCAACATAGTTTATTTAGTACCTTGTACAGATTGCCCAATGCATTATATTAGTATGACGACCCAATTATTAAAAAAGAGACTCAATGGACACAAGTATACAAAAAATGCTACAACGGCACTTCACACACATAACGGAACTTGGACATAATTTCAACTTTAATGAAACAAAGATTTTAAACATACACAGACACACAGACATTAATATTGGAAAACTTGCAATAAAAGAAATGATTGAAATTAAAAAAATGAGACAACACAGTCAATGATAAAAGTGATATAAAAGGAATTAGCCATATTTATACAAATTTAATCAGGTAATATTTTTAAATAAATATATTATATATATATATATATATATATATATATATATATATATATATATATATATATATATATATATATATATATATAGGAAATATTACCGTTGATTTAACCTCGGTTCATCAGCCGTACATTCACACAAACGGAAATACAGAGTAAGAATTACTTCCTTTTCACAACCCGGATTGCTTAAGCTGCTGATCAATCATACATTTAACTTTAAAGACTCTAATTTTACAATTGGTTGTTAACTAACAATTCATAAGCCATGTTCATTGATTTTTTGATATTATTGATTATATTGATATTAATAAAACAAAAAATATAATAATGAGTTATACTCTATAATGTTGTTATGTCTAATTAAAAAATAATTTTTTTAAAAAGTGAATTTTAAAGATTGTGATAATATATATATATATATATATATATATATATATATATATATATATATATATAAATTTGTCCTTTCTACATGCTAAAATCACGCGTCGCACAAGATCAGAACCGTGTTATCTAATCTCGTTTTTTTCGTTATGCTAATGGCTTTGCAGTTTTGTATACATCCGCTACAAAAAATATATTTGGATGTATATCTAAAGTATAGCAATAAATAAAAGCAAGCAAATGGTTTGAGTGTTATTTATATAATTTTTTAGTTAACCATAGACAGGGAGAACCAGTAAAAGTTAAGAAATATTAGAAAAAACTGGAATTAAAATATTAGTAATAATAAATATTTAAATATTTTGTAATCGTCTATTGAAAAGCTTTAAAAATGTATTAAATATATAATATTCGGATATTTAATAACCCGAGCCATTAGGGGAATAATGTGTATCAGCTTGATTAAAACGATAACTAGTGTTCCAAGTTAGACTTCATTCATTATATTGACATAGAGGCTTATCTACAATTTTTATGTTGTGAAATAAATATCTAAGGTTTCCATGACTAAAAATTACTCTGTGTTATTTAAGAAAAGTGTTACATAACTGGCTCGTTCAAAGGTTTTATAATTATCTCTACTGCAGTAAAAAAATGTTAAAATAATGAGATAGGCATAGTTTAGATGCAGCAATATTATGATTTTATCCTCTCTGGAGTATTACCAGGAATATTGTCCTGAGGTTTGAACTTCGAAAAACGTGTGCTCTTTTGTTCATAAAAAGTTTAAGGTCTTAAAACGCGTTTTTTGAGCTTAAAATGTGAATAACTCCGGTTATATCAGTCGGATCGAGACAAACAAAAAACCGAACTTATCGTAATGACATTTCCAACAAACCCTCGTTAGTGATAAATCGCTCAAATGTAACCTGCAAAACTGCAAAAAAAAAAAATTATTTTTTTTGTTTTCATTGAAAGGTCGCCTTGAAAGTATTCCTATTCTTATTTAAAATTTGAATTGCCCGCCATTTTATGCCATTTAGTCCAAAATGGATCTTTTTTTTCCAAATTTAAGTCTCGATGTCAGCTTTCCGATGCTATCAAAAATAATTTTTTTTTGAGTCATTTCAACTTTTTTTTACATTTGTTTATTATTCAAATAACAATTGACATGAAAAAAAAAAATTGTTAACGAAAATGAATTTTTTTTTAAAATCAAGGTCTCGCGGTTCTCTACCAGATGTGATAAAAAATTTTCAATTTTTTTTTCAAAATGACCGAAAAAACACATTTGTTTTTATTTTATTAATAAACGAATACAAAAAAAAACAGTTAAAATGACTCTACAAAAAAATTTTTTTAATAGCATCGGAAAGCTGGCATCAATACCTACATTTTTGAAAAAAAAAGATCCATTTTGGACCAAATGGCAATTCATATTTTAAATAACAAATTCAATTGTGCCCACTGGGTTCAATGTCAGGGTATTTTTGTCATAACGAAAGGCTTATTTTTTTAAAGTTTCACGCCGATCGGTTCACTTAGTCGGCCTGTACAATAAAATCAAATTTTGTAGGTTATGTACACATTTGAGCGACTTAAAACTAACGAGGATTTGTTGGAAATTTTATTAGAAAGAGTTTTTTTTTTGTTTCGATCCGACATATATAACCAGAGGTATTCGCATTTTAAGTTCAAAAAACGCGTTTTGAAAACTTCAGTTGTTTACAAACAAAAGAGCACAAGTTTTTCGAGGTCTAAAACTCAGAACGATATTCCTGGTGATACCCCAGAGAGAATAAAATCATAATATTTCTGTATCTAACTATGCAATTTCAAATGCTTTTTTTAATGCACTACTCGGCCTAAGAGCCTTGCCTTCGTAAGTGTTTTAAGTCAGTTTTTATTTCTCCAATCTCACTGTTCTGACAGAGCTGCTGGCAACATAATACTATAGCTAAGGTATTACGGTATCTTCACTGACATCACGTTTTGTAGTATCTGACTGTTTATTTTCCTACTTTCAATGGTCTTCGTGTGTAGTTGTATCTCAGTTTCAATATTTCTTATAAAATATCCAAAATAAATGTGTTATGTGAATTTGTTTGTTACGTGGTTATCCAGTCTAATCACTCCAGTATTTCTTATTCTCTCCACGACCTTCTGGGGGGATCCGCTTATTGTGAAAACCCATGTTCGGTGGTAATCAACTTATGGTACCTGTTCTTCTACCATAGCTGATTTGTCCGCAATAAGGCCGTACAGTACACCCTATGTATCCAAGTCCTTCCTTGGTAATCTGATTAAATTTCGTTTACACTTAACTAATATAAATTGAATGCTAGAAGTGCTAGAAAAGCAATTTAATTTTAACAATGCATAGTTCCAAAGTAATAACGTGGAATTTTGTAAAAGGATTTATCATTTTATCACTGTCACTGAAAATAATCTCGGTACATTAATAAATCAACATTATAAAGTGTAATGATCTCGCGAGAAAGTTTAATACTAGTTAATTAATGTCGTCACCCTTAATAGAACAGCATCCAAATAGCGATAGTCATATTTGAGAAGCAAGTTTCCAAGATTTAATGACAGATGTTCTCAAGGGGCAACTGTAAGTCATCAATCTAGAAAATTTAATGGCGTCTGTTGTGCTGTATAAGGGAAACTTGCGGATCTAGACCTATACTATAGATTGTACAACATTATGACGCGTTGAGGCATGGCCATTAACAGACTTAAACTTTAATTATTTAGTAGCTATATAATATTACAGTAGAAAAAAAAAAACTGTTTGTTTCTACAAAGCAACGAATCTTGGGAAAGTAAAGATTTAGGCTGAAAAAATAAATAAATAAAGAGCTCAAATAAAATTTAACAAGTGTTAATGTAACCTATGCCCGAGACTTTAATTTTTTGGGTTAGGAGTAGTGAAAGTTTTAATAAAATCGCTTTTTTTGTGATTTTTTATTAATGATAATGTGTATTTGAGTAGAGTTTCGGATCGTGATATGTGTACATGTGAATCGAACGCCCGGCAATAGTCAACTCGTTCAATGAACATTATTACGGTAGTTTTTCGATCTATTTAATTATTTTGTCGAGTGCAAACGAGAGGGACTAGAAATACTGAAGTGTTAGATTAAGACAATAAGTAAAAAATTTGACGGTTTATGAGAATAATTTTGTGAAATTGTATGAAGCTAACAAAACGGTTAGCGACCTTGTTCGTTTTACTATTTGCAGTGATAAGAAATATAAACAACAATTTTTTTTTCTTTTTCTCCCGTGATTGAAAATGAAATATACGAGGAACACACGTAAAGTTTTTATAACAGAAAGAACAATGGATAGCTATGACTATACCTCAGGAGACTCGAAAAGAGGAAGAGTCGAAGAAAAGAAGAGCCAATAGGATTACTCAAGAAGAGTAAAAAGCTGATTAGAACACTTTAGAAAGAGAAAAACGAAAGAGTAGATAAGACAGACAATTTGATAGAAATGATCAGAGAGCTAATGTCAGATATAAAGGAAATAAAACAAGATCAGAAGAGATACCAACAAGAGTTGAAGGAACTAAGAAAGGAGAATGAAGTATTGAAAGAGGAAAATAAGATAATTAGAGAAAACATGAGAAGTATGGATTTAAAGATGAGTAGACTGGAAAAAGACAACGTAGAGAATAATATTGTAATATCGGGAATGAGATTTGAAGCGAATAGCCAAACAGATCTGAAAATGGGTGTAGAACATTTTGTGGAAGGGAGTATGGACACAAAAGTACAGATTAAAGAAGTGATAAAAATAGGAGCGATTATATACAAGATAGAACTTGGAAATACGGGAGATAAGGAAGCTGTAATGAAAAATAAAAACAAACTGAGAAACCTAAGAGAAAGAGTTTATATAAACAACGATTTAACAAAAGATGAACGGGAAATTCAAAAGAAATTGAAGCATATAGTAGAGAACGAGAGAAAGAATGGAAAAAGGGTGAAAATAGGATATCAAAAAATCGTAATCGAAGGAAGAGAATACAAATGGGACATCGAGGAAGAACAACTGGAAGAACAAATAAAGATTACTACGACCATCAAGTCAAAAAACTGAGAAAAGGATAGAGATAGATATATTGACGACGACCCTTGCAAAGATAAAGGATACGGAAGAGAGCACTAGTAAAAGGAATACAAGTAACAAGATAATCAAAGAAATAGATAGGAAGAAAGAAATGGGAAATATTTATCGAGTTTTTAGATTAAGAACACGGAATAATACGGATATAAACGGAAAAGAGGATGAACTTACAGAAGGAGAACAAATGCACTATGTAGGAATTACTGAAACAGAAAAGTAAGGAAATGTATGCAAAAAATTAGAGGGAGAAGCATGCAAAAATCAACATAGAGACGTAATACTGGAACGACATACAGAACTCATACAAACAGACGAATCTAATGCAGAAGAAACAAAAGAGGCAATCGGCAATTTAAACAGGATGGAAGGATATAGAAGGGAATATGGAAAAGACAGTTATAGAATAACTCAATTCTACGGGCTTTACAATCCTCAAGGGTTAGAAAGTCATAAGCATTAAGTAAGTAAGTATTTTTTTAATATTTTTCCAAATAATTACATGATGTTTAAAGAGCACGATGGAAAAATTTTATTAAAAAATAGAAACTTTGGATAGAGTTATTCGCAATGTCCTAGATCGACTTTTTCAAATAATGCTTTGCGGTTACCATTAGCACTTGTAAGTGAGTCATTTAAAATCATGAAACAAAACATTTTTGTTTTTTAATACTTTATCTTGTGTTTAATCTAAGCCTCTTTTTTAAAAAAAAACTTATAAATTTTAAGAAAAGAAAATGCTTGGTCTTCGTATATATAAAAGTATAAGTTATAAGCATGTGTAAAAAGTACCAATATTCAAAAAAGGACAAAATACGTCACCAGAAAACTACCGCGGAATAACGCTCCTAAATACCACCTTAAAAGTATTAACGAAAATCATACTGGAAGAAATGGGCAAGGATATTCAAATAAGAGAGGAACAACAGGGATTTCGCAAAAATCGATCGACCATAGATGCCATGTGTATAGTGAGGCAGATAATGGAAAAAGCTAAAGAACTTAACAAACCTGCGCATATGTGTTTCGTCGACATGACTCAAGCCTTCGATAGAGTGTAATTAACAGATATTATAAAATTATTACAGTAAAAGCAGACAAACCAAAAGCTAATAAAAATCATATATGACATTCACACAGATTGTAGAACAAATATAAAAGTGGGACATCTACTGAGCAAGGAAGTAAAAATAAACACCGTAATAAGACAAGTCCCTTTATCTTCAAACTCGTCATGGACAGAATAGTGGAGAATCTTCCAAAAACTAGAGGATACAAAATGGGCAACACACACTTCCACACAATCTGCTACGCCGAAAATGCAGTCCTCATCTCCGATTCTGAGGACAACCTTCAGAAGATCTTTCATGCTTCTTCAATTTTCAATTTGGAAGCGAGAAAACTAAACATGATTATCAACACAACCAAGACAAAAAGTATAGTAACTTCAAAAGAATTATTAAGTTGAAAGCTGGAAATCCAAGGGAATATTATTGAACAGGTTAATAATTTTCAATACCTGGGAACAATGATAACAAGCTATGGAGACTTAAACAGGGAAGTAAAACAACAGACTATGAAGCCATCACTAATAGCAGGTTGTTTGATGAATGTAGTATGAAAAAATAAATACCTCACAATGGAAAATAAAATAAAAATATACAAAACAAAAGTGAGACCGATCCTCACATATGCGTAGAGCTGACAAATGTAAAACAGCACAAATTACGAGGACAACAGAAATGAAGGTGATTAGGGACATACATGGAAAAAATATCCACGACAGAATCCGCAACAAAGATCTACAAGAACTAAGTAAGAACCAAGAAATATCCAAATAAAGCAGAACTAGAAGAAAACAATGGAATAAACACGTAGATCGGTTCGACTGGTAAAAAGGCCAACCTCCGAAAAGGTGGAAGGAATGCTGGACGTTCACATCGGAAGAGGCTTAATGGGGATAAAACAGGTATTATGTCTACTTATATGACACACCATATAAGAAAGAAGAAGAAGAAAAAGTACTGTATAAATTTCATTATGATCGATTGAGCCATTGTTAAGAAATTGTGGTTACCGACTTTCATCTGGGCGGTTGTACTGACACTGCTACTAAATTTTATTTACACATAAGTCTGAAAATTAAACTATGAATAGACAAAGAATAGTAAAATGAAAAAATAAGATAAAGCTCCGCATTTATTTCATAAACAGGTAAAGACAGGTTAATTTCCGCTGTCGTGCGCTACCTGCTCTTAGTAGTTGGAGGGACCTGTGATGATTATTGTATATTTCTAAACTTATTCTTTGGATCAACTTAAAATTTACGCAGAACATTTTTAAGAAATTTTTCAGAAAATGCAAGAATCGACCTCTTTAAAATTTCTGGCTACCCTTGACCTCTTATAATTGGTCGCTGAACATTCTAATAAGTTGACGCTTTTCACGGATTGACGTGCTGTTAATATTGTGTTTTGTCAATTAAGGTACTCTGTTCACTAGTCGTATTAACATGTTGATGATGATGATGATGATGTTATTGGTGTCTGGGCGCGTCAACTACTAAAGGTTATTTAGCGCCCCTTGTTCTGTTTATCTAGACTTTAAAGCGTATTTCTAGGAGGAAGTTATGAATATTTACTTTCATGTGTTCGAATGAATCAATTATTTGTTTCATGCTAGATGGAATGTTATATCCGTTTCTCTTTTGTCTATAGTGAGCTACCTCGAAGATGTGTGACGTTGTAGGGGGTGCATCACCGTCTGGATATGTGGGCTGTTGTTCCTTATTTATAAGGTAACTGTGAGTGGAGTACGTATGTCCTGCCACTAATCTTCTCCTATGTACGTTGTCGTTTCTATTCATGTTGACTGAACGTAATGATGGATAGACATTGGGTTTGATGGGCCATAATTTATTATTAGGGTTTTCCAGATCCCATTCAAGTTGGAAAAGGGATTCATAAATCGATTTTAGGTATATATTAAAGTCTGAGTAATGGTTTTCTCCTATGATTACATTCTCCTTTTCAGTGGCCATTTTGGCATAGAAGTCCGCTCTGTCATTTCTCCTATTTCCTAGGTGACTAGGCCAGATTGAGTAACGCTTTAGTGAGGCCGTATGCATGAGATCTGTAATCTGCCTGATATAGTTATAGTCTAGATTTTTAGATTTGATTGCTGTCAAAGCGCTGAGGGAGTCAGTTATTATTAAGATTGGAGCCCTGTAGGGCCTTGATAAGGAATACCTAATCGCTTCTTTTAGTGCGAGCAGTTCAGCGGCGAAGATGGAAGAATGATTAGGGAGGTTAAATATTTTTGTGATATTTTGAGTGACAAAGGCTGCTCCAATTCCTTTTTCGGTTTTAGATCCGTCTGTATAGTATAGCACGTGTTTTGAGTATCTTTTTGAGATAATTTCTAGGAATGATTTTCTAAGAAGAGTGATTGACGATAAGACAAACTTATCGTAAACTCTCATTGAAAGGTCTATGTTGGGTTGCGGGGAAAACCATGGTGGAAAAGCAGTGTAAAGTACTTTGGGGGGGGGGGGGGGGGGGGTAATATTTAATGAATATGATCAAATTGTTTATTCTTTTTGGTATCGATTTCGGAATGTGGTTTAGGTTTAATAAGTGGGCATTTTCTAAGTTTAAAGAGGTTTTTGTATGAGGCCGCAATATGGCCGAGGAGTAGTATTTAAGAGGGGATAAGTGTCTAGAGAGTTGTAATGGGGGAGTGGGGGATAAGCATTGCATTAACATATTATATGCGAAAAGACATTGTAGCTTCTTAACTTGCCCGCACGTTGTGGTGTCATTTTGTAGCCTATGAAAAGGTGTTTAATTGCGCCCCACGTAGACTGCGTCTTTTTGTACGGTGTTAACTCGCCCGCTTTTTGCGGCGTCTTTTTTGTACCCTGTGAAAATTGTTTTTCCCACGCTTGGGCGCAATTTTCTTGCAGCCCTCTTTTTAATTTCTGATAATGAATTGAGTGAATCCTGATTTTAAAAGAACTAGAGAAATTAATCACACACTAGCTCAGTTTTCCTTGGTAGAGAGATATGGGTAAGAGATAATTTTTGTACGTCTTTTTGGAATTATTTTTTTATTTTTAAAAAGCCTCAGCTGTACGACTATTTTTTGGGCACCATTCATTTTAAAATAGAAAGGATCTAACTTCAGCTAAAAAAAAAAAAATACTGAAAGGGTGTACAGTTGTTAAATAAAAAAAACAGTTTGGTACAGCCGTCATTATCCTGAAAAGAAAGATAGGTATTCAGTGAGACACTAGCTTTAATCAACAAAAAGAAAATTTATTCATGATTTTAAAATAAAAGTTCTAACTTTTGTGGTTTTAAGGATTACAAAAAAAAATTCTAGCCTAACAGGTAGTTATTATTAGTAGAGTCTCTAAATCAGACATTTTACTTCTAAAACCTGACTACACCCGAAATCGAAGAATCGTGATTTTCACTTCACGTTTTGTCAGTTCAAATTGATGTTAAAAACACTTATTTGCGGGAATAGATCTATTGAGGAATGTTCTGGTGACTTACTGTTTTCATATGGACTTCTAGGCCTTAAATGGAACACAAAGCCGCTTTCACACTTTTGAGAAGAGCCTACTTTAGCTACCCATGTAGAAAACACACAGAGCCCACTACGGCTTTACGTAAAAAAAAAACTCGTGCTTAACTTGGCTCTCGTAAACATGGTCTACTGAGCCGCTTGATGCAGCCTGGCTGCGGCTCGAAGTAAGCTTTCGGCTGCGGCTCGGTGAAAAGCCTTCACGGCGGCTTGATGGGAGCCTTTAGCCGTGGAAAAAATTCCTTGTCTGCTTTCTGCAGACCCTTAAATAAGCCGTGGGCACTCTCTCGGTAATATGGCTAAAAATCCGGAACCAAAACTCCGGATACAAATATTTGACCAATCCCGGCGTACCACAAATTCGATGGATTCGGTCGGCAACCCGCACTACACACTGTACCACGAGCGGCTAGAAAATTCCAGAGTAAATACACTGCTCGATACAAAAATGGAAAGAAATACATTATTAAGAGAAAAATCAGTAACATTATATGCTCTTAAAATCTAGGAAAAAATGAATGTTACATTTACCCCCTTCCAAAAAGAAATAGACTACACTAGTCTATTAAACTAAGGCTACTTATGAAAAGGTACAAAGTGGTACACTGTCACTTAATACTAAGGTCAAACTTAAAAAAAAATTACAATCTTCGGACCTTACTACTAGACTTAATTTAATTAAGCACTAATATTAAGTACAATGAAAAATAAATGAAAATCTTTGCATGTGCACAAGAATCTTATAACTAGACTTAACTTAATTAAGCACTAAGGTTAAGTACATCAAAAAGTAAATAAAAATCCTTGCATGAACATAAGAAATACCTGTCTAAAGTAACAATCGTGGTCTTCTTATATAAAAGAATCAGCTCTATTATTGTTACCAAAAAAAAAAAAATATAACTTTGTCTAGACTCTTGTCTAAATCAAAAGAAGTGAACTGAAACAAAATATGAACACCCCCCTTAAAATAGTTTAAGGATTGTCAGAAAATTTTCTATTTCAGCAAAAGAAATTTAGAAAAATTCTTAAATAAAGAAAAATAAAAAAAAAATGATTCTAATGCAAACACTTACACTAAAAGAAAAAGTCTTGTCAGACCATTTAGCACAAGGCAAAAAAAAAAACATCTGGATAAATATCCAGACAAACGCTTGGGAAAAATCGCTATTAATGCTCTAGCTCACCGCTAAGAGAACATTCCAAATCTAGTATCACTACTAGTCGCACTCAGAAAATAATCGCACTCTACATCGCAATGTCGACGTCCTAAGACATCCAGACATGCAAAAATCGCCAGGGAAAATGCTCTGGTTGATCGCCAGAAAACACGTCAGCTCATCGCCAACAAAACACTCTGGTATATCGCCAGAAAAAAAACTCGGCTCCTCGCCAAGAAACACTCTGTAAATAGTCCTCGACTACACAAAGTCTGCGTTCTAAAAGAACAATCTCGCCATTAACATAGTGAGCAGCTATAAAAACTAACAATATCACTATAGGCACAGTGAATAGCTATAAAAGCTAAAATTCACCCTAAACACAGTGAATAGCTATAAAAGCTGAAATTCACCAAACTGAATGATCCTGCTTCAAAAGCAATGTTCACAAAGAACAGAATGATTAGTCGCGCGCAACTAACATTCTAGGAAACATTCCCAATATAACTATATGAGACAGCAAGTCTCGAAATAGGACCTCCCTAAAGTCATTTTATATATAGGAGTCCATAAACAAAACGACTCAAAATCACGCATTTTGAGCACATGCCCTCAGGCAACCAATATACACCGAAATATATACAGAAATATATACAGAAACATATACAGGAGTTCAAATCCCAAACTCTTGGTTATGATAACTCCATATCAAGCTTGGTGAAAGCTCTTAGCAAAAGCTAAACAAATCTTCGGCACATCGCACCAAAGTGCAAATCTGCCTAGAAACATGAGCCAAAAAAACGCCCTCCGCCATTCTTCAGGGTGGCTACACAGAGATATAAAACTTAACCAGCATTGCGCTTCTTCAAGTTGCATGAAGAACCCTCGTGTACTGGTCTCGCCCTAGAACAACAACGAAAAAAATTTAATCCATCCCACATAACAGGAGACAAACACCTCACCACGATATACTGAAAGGTGGAGACAATAAAAATACGGAAATGGTGACCCTGGTGTCCACCAACAAAAGGGAGTAGATTATGGCATCCACTAAACTAAAACGGTGTCTACCACACCACCATAAGTCAAAAACATTAATCAATAGGGTGTTCCGAAACACACTACTGCCAACAACCTGTCACCACTAATAGGCTAATTGGAGCTGAGGTCGACTACAGTAGCTAGGCTCTCCTTTGGTTCAAATAGAAATAACCATTGAGTAACAAAACCCCTAAAGGTCCCAAAGGTCAAACGTTCGCCCCCCATAGACTACCCTTCCAATCAGTCTGTTCCTAAGGAAGACTAACTCCCTGCCAAACGTCGTAACGGCATCTGTTAGCACCCGGTGCATCACAGCCTGTGTAAAAACAGATAACTCATGGGATACAACCTAAAAGGTTTACAAGATTGATCTTAACCAAGCTTCTAACGGAAATTTCCAAACAATGAAAATGAGCTTAAAAAGCTACATGAAGCAAAAATTTCTCTATTTTTTCGGTGGCAATGCAACAAAACTTTTGAAGACGACAAGAGCTTTTCCAGCTTAATCAGAAACAAGAAGAAAACATCGTTGACAGCTAAAATATTCGATCATGGTGTTAATCGTCTCCCTAGACAATAGCCTCTAGAAGAAACTGCTACAGGTATCAGGCATAACCGTTTTCTGTCAGCCCAAACTTCTAGATTACCTCTTGGAAATCTAAAAATTCGGTTAGGAATCTTCCTTCACTGCGCTTAGCCACTCTTGACAAGGTTCTCATCTCGGTATCAGATTTTGATCATTTCTTTGTGAAACGACTGTCTTACTCTGCCTCATCTCTTGTAAATGATCAGCCTTTAGTTCTCCTGCAGGACTTCAAGTTCCTATCAATCTGATACTAGACCGAAAAAACTCAACATACGCCTATGAGTCTATGCAAAAAAATTTAAAAAAATTAGTGACTCAAAGGTAACGTTTAAACGGCCTGAAAAGAATAAAATATACCCTCAGTTTGTCAATTCAGAAGAAGATCTAAATCAAATTAATCCAAGTCTTAGACTTACTGGATAAACCAAAATCAATTTACTCTTAATTGCACCCAACATATGCCACTAAGGTAATAGAAATACACCCACTCGGGTAACAAACTTTGAAATTGCTCATAAAAAATCTTTTTGACTCAACATCACACTACACGAGCTACATCTTGCGCTTGTCCTAACTCAAGATCACCTTGGATTGCCTCTAATCAAAATTTCGCTCCAAGTGTCAAGAACTGGATATTATTTGGGGTCATAAGCAAATCAAATCCCGCGACCACCGACATACCAGTCTTATGATATATCCTGAGTGTGACTCCTTCGCAAGCTCGCAACAGCTGAGTCGATGCTAAACATCAACCACAATCAACCTAAGTTTGGATATGATCAGTACCCAAAACCTTCGCAAAAAATAATAAAAGTAAGCTATACTCTGCTCAACTTTTATAACAGTCAAAAAAAACGAGGTCGTCACCTCTACAGAGCAACATCAAAAAAACTAAAGTAAGCAATTAAGATAATGTAAATATAAATTATTCTTCTTCTGACAAACTTTCACTAGGGTTAGGTCCATTGAATGGTTTTAAGTCTTTAATATGCCATTGTCCTACTTTAGTCCCATCTAAATTAACTAAACCATAAACTAAATCTGAAATCTTTTCTCTTATCACGCAATGCACATACTTAGGTACCAACTTAGATGTGAATTTATCAGCTGCACTGGAAAGAATTTTATTTTTTCGCCAAACGTGATCACCTATATTAAAGGAAAAATCCCTTTTTCTAAGGTTGTAAGACTTACTGTTCCGTTCATAAGCCTTATGTATCCTACTACGCACGTCGGTGAAAATATCTTTTAAACCCTTTAAATTTTCGGCGTACGCACCCCTGTTACCCGGAATTATTTTGCTGTCAACATTGACATCCAAATCTAAATTTTATAATACGATCCAGATAGAGGTATATGTCTGCCGTAAACTAAGAAAGACGGTGTGAACCCTGTTACTTCGTGTCTTGCGGTATTTATTGCTTGTTGAATTTTGAAAATATCCTATCCCAAGTGTCATGTGAATCAACGTAACTTCTTAAAGCGGTCCCGACTGTTCGGTTATTACGTTCAACAAAATTACATTGTGGAGAGTACACGGGATTAAAATGGGTGTTAAAACCATAAGTTTCACTTAAGCTCTTAAAACTCTTAGAGGTAAACTGAGTACCGTTATCGCATATCAAGAGCGATGGAACACCGTGGATTAGAAAGACATCATTTTCCAAAATTCTCTCTATATATCCAGCTTTAGAGCTTTTCAAAGGAAATAGCATGGTATACTTTGTAAACCAGCAAGAAACCACGAGAAGCCATTTATTTCCCTTTTTTGAACGTGGGAATGGGCCTACTAGATCAGCTGCTATTACTTGAAAAGGGTAATTAACCGTTTTCTCTTTTCCCATCAGTCCCATAGGTAGTGTATTTGGAGATTTCTGCGCTCCACATACTTCACAAGTCCTCACAAACTTTAAGATATCAAAGCGCATTTTTGGCCAATAATACTGTTCCTGAACCCTGTGAAGAGTTTTATAAAAACCAAAATGACCAGAAGTAGGAGGAGTGTGACACATGTCTATAATTTCCTCTCTCTTAGGTTTAGGAACTAGTATTTTCCACTCAGAGTACATTAACCTTTTAAAGGCAACTGGTTTGGGATAAACTTGTACACGAAATCATTTTCCACCTTCCACTGCGGAAAATTTTGAGGAAATTCTTTGACTTGCTGCCGTAAATTATCGTACCATGGATCAATGCGATCTATATCTACTATATCAATTCTTACGCCAATCTGTGCATTAAGACTGTTTTCGTCCACTGTATGATCTGGGATTCTTGACAAAGCGTCAGGAATAACATTGTGGACTCCTTTTCTATGAATTAAATTAAACGTATGTTGTCTCAGCCTAATCGCCCAACGCGCTAGTTTGCCACTAGGGTTTTTAATAGAATTAAGCCACAATAAACTATAATGATCTGTTATGACCGTGAAAGGAACACCTTCTATGTAAGGTCGAAACTTTTCGATATTAAAGAGTACTGCTAAACATTCTTTTTCAACAACCGAATAGTTACGTTCAGCCTTTGATAAAGTTCTACTGGCATACGCTATCACTCTTTCCTCACCATTGATTTTCTGTGTTAGGACGCCCCCTAAACCGGTATTAGAAGCATCACTAGAAATATAAAACTGTTGGGAAAAATCTGGTTGGGATAAAATTGGAGCTGAAACCAATAGCTCTTTAATCTTTATAAAAGATTCTTCTGCTGCCTTTGTCCAATCTATCGATTGTCCTTTTTTTTCGTCCTTTCAAAAGATCATTAATAGGCGACAACAGGGTAGAAAAATTCTCAATAAAACGTCTATACCATGAACACATTCCTACGAAGCGCTTAACTTCCGTAGTATTAGTAGGTCTCGCATAATTAACCATGCTTGCTACTTTATCCGGATCGGTACGCAAGGAATTTGAGCCTACAATATAGCCTAAAAACTTTAGAGAAGTTTTGAAAAAAATCACATTTGCTCAAATTTATCGTCAGTCCGGCCTCTTTCAATTTATCTTTTACTTCTTTAAGTAAGCGAATATGCGATTCGAAGTCTTCCGATGTTACTAAAATATCATCGAGATAGGTAAAAACATGTGGCTCATATTTCGGACCAAATATAGCGTCCACTAAACGTTGCTGAGTTTGAGCCGCGTTCTTTAGACCAAACGGCATAGTGACGAACTGAAATAGACCTCGGCCTACTACTGCAAAAGCGGTCTTTTCCTTAGAGGATTTGTCCAAAGGAATTTGCCAGAAAGCCTTTCTAAGATCTATCGAGGATACATACTTAGCATTCCTGAGTGATGTCAAAATTCTGTCGATGTTCGGTAATGGATAGTTATCAAATTTGCTGACCTCGTTGAGCTTTCTTCCGTCAAAGCATAGTCGATACTGTCCATCGGCATTTTTCACCAATAAGATTGGAGAACACCAAGGACTGTTTGATTCTTCAATCACTCCGAGTTTCAACATTTCGTCTAACTCTTTATTTAATACTTTTAACATATACGGAGACATGGCGAAGGGCCTTGTCTTTACAGGACTGGCATCGGCCGTATCTATAGACATGGTGATTTTATTCGTTCGGCCTAACCTATCTTTACTACTTATTTCCTTGAAAGAGCTTATTACTTTTTCTGCCTTTAAGCGTTCCGTCCGCGAGAGATCATCTAGGGTACATAGACGCGAGAAAAGGTTTTCTAATGAACTTTCTGAATAACAATCTTTAAAACTTGTATGAGAATTGACTTCTAGGGACTGTGGATCCCACGAATTATCTTTAAAATTTACTAAAATTCCGAATTTTTGTGCAAAATCACATCCTAAAACCAAAGTATGTGATAGAGAAGGTACTATTAGAGCAGAGATTACTAAACAATGACCATTGCAGACTAGCGGCAACTCAACCGTATTTAAAACTTTTAGACGGCTGCCATCTGCAGTGGTAACACTTCTATTTTTGACATGGCATATTTTTATACTTAAACGACTTAAAATTTTAATACCATTCTGACCTACAACGGAGGTATTTGCACCAGAGTCAAATAAAGCCGAGAAATGGACACCTAATAGATTTATCTTGATATGCGGTCTGTTATCTAAATATTTATGCACGAATAAAGGAGACATGTGACCATTTGGAGAAGCAGGAGTTTTAACTTGAGAAGGAGAATTTTTATTAGACTAAAAAAAATCAGAAACTTTTTGTAACATTTAGTCCAATCTGTTCTATTGGAATATTTCTTTACTTAAGATCCTCGTTAGAATCTTTCTTTTATCCGCGACCAGACGTTCTGAGAAAGTACGACGGATTTTCAGTTCATAGTCTAATTCATATTCCAGTAGGTGATTGACTTTAAAATTGAAGGCTTCCATGATAAATGTATTTAGATTATAAAATTTAAAAGAATTGTTTTAAAAAGTCGTAAAAATATTTCTCCTGTGCTCCCAATAGTCAAAATAAAAATATGTAAAGACAACTAAAATATGTAAACTTCTTTACCAAACATTTAAAAATCTTCAACAATTTTAAAAAAAAAATTTCTAAGTATTGCCTTGTATTAAAATTCCTTGACTAAATATTTTAAGAATTTTCTATAAAAAAATCTCTAAATACCGTTTCGTATTAAACAAAGTATTTTTAACATTCATGCAAAATATAGGTGAGAAAAAACGTACAGTTTTTTCTTCAGTTAACCGCAAAGTAAATAAATCCAACAGTGCAAAATTAAAGTAGACCAGCACATCCGCCAATCTGAACTATAAAGCTAGCTTTTAAGAAAAAAGTAGGAATCACTTAAATTAAAGTCAATTAACAAAATTCAAGTATCTATACCACCATCAGATAAATTGAAATAAATATTCCTTCAAATTTCCTGCTTTTGTCTTATTACTATAGTGTAGTTTCGTTTAATAAATATTATGAAATAAAAAATATCTGAAAAGTTAGAGCTTTTACTTTGTTCGAAAGCTAGTACACTGAACCCTTTAAAAAATAAAATTCCAAAAGCCCCACGTTGGGCGCCATTTTGTAACATGTTAACTTGCCCGCACTTTGTGGCGTCATTTTTTGTACCCTGTGAAAAGTTGTTTGTCCCACGCTTGAGCGCAATTTTCTTGCAGCCCCTTTTTAATTTCTGAGAATGAATTGAGTGAATAAAGATTTTAAGAGAACTAAAGAAATTAAACAAACACTAGCTCAGTTTTCCTTGGTAGAGAAATATGGGTAAGAGATAATTGTTGTACGTCTTTTTGGAATTATTTTTTTATGGTTAAAAACTTTAGTTGTACTATTTTTTGGGCACCATTCATTTTAAAATAGAAAGGATCTAATTTCAGCTAAAAAAATTAAAAAATACTGAAGTGTTATACAGTTGTTAAATAAAAGAATCAGTCTGGTACAACCCTTCTTATCCTGAAAAGAAAGATAGGTGTACAGTGAAACACTAGCTTTAATCAACAAAAAGAAAATTTATTAATGATTTAAAATAAAAGTTCTAACTCTTGCAGTTTTAAGAATTACAAAAATTCTAGCCTAAAAAGTAGTTATTAAAAGTAGAGTTCCTAAATCAGACATTTTACTTCTAGAACTTTACTACACCCGAAGTCGAAGAGTCGTGATATTCACTTCACGATTTATCAGTTCAAATTGATGTTAAAACACTTATTCGCGGGAAATAGATCTACTGATGTATGTTCTGGTGACTTACGGTTTTCCTACGGGCTTCTAGGCCTTAAATTGAACACAAAACCGCTTTCACACATTCCATCACTTATGAGAAGAGCCTACTTTGGCTACTCCATGTAGAAAACACACAAAGCCCACTACGGCTTTACGTTAAAAAAAACTCGTGCTTAACTTGGCTCTCGTAAATATTGCCAGAAGCCTCTACTGCGGCTTGATGGGCAAAGCCTGGCTGCGGCTTGATGAGAATAAGCCTTCTCGGCGGCTAGACGTAAAAAGCCCCTCGGCGGCTCGATGGAAAAAAGCCTTCTCGGCGGCTCGGTGGAAAAAAGCCTTGATCTGCTTTCTGCAGACCCTTAAATAAACCGTGAGAACTCTCTCTCTCTAAAAATCCGGCTTCCGGGATACAAACATTTGACCAATCGCGACGTACCACGAATTTTTTTGGTCGGAAACCCGCACTGCACAATGAAAAGAAGTACATTGTAAAGCCAAAAATCAGTAACATTTCATGCTCTTAAAATCTAGGAAAAAATGAATGTTACAATATATATATATATATATATATATATATATATACATATATATATATATATATATATATATATATATATATATATATATATATATATATATATAGATATATAGAGGAGAAGGGTAGTCTTGACCGACTAGTTAAACAGCAGTATTATGTTCTTGGGGTAAGCGGTCTTTGGAAAAGAACTAAAAAGTTCTTGACACCTTTTTAGCTACGCCAAGCTTTCGAAAATATTTCCTTTTCTTCATCAGGGCTACAATTATAGTAGATTATTAGTATTTTTGAGATTAAAGGTAAAGAACAACCCTATTTTGTATGTAACATTAAAGTACTTACTGCTAAGTGGTGTGTTCAGAAATTGTTCTTTTTGGGGGCACTTTATTACACTTATTCATCAGAGAAAACATGGGAAAAAAACTCGACATATCTGGGAAATATAATAAACTTTTACTTCATTTTGTTAGTATGGTACGAAGAATTGTGTGGTTGTAAAGTGATTTTAATTTATAAAGGATCTTTTTGTTATATTTTCTTGTCATGTTGCTAAGGGCAGTGTGTTTCTATCTCTTAGTTAGGTTGTGGTTAACTTATATTTGAAAGTGGTATGACGTTGACATTTTGTTTGATCGTTTTAAATATTGAAAAGTTAATGAAAATCAGTAGGATTATTATCAAAGAGATATGTCAGATATGTTGTAAGAGTTTTTATTTTGACTGCCTATTTCTAATAAATTGGAGAAAATCCTTTATAAATTAAAATCACTTTACAACCACACAATTCTTCGTACCATACTAAGAAAATGAAGTAAAAGTTTATTATATTTTCCAGAGATGCTTATGTCGAGTTTTTCTCATGTTTTTTCTGATGAATAAGTGTAATAAAGTGCCCCCACAAAGAACAATTTTTGAACACACCACTTAGCAGTAAGTACTTTAATGCTATGGTACATATAAAATAGGGTTGTTCTTTACTTTTAATCACAAAAATACTGATAATCTACTATAATTGTAGCCCTGATGAAGAAAATGAAATGTTTTCGAAAGCTTGGCGTAGCTAAAAAGGTGTCAAAAAACTTTTTAATCCTTTTTCAAAGACCGCTTACCCCAAGAACATAATACTGCTATATATATATATATATATATATATATATATATATATATATATATATATATATATGTATATATATATATATATATATATATATATATATATATATACATATATATATATATATATATATATATATATATATATATATATATATATATATATATATATATATATATATATATATATATATATATATATATATAAAATAGTTTACTATTCTTTGGATATACAAGTTAGTAAACTCTGTATGTTTCACAAATACCAAATCTAATCCATGTTTACATAGGTGAAACTGTATACCTAGTGCTCTGTAATTAAGGTCTGTGCGGTTCACTAGTTTATCTTGTTAAAGAGACGTTCTAATTAACAGGAGTACATAATGAAATAAAGGTCTGATTGCGACACCGATCTGTGGCAGGTATAATAAATAAACAATTCTACTGAGTACGTAATACAGAATTGGTTTTGTACGAAAATTTCCGAGGCTAAAGTAAAACATGTGTGTTGAATTGATGAGTTATAGGTAGCTAATTAAATCTTGATTGGACAAAAGTTTGAAATATTAGAAAAATCTCTACAATTGCTCCATAAAATATCACCAAATTAGACAAGTATTTTTTTAAAAATTTTTAATTTAGGCTTCAGTGATTTCGAAAGTGACTTACGTAGTACTTTCCTAGCAAGCGCGCATTTCAACAAAAAATAATATATTTGAATATATCAAATTAAATATTAACTTAATCCAAGCTTTACGACTCGATATTTTGGAGGTATTTATAGTTAGATATTATTCATAAAAAAAAAAAACAGCGAAGTGCAAGTTGGACTTACGCAATTAGTGTTCCTTACCTAGGCTAAGTTAATTAGGCTCCTGACATCTTAAGATCCAATATGTATTTTCACGTTTTTTATCATCACGTCAATAATCTATAATAGTTGTAGAATCCTAGCTACCTAATAGCTAATAAATCAATCTAGTTCAATCTAGAATCTAGTAATAAAAATGTAACACAAATATTTACTATCTAAATATTAGTTTAAATTGAAATAAATAAAATAAAATTATATCTTGGTACAAGAGTGACTCGCCACTTAGTTACTGTAAAGTCTATTAAAAAAACCTCCACCATACGACAAGAAACATAGTTTTTCTAGTTTTTTTTATATTAGATAACTTATCAAACGTAATGCACTCATGATAATTTTCACTCAATCTATATTTTATGAAGATTATTCTAGAATTTTTTAAAAATTTTTTAACTGTACTTTTTGAGATAAGAGGGGGACATTAATTTTTGGCAATTTTTTAAAAATAATGCAAAGAAAAGTGCGCACAATTATTACCTCATACATATTTTTTGAACTCGTGTTTTCACAAGCTTTCATTTGATACCCCTCCCCCTAGATGATTTGGTAAATATTTTTTTCACTTTGGATTTCATCCTTCAAAACTAACCCTTTAAGCCCAAATTTAACTTTCAGAACTACGCGGCTCTAATTGGGCTACCAATTCCTGTATTTGTGCCAAATTTCAACTTTCTATGTCAAACAGTTTCGGAAAAATTCGAGTGTGACAGACAGACGGACACCGAAGTGATCCCATAAGTCTTCAGTACGGAACACTAAAAAGATGAACAGAATAGGAGTTTCAGAGATATTTATATAATAAATTTTTAAAAATTAAAAATAATTTTCATATTTGTCGACTATCGGATTTATTATACATTCCATCATATATAAAGCAAACCCCTCCACATCCCTTAAAGCTTTAGAAGTTTGAATATGAATGTATATTGCTTAACAGGTTGACTGCCGATCTATATTTTTGAGTTTGTGGTTGACGCCGGTATGATTTTTCCAAATATTTTTATTTTATTGTGGTAAATATGAATTAAAATGAGTCTTGGATGTGTTTTTTTTATGTGCCATTCAAAATATTAGAAAAAAAAAATTTCACTCCGATCGGAGTAATCGGCATTGCAAGTGAAAATTTTTACTAGATGCCGAACACTCCGATCGGGGTGTCCAATTAAATAAGTAAAGAAATAATAAATCGAACTCATGAACTCAAAACATTTATTTCTAAATCATTTTTGTACATTTTTATGGTAATCCTCAAAGCAATTAAGGCAAAAACCTGGTTGTCCAAGGCGCATTTTGCATTCATACACTGTTTGCTTTCTTATTTTATTTTTCCTGCATTCTTTGCATTCTTTGCATTCCTTTCTGCTTACTCGTTTTGTTTCCTTAGTTCCTTTTTTTTCACTAACAATTTTTTCTACTTTGCTAATGCTGTGGACATTTATTTGGCCTGGAGGAATTTGCGGCAAATTAGTAATTGGTCGTCTGGCTAGTAAATTTCTTATGACATCCAATCGGAAGTCATATAATCGTAACTGGTCAGACCGCGAATATTTATTGTACAAAAAATAGGCGTTTATCATGCTCATTTGCAGCACATGCATGAATAACTTTTTGTACCACCGAATGGTTTTACGGCTGCAAGGATAATATGCCATCATTTGATCCTGTCTATCTATACCGGACATAAAAGCATTATATCCAATGATTGCGGAAGGTTTTTCAGATTCTTGATTTCTTTTGTTTTTAAAAATGCCCATTTCGCTTCCAAATTCTGTTGAAATGTATTGAACATTGCGTTTATCGCGCCATTTTCCGACATGCACTCCATTGCAAAACATAGATTTATTCTCACCACGTTTTAAGTTTGCACTCATTACCTCTTTCGGATTATCTTTCCTCTCAGCTCTCAGCGTACCAGAGCAGTATGTATTTTGTTGAAGTAATTTCCTAGCTAAATTAACACTATTGTAAAAATTGTCTAGATAAACAGCATGTCCCACACCCAATTTTTCCTCCAATAAATGTAAAACAATCTTTTCAGTATGTCCGCTTCCACCATAAAAATCTGTCGCACCTTCGTAGACACGAAATTTCAAAATAAGTCCATTAGGCTCTGTCAGCATGTATAACTTCATACCATACTTATGACGCTTATTCTTGATATACTGTTTAAACTGGAGACGACCCCGATAAAGTACCATAGCTTCATCCAAAGACAACTCTCTTTCAGGATAGTAAATTTCTCCCATCTTGTTGTTAAAAAAATCTGCCACAAATCTAATCTTTCCTAGCCGATCTGCCGGATCCATATCTGGAGATGTAAAATGCAAACACCTCAAGATAAGCAAAAATCTATTCCTTGACATATATTTTCTAAAAACAGGTAGATTAAATAGCGGATCAGTTTTCCAATAATCGTTAAGACGGCTCAAGGATATTGTGCCAGTGTGAAGTAACAGGGGCAAAAAATTTTTAGTTCGTCAAGAGTAAGATCTTTAAAATTAATAATACGTGATTTTGTACTTGTTTCTGGGCGCAGCAAAACCTCGACTGCGTAAGAGTTCGTTCGTTCTACAATAGTTTGTAAAAAATCATCATCAATGATCATTTCGAAAAATCGATAGTTTTAACGCACCTCTGTCGTTCCATTTTATCTCATCAAGGCTAGGAAGTGTTTGATGTGGCCGAATAGGGTCTATAAAATTCTCTTCTTCGGACTCGGAGCTTGAATTTACATCACTATCGTCTGTGTCTGGTACGTAATGTTCGTCACTACTACCTCCGCTTTCTTCCAATAGCTGCAATAATTCAGTGTCAGTTAGCTTCTTTTTCTTATCATATACCTTTTTTTCATCACTACAATGTCTTTTTTTAATACCAGAAGGCCCAGGTTGATTGTCCATATTGTACGGCAGATTACAACCAAACCAAAAGCAAATCCGCGGAACCACTTAAGCACCTGTTAGAACTTGCGTTTTTAAGCAACGCCACCACTAGAAACACGTTTCATATACAACGCCGATGGAATACTAAAACGTTTCGTAAGAACGCATGTCGAACTCCGATCGGAGTAGACGGCGTTGGCGAAGAGACCCGACGCACTCCGATCGGAGTGGTCGGCAGTCAACCTGTTAAAATATAATTATGATTTAATTAAAAACCAAGAAAAATTCCCATAATACTATTAGAGGTACGCAAAATTTATCAATTCACACTCTTTCCACTCTCTTCTCCTGAAGCGATATTGCCAAAAAACTAAGTTTCTCTCCTACTTCCAGTATTACATGTGTACCAAACGATATCTCATTTTGTTCGAGAATTATCATGCCAAGAAATGACAGACACATCTACAAACCTAGTACTTGGTGAACTAGATAATAATTGGCATTTGTTTTGATAGTAAAAGTGATATTACGAAGAAATTTGACACCGTACTAGTGCTTTGAAACACCAAAACAATGGAAATGCACGTATGAATATATTTAACCATTTTTTAATTATTTTTTTCTTGCTAAAATTTCCACAATTAGCCAAATTAAAATTTTTAGTGACGTTTTACTAGAGATCTCTGATTTTGAAGCAATTCCTGCTTTAGGGTACATTGAAAATTTTTCATAATATATACGAGGATGGATTGAAAAGTTTGCGACCTAGTCAAGAAAACAAAGTAAAATATGTACAAAAATATTTTTATTTTTCGATGTAATCTCCACATAGCTCTTTGCACTTCTTCCACCTGCTTTCTAAAGCTTCCAAACCTGTTTAAAAAAAAGGTTCCTCAAGGTTTTCAAGATGCTGGTTAACTGCAGCTTCGACTTCTTCATTTGATGAAAATTTCTTACCACCGAGTGTGTGTGTTTTTGTAGGTTTGGAAACAGATGAAAGTTCGAAGGTGCCAAATCAGGAGAATAAGCCGGGTGGGGCAGCAATTCGAAATCACAATCACGAATTTCAGCCATCGACTCAACAAACGTGTGAACGCGAGCGCTGTCCTGATGGAACAAAACTTTCTTTCTCAGTAATCCTGGGCGTTTCTCTTTAATTTCTTGACGTAAACGAGGCAAAAGGGTGCAATAGTAAGTCGAGTTTATTGTTTCGCTTTTCGGAAGGTAGTCCACCATAATAATACCTAGCATCCTAAAAAACTGACGTCATCACCCAGGTTTCGTCCATTGTCACAAACCTGTTAAGAAAATCTTGCGAATCAGCCTCAAACATCTCCAAACAAAACCTTAGAAAATCCGAGTTCGTTGGCAATGTTGCTTTGTGTTCGTTCATACGAGATGCCTATGGTGTCTGCAATCTCCCTGATAGTTAATCTACGGTCTTTCAATATGAGATCACACACTTTGCCGATAGTTTCTTCAGTCGCAGACGTCGTGGGCCGGCTGGAACGAGGGTCGTCTTCGATGTTTTCTTGTCCTCGTTTCAATTCTGCAACCCATTTTTTCACAGTGGTATATGAGGAAGCAGATTCCCCTAGTGTTGTTTTCATATCATCGTGGATCTCCTTTGGTGTTACTCTTTTTTTTTAAACAGGTACTTGATGACAACACGTTGTTCAATTTTTTCCATTCTTCCAAAAACGCTGCACTTTGTCTCTGTAAACTCGAACTGCCCTAAGACCCACAAATTCTACAGGAACAAAATTTTACACTGTGACAACCAAAGAAAGAAGAACTTATTGAGGGTACTATAATAAAAATATTATAATTATTTTTTGGTGAGGCCGCGAACTTTTCAATCCATCCTCGTAGAAATATTTTGATTTAGCTAGTAATTAATGACGTCTAAAATTTATGTTATAAGCACCTTTATATATTTCTGTATGTATCATATCCGCATATGAATTCGCATTTCTATTACATATTAAAAACATCAGATATGTTTAATGTGAAACTGTATCACTGTTCTGTATTTTTCAAGAGCATGTATGAATAAAATTACTTCATTGTAGTAGTTTACGTGTCAAGGGCTGCGCCAGAATATTTACCATATACCTCCGTACAGACCGTTGTTTTAAGTTTTTGAGACGGCATTTTCTAAAATACATAAAGTTAAAGCCTTTTGAATTAAAAAAAAAAAAAATATTTAACTACATTTATTTCAGCATATATACACTTCCATTAAAAGTTAAAAATCTATTCACTTATTATTTTTCACCTAAATCACCGCGGCAATAAAACTACAAAGAGGGATGATCAGTTGCTTAATTTTAATTTAAATTTAATTATGCCACTTGGAGCTGTTAAAAATATATTAAAACTAAAAAATCATTTGGTACTAAGATTTATCTACCCAACTTTATTAAACAACTGAAAAATAAAATTATGCCATTAACCAGGTTACCATAATAAATAAATTTATTGATATCCCAAATACGGGTAAAATCGACGGTTGAATACAAATTTAAAAAAAATATGCTCTTACAATTAAAATAAAAAATAATCATAACTTTCTCTAATATCATCTATATAACTGCGGTAACGTCGTTCATAAAGCGTATTTTAATGAAGCTAGACACCAAAAAGGCTTCTGGCGCTGACGGAATACCTGCCACGGTTCTCAAAAACTGTGCGAGGAAACTAACATCAGTTTTCTGTAGACTTTTTAACCTATCTTACAGAAAAGGAATATTTCCTTTCTACTGGAAATGTGCCACAGTTCAGCCGATAGCTAAAAAAGGCAAGAAGACCTTGCCAAATAACTACCGACCAGTCACACTGCAATATCGAAAATCATTGAAAAGGTCATCAATCAACATCTTCTAAAATACCTTGAAGGATTCAACATTATTAGCGATCACCAATATGGCTTTCGTAAACATAGGTCAACAGGAGATCTTCTGACTTATATAACACATGTTTGGAATAACGCAACTGAACACTTTGGAGAGCCTCGAGCGGTTGCTCTTGACATATCCAAGGCATTCGACCGTGTTTGGCACGATGAACTGTTGGCTAAGCTACGCTTTTATGGTATGTCTGAAAAGTTCTGTTTGTGGCTCTCATGTTTTCTCAGAGAGCGTTTTTTACGAGTGGCGGTCGACGAATTTCTTTCTGACACCTTCGCTATCAAAGCCGGTGTGCCCAAGGCTCCATACTGTCTCCTACTCTCTTTCTTATTTACATTAACGATTTGCTAGAAAAGAGCAGGAATCCAATCTACAGCTTTGCAGAAGACAGTACGTTTATCTCTTCATTCACTTTGAACGCTCGGACATCGGCTACTCAGGCGAATATCCGCAGACAGCAGGAGGTCGTTCAACTTAACAAAGACCTGGAAGAAATTCTATCTTGGGGTGATAGTAACCAAGTGGAATTTAACGCTACAAAAACCCAAGAGGTAGTTTTTTCTAAGAAACTTAACGTTGCTGAACCCGACATAGTCATGCCGGGGCACTCCATTCCCCTAGCATCGTCACTCAATTTGTTGAGTGTTAATTTGGGAGCAAATATGTCCTGGCATGAATATGTTGCAGGCATAACAAGGAGAGCCTTTCAAAAGTTAGGAATATTATTTCGAACCAGAAAGCTTTACACTCCCACAACAACTGTTAATTCTTTACAAAGCTCAAACTCTTCCAACTATGGAGTACTGCTCCCATGTTTGGGGCTCCGTTCCCAAACATACACTGCATTTGTTGAATTCTGTTTAGAGAAGGGCTGTTCATCTGACTGGAGAGACCCGGAACTAACCGGCGGCCTTGATTCGCTGGAACATCGAAGACACGTCGCGCTAACACTTCACATCTGTATGAGGTTCAGCTTGTTACTCCACGTACAACGCTTCTCAAGTAGTCTTTTATATGGAGAACATCATCCATTTGGAATAATTTGCCCAGCGCTGTGTTTCCTACCGAGTACAATTTATAGCGATTCAAGAACAACGTGAATCGCTTTTTCTGCACACAGGCCGCTCCTGGAGCGCTTTAAGGACTTTCCTATAGCACGTGTGCCAGACCCATAGAAAAAAAAACAAAACAGAACAACAGGAGATTAAACGTAATTATTAAAAAATACTATAATTTTAGAAATATATCGAGCTATATAACCAATAATATCTCCAATGTGTGCTCTAGCGAGAATATGAATTCTACATCAGTAACCTCATTATAATTTAAATGTTATCATGTTACTTGTAATAATGTAGGTGATATTAAAAATACCTTAAAAACAAAAAAACCACTTGATGGCTAATATTTATCTACCAAACTTATTAAACAAATAGACAAATTAATTATACCATTAATTAAGGTATTTACCCAACGATATTAAATACGTTAAAAATGGATATGTTGATAATTCTCCTAGGAACTATCGCTGAGTTTCTCTAGTTACCATTCTATCAAAATTATTTTAAAACTATAGATAAATTCGTATTTTGAAAAAAACATTTTTTAAATAACTAATATAATTCCGGGGAAAAAACATCTACTACTAGTGCCATCTCACACTCGGTAAATAATATTGTTGAAGTAGAGGATAGTAATACTTTCGAACTTTCCCTTGGATGGACGTTTGTTTTCGATCCGATAACCCATCTGACTGCGCCAGGGAGGTCTCCGATGTTATTTTGACTGGTATGGAAGCTTACATCCCTTTTTCGAAGAAATGCTCCTCCAACGGCAAGCCTTGGTTCGACCGAAAAATGCAAAGAAGCTGTTGCTTCTAAACATATTGCCTACCGACAATGGCGTGAAAATCCTAACACCTTAAATCGAAACATCTTTGTTCATGCCCGGAACAGATGCAAGGGAATTATCAACGAAACCAAGGAGGCACATAATCAACGAATTAGAAACAAACTTCTCGCTTGTCCCAACAATTCCAGGTCCTTTTGGGCAGTCGCTAAGGCAGTTAGTCAAAATTTTACCAAATCCACCATACCACCACTCACACGGCCAGATAATTCCATTGCAACCACACCTGTTGAGAGAGCGAACTTGTTGGCTGAACTCTTTGCTTCACATTCTACTGTCGATTTCCAAGGAAAAACACCACCTACTATTCCCATATTGCAGTCAAGAATGCCCGATGTTGTCTTCAGACAGCGCATCATAAAGCGTATTTTAATGAAGCTAGACACCAAGAAGGCTTCTGGCGCTGACGGAATACCTGCCATAGTTCTCAAAAACTGTGCAAGGGAACTAACACCAGTTTTCTGTAGACTTTTTAACCTATCCTACAGAAAGGGAATATTTCCGATACCTAAAAAAGGTAAGAAGACCTTGCCAAATAACTACCGACCAGTTGCACTGCTTTCAATAATATCGAAAGTCATGGAAAAGGTTATCAATGAGCATCTTCTAAAATATCTTGAACGATTCAATATTATTAGCGATCACCAATATGGTTTTCGTAAACATAGATCAACAGGAGATCTTCTGACTTATGTAACACATGTTTGGAACAACGCAATTGAACACTTTGGAGAATTTCGAGCGGTTGCTCTTGACATATCCAAGGCATTCGACCGTGTTTGGCACGATGGACTGTTGGCTAAGTTGCGCTCTTATGGTATGTCTGAAAGGTTCTGTTTGTGGCTCTCATGTTTCCTCAGAGAGCGTTCTTTACGAGTGGCGGTCGACGGATTTCTTTCTAACACCCTCATTATCAACGCCGGTGTGCCCCAGGGCTCCATACTGTCTCCTACTCTCTTTCTCATTTACATTAACGATCTGCTGGAAAGGACCGGGAATCCAATCTATAGCTTTGCAGATGACAGTACGCTTGTCCTCTTCATTCACCTTGAACGCTCGGACATCGGCTGCTCGGGGCACTCCATTCCCCTAGCATCGTCGCTCAATTTGTTTGGGCGTTAGTTTGGGAGCAAATATGTCTTGGCATGAACATGTTGCAGGCATAGCAAGGAGAGCTTCTCAAAAGTTGGGAAATTATTATTTAGAACCAGAAAGCTTTACACCCCACAGCAACTGTTAATTCTTTACAAAGCCCAAATTCGACCAACTATGGAATACTGCTCCACGTTTGGGACTCCGCTCCCAAACATACACTGCATTTGTTGGATTCTGTTCAGAGAAGAGAGCGGTCCGTCTGATTGGGGACCCGGAATTGACCGGCGGCCTTGATTCGCTGGAAC
>CM032446.1:162787394-162837358 GCA_019049505.1 Pachyrhynchus sulphureomaculatus
TATATATATATATATATATATATATATATATATATATATATATATAAATATATATATATACAAATCCGGGGGAGAGCGGAATAGATTATCACCCCTGGTATATTTCACATGTCGTAGAAAAGTGATTAGAAGAATAACGCCCGGTGTGATACCATCGCTTCGGCTTCGGTTTCGTGGTTGTGCCGATGTCAGCGAACTGTAGTACCAAATAGTTTGATGAAGCACATGGATGCAAAATATTCTACAGGTAAAATAGCCCTCCGTTTGGATTTGCCGGTGGGGATTGATTGAGGGGCGACAACATGCAGAAATCACAATTTTAAAATTGATTTTTGGGACATACGATGTTTAAACTCATACATAAATTTAGTACATCAACACCTGCAATTAAATAAGACCAGCACAGTCAATTTTCTCTATCCTGGGTAAGCTTTCTATTCCGGGTTTAGGCGTAACTTTGGAATCTATCTTTTGTCAGAAGCAACTCCTGCCAAGGAGAGAAGGCTCTGGAGCTCCGAAACATCAATGTTATGTGGTTAAAAATAGCAACTCAACAAATGATAAGGCATATTTGCTGCCGCTATCTACCACCAAGTGATACTAACTTTAGAATACTTTTCTCTTTTCTTCCAGACACCATCGATAACTTACAGATTAACTTTCTAAATGCCGAAGTTGCTATTCTAGGCCACTTTAATGTCCACAACGTCATCCGGCTTAAATATTCAAATACTATCGACAAACAAGTCGTGAGCTCAGTCAGTTGTGACTTAACTCAGCTTATTGACGAATCAACACGGATTTCTGATCGAGACAGAGAGTTCGCCAATCTTTTTGATCTGTTTCTTACTAGCAATCCAGAGATTTACACTATCACCATAAATCCCGTTAGGTTTCTTCCGACCATAAACTGCTTTCGACATCGAGTATCCTACTAATCAGTGATAAATGGGAGGAACTCACGGAATATTTTTCAAACTTTCTCTTGGTTAGAGGTTTGTTTTAGATCCGTCAACCCATCTGACTGCGCTAAGGAAGATGTTATTTTGACTGCTGTGGACACTTACATCTCTTTTTCAAAGAAATATCCTTCCATTGACAAGCCTTGGTTTGACCAAAAATCCAAGGAGCTGTTACTTCTAAAGATCTTGCCTACCGACAATGGCGTGAATATCCTAAAGTCATAAATCGTAACATTTTTGTTCGTGCCAGGAACAGATACAAAGAAGTTATCGATGAATCCAAGGAGGCACACAATCAACGAATTAGAAATAAACTTCTTGCTTGCCCCAACAATTCCAGGTCTTTTTGGTCAATCGCAGTTCGTTAAAATTTCACCAAATTCACTATACCATCACTCACATGACTAGATAATTCGATTGCAATAACATCTGTTGAGAAAGCGAACTGTTGGCTGAACTCTTTGCTTCTTTTGACGATTTCCAAGGTAAAACTCCACCTACTATTCCCATAGTGCAGTCAAGGATGCCCGATATTGTCTCCAGCATATCATAAAACATAAACAGTATATCATAAAACGTATTTTAATGAAGCTAAACACCAAAAAAGCTTCTGGCGCTGACGGAATATCTGCGTAGTACTCAAAAATTGCACGAGAGAAACTAACAACAGTTTTTTGTAGACTTTTCAACCTATCCCATAGAAAGTTAATATTTCTTTCCTGCTAGAAATGCCCCACAGTTCGGTCGATACCTAAAAAAGTTAAGAAGACCTTGCCAAATAACTACCGACCAGTCGCATTGTTTTCAATAATATCGAAAATCATGGAAAAGGCTATCAATCAGTATCTTCTAAAATATCCTGAAAGAATCAATATTATTAGCTACCATCAATAAAGATTTTTCTTCTAATTTATGTAACACTTGTTTGGAACAACACAATTAAACATTTTGGAGAATTTCGAGAGGTTGCCCTTGATATATCCAAAGCATTCGACCGTGTTTGGCATGGTGGATTGTTGGCTGAGCTACGCGTTTCTGGTACTCGTATCGCTGAGAAGTTCTGTTTATAGCTTTCATGTTTCCTCAAAGAGTGTTTTTAACGAGCGGCAGTCGACGGATCAACATCGGTCACCCCCCGGGCTCCATACGGTCTCCTACTCTCTTTCTCATTTACATTAACGATTTGCTGGAAAAGATCAGGAGTCCAGTCTACAGCTTTTCAGATGACAGTACGCTTATCTCCTAATTCGATTTGAATGCGTGAACATGCAAATATCTGTAGACAGCAGGAAATCGTTCAACTTAACAAAGACCTGGAAGAATCGCTATTTTGGGGTGACAGTAACCAAGTAGAATTTGTTTCTGAACCTGGCATAGTTATGTCGGGGCACTTCACTCCTTTAGCATCGTCACTTAATTTGAGAGCAAATATTGCTTGGTATGAACATGCTGCAAACATAACAGTCCACTGAGTTCTGTGAAGATATTTGCTGGTGTTGTTGTTGTATTTTTATAATTGTTGTATTATAATTTCTGCAGAAACTATGTATAAAAAACGGATCTGCCCGTAAATAAATAAATAAATAACTACGACACCTTCTCAAAAGCTGGGAATATTATTTAAAATTAGAAAACTTTATACTTCACAACAACTGTTAATTCTGTACAGATCTCAAATTCGAACAATGTTGGAACACTGATCCTATGTTTGGGGTTCTGTTCCCAAACATAAACTGCATTTGTTGGATTCTGTTCAGAGGTTCGCCTGATTGGAGACCCGAAACTGGTCAGCAACCTTGATTCATTGGAACATCGAAGCACGGTTGGCGACTTGAGTCTATCCTACAAGTATTTTCATGAAAAGTGTTCGATGTATGTAGCGCGCTTAATTCGTGGTGCAAGCTAGGAATAGACGTCGAGCTAATACTTTACATTCGTATGAGGTTCAGCTTGTTACTCCTCGTAGAACCCTTTTCAAATATTATTTTATATGTAGAACCACATCCACACTTTGGGATAATTTGCCCAGGACTATATTTCCGATCGAGTACAATTTACAGATATTCAAGACTAACGTGAATTGCTTTTTCCGCACATATGTCTCTCTGTCTATGGCACTTTAGGGATTTCCCTGTAGCATGTGTGCTAGGCCCATAAGTATATATATATATATATATATATATATATATATATATATATATATATATATATATATATATATATATATATATATATACATATATGTATATATATATATATATATATATATATATATACATATATATATATATATATATATATATATATATATATATATATATATATATATATATATATAATGGAAGAACTGGGGCCTTTATTCATTAATCTGACAGCAGCAACAACCTTGTCGGTTTCCTTAGTTCTTGTTTCAATTGGTCATCCTGATCTTGGATCATCCTAAATTTAGTCTGGGCACCATCGAAACTATCTGGATCAAAATTAAAAATAGGTTCAGTGAGAAACCTTATCACTGCGCGTTGCTAAAAATTATATATATATATATATATATATATATATATATATATATATATATATATATATATATATATATATATCTATATATATATATATATATATATATATATATATATATACATATGTATATCTGTATGTATATATATACATATATATATATATATATATATATATATATATATATATATATATATACGAGGCTGGTTTGAAAAGTCCGTTCAAAAATAAAAACTACTTATGTGTTTGGGGTAAACTTTTTTTATTTTTTCGACATAGTCTCCTTTTAGGCTTATACACTTCGTCCAACGATGTTCTAGTTTGTTGATCCCTTCCGAATAATAGGATTTGTCCAAGTCTGCAAAATATCCACTAGTGTCTGCAATCACCTCCTCGTTTGAATAAAATCTTTGTCCCGCCAGCCATTTCTTCAAATTGGGGAACAAATAGTAGTCCGAGGGAGCCAAGTCTGGAGAATAGGGGGGATGTGAAACGAGTTGGAATCCTATTTCCATTAATTTTGCGACCACAACTGCTGAGGTTTGTGCTGGTGCGTTGTCGTGATGGAAAAGGACTTTCTTGTGGGCCAATTGCGGGCGTTTTTCTTGCAGATGGATTTTCAAACGGTCCAGTAACGATGAATAATATTCAGCTGTAATAGTTTTTACCCTTTTCCAGATAATCGATGAGGATTATCCCTTGCGAATCCCAAAAGACAGTCGCCATAACCTTTCCGGCCGAAGGAACGGTCTTCGCCTTTTTTGGTGCAGATTCCCCCTTGGTAACCCATTGTTTAGATTGTTGTTTGGTCTCAGGAGTATAGTAATGTATCCATGTTTCATCCACAGTGACGAAACGACGCTTAAAGTCCTCCGGATTCTTCTGGAACAGCTGCAAACCATCCTTGCAACACTTCACACGATTCCGTTTTTGGTCAAGCGTAAGCAATCGCGGCACCCATCTTGCGGATAGCTTTCTCATGTCCAAATGTTTATGCAAAATATTATGTACCCATTCAGTCGAGATGCCCACAGCACTAGCAATCTCACGCACCTTAAGTCTTCTGTTATCCATCACCATATCATGGATTTGATCAATGATTTCTGGAGGCGTAACCTCCACAGGCCGTCCAAAACGTTCAGCGTCACTTGTGCCCATATGGCCAGTCCGAAAATTTTGAAACCACTTATAGACTGTTCTAATCGAAGGTGCAGAGTCACCATAATGTTTATCAAGCTTCTCTTTAGTCTCCTGAGGCGTTTTGCCTTTCATAAAGTAATGTTTAATCACCACACGAAATTCTTTTTCGTTCATTTCTTGAAAATCACTCGACTTCCTTGATTCACACGAATGCCAAACACAAAGAAATAGACCAATATGGCTGAAACTTGGTGTGCGTTCATTCAAGAGATGCTACTAAGTAAACACGACCTCGATACTTGCCGGTGGTGCCATCTCTCGGACTTTGCACGGACTTTTCAAACCAGCCTTGTATATATATATATATATATATATATATATATATATATATATATATATATATATATATATATACAAAAGAGGCCTATATCCAAAGGACAGAGAATGGCTAGAAGAAGAAGATATATTAATATATCTATATATATATGTATATATATATATATATATATATATATATATATATATATGTATATATATATATATATATATATATATATATATATGTATATATATATATATATATATATATACATATATATATAGATATATTAATATATCTTCTTCTTCTAGCCATTCTCTGTCCTTTGGATATAGGCCTCTTTCACGTGCTTCCATATGTCACTGTTTTGAACAATTTGATACCAATTGAGCCCCGCTGATCTTTTAATATCGTCATACCAGCGTTGTTGTGGTATGCCAGTACTTCTTTTTTTCCCTTCGTAGTCTCGATCTGGTCACATTTCTGCTCCAGTTGTCAGTACTTCTGGCCACATGGCCAGCCCAATTCCACTTGAGGGAAGATATTTTTTCAATTATGCTGCTTTTTCCTGATTCAATCGTTTGATTTGCAGTCTCTAAGTGATTTTCCTTTCAATTGCTCTCTGATGAATTTGCAATTTTCTAATTATTTTCCGTGTCAAAACCCAAATTTTTGTTACCATATGTTGTTACTGGGAGAATGCATTCGTTTTTTTTCGTTTACTTTTAAGTTTTAAAGGCAGTTTGGACTGAAAGACTTACTTCATTTTACCGTAAGCCTCTCGTCTCAGGCGTATCCTTCGATTGACTTCCAGTTCTTGAATCAATTTTCCGAGTGTAACGTCCTGTCCTGGACATATGAGTCCATCCTTTCCACTTGTTGTCCGTGTATGGATATAACATCATTAATGGTTGTTTGTTCATTCGTCATGAATTTGGTTTTTTGCGACGTTCATCTCTAAACAGACCCTTTTTGCTTCATTTTGTAATTCTTGGAGCATTTATTTCAATTCGATTTCATTTTCGGCAAAAAGTGCGATGTCATCGGCAAATCTTAGGTTGTTGAGTCTCTCTCCGGATATGTTAAGCCCTCCGTTTTCCCATTGAAGGCTCTTGAAGATATCTTCTAGTACCAGGTTGTATATTTTGGGTGATATGATGTCACCCTGTCTAACATTTCTCTTTATTTTTACTTCCTCGGTATCCTCGTGTAATCTCACTTTCAGTTTTGATTGTTCATCAATTTTTGTGAGTATTTTAATATACCTTTGATCGATTCTTGCGTTTTTCATCGCTTTCTCAATTGCCCAATATCCACTGTGTCAAAGGCTTTTCGGAAGTCGACAACTGCTATCCAGGCTATAATATTGTGTTCATTTACCTTTTATCTAAGTTGCCTGACCGTGTGTAGATGTTCAGTTGTGCTAAATCTTTTTCGGAAGCCTGCTTGTTCTTTTGGTTGGTAATTTTCAAACTGCTTGCCTAATCGGTTTGTGATTATTCTCATAAATAATTAGTATATTTGCGATAGAAGACTTATTGATCTATAGTTCTTCAAATTCTTCCAATCTTTTGGTATTACTCCTTCGATTAGACATTTATTAAAGAGTTTTTTAAGCTCTTTGATTAATGGCGGTCCTTCCCCTTTTAGCATTTCCGGCAGGATGTCGTCTTCTCCTATTGCTTTTCCATTTTTAATTTGGTTAATGGCTTTTTCAATTTCTTCAACTTCGATGTCTGGTAGATTTTCGTAACCGATATTAAGTATCCTTCGGTTGTCCTCTCTTGATCTTCTCAGAGTTTCCTCATCGGCTTTCGACCCGTATAGATATGAATTGAATGTTTCTGTTACTTTAAGTATTTGTGGCCTTTCTTCTATAGGGTTTCCATTTTTGTCTATCAGTTTGTTATTCTCCCTTCTGTTTGAGTTTTTCTTTCTGAATATGTTCAAACCTCTATTCTGTTGTATCAGTTCCTCTATTTATTTCTTCTGGTATTCTCCAATATCCTGTTTTGTCATTCTTCTGGAAGTTCTATTGATTTCAGCATATTCCACCGTATTTCTTATTATTTCTTTCCGTTTGTCCAGTAGTTGTTTTGTTTTTTGTGTCAGTTTATCCTCTCTTTGTTCCTTTAACGTCATGTGGTTTGCTGCCATCTGGTTTATCAATTTTGTCAGTCTTCCATTAATTTCATCTATATTCTTATAAAGCTGTAATAATCCTCCCGTTAATTGTTGTGTTGGTTATCTCTTATAGTCTTCTTTGTGTTTCTTCAGTGAGCTCGCATCTAATATATATATCGAATCATGTAGAATTAAATTTATTCGTGTGTAATTTGAGTACTACATATAGGCATAATATTTTTTTTCACTCTGTCCAACTTCTCGCTGGGTATGAAGTTGCTAAATGGATTATAACCTGCTCTCTCACTAAATCGTGGACATTATTACCTTTTACTCTCTCAGAATTTTTGGAAAACTCATAGTAGATATTTTTGCCTTCTTCAGTTAGTTTTACAAATTCTTAACCCTTGGTACTTTACAATATTATCACTTTACAAAATCCATTACGAAGATCTAATACAAACGCTCCCACGACTTACATTATGAAAATCTGAAAAACTATATTTCGTTTCATTTAATGTTATTTGTATCCTCATTTGTCCTCACAAATACTGAAACAATAGGAATTTCAAAAAAGCTAATTGTAACTTTTCCATGCCAGAAGCTATTAAGGTTGCAATTAAACAATTCTACCATTATCTTGTTTCAATTCAAAAAAATGAATAGCGCAAAGTTTCCATTTAAAAATAAAATATCTCTATTTTAACTGCTTTAGTCAATAGAGAGTAGAAATTATCAGCACTTTTCACAAATATTCGGATATTTACAGCAGGATTCAAATACTTATTCTTACAGTGTAAACCAATATTTCGGGTAAGTTGACGATGAATTTAAAACTTCAGGTACTTGAAGGCAATTCAACTTTCTAAAAACATTTGATATTTATTTATAAAACACAAATCAAAATTATCGAATTTTTGGGTCCTGTTGTGAAATTCTACATTATTTGTTTTTAAATAAATTTTGATAGTATTACAATCGCAATTTAGTAAAAAACTAACGGAAGTAAGCAACTTTCCGCATATGCGTTTAATGTTTACCAGGTTAGTTCAGGTTTTCAGTAATTTCACTGGACATATCATCTCTTCCAGATTCTCCCTAAAATATGAGCAGCCAAGGGAAACTTTAGTAATATTATAATATTTAATGTTATACCATGCTACGTCTAAATGCAGACAGTGGGATTAGTTGGCAGGAATCCATGAGGATGATAGAAACTATAAGGTGATCTAAACCAATTTAGGGCAAGAATCAAGGATAAAATAGAAGAAAATTTATGTTCATTAAACCTTAATAAAGCTCCAGAGCTGAATGACGTCTATAACTGATAATATGATATGTTTTGCTCAGTTTATGCTTTTTCTAGGCATTTGACACTGTTATAGCATTCTGGAACTATAATGAGATAAATTTGATGCTTGTTCTTTTAGGGGATGAGTTGGCTGGGGAGCTATCTTACTGGAAGTGAATGCGACATAATGATAGGGGAGAGCGGGGCTAAAAGATACCAGGATAAATTGTTCCAAATAAAATAACTCCGAGCGGAAAAGAGATAAATACACATTCGAAATTCATCTTGAAATGCTATGAAGCACCGCACTGACAGCCGCTATGTGGCGTCTTGTGGTATCGCCACGTGAGTTCTCTGATCGACGTAAGTAAATATTTTCATGTTATGTTATTTTTGGTATATTTCATTTACTTTGATAGTTAAGTTTTGGCTTTTTAATGTGTTTGTGTAAAATTCATAGTAGCATATCAAGGTAATGCCAAAATTAAGTTTGTTTCATAACCTAACCTACTATTTGCCTGTATGTGGGAACGTGTCATTTGGGGTTAGATGTTCCTCTTTGTAGGGGCATGTTGTGCCCTCGGAACAACTTACCTCATTGCATTGATATTGATACCAGAATTGAAGTGCTAATTATTGTTATTTTATTGTAGCATGCGCACTTATGAAAGAAAATAAAACCGCGGTACTACCCTCTCAAGAGCTGATGGAAATAGCTGCAGATCCAGTCATTACAGAGGGTAGAAAAGTAAAGACTGCTTCTAAAGAGCTTAATATTTGTCATATGGCTTTTTATAAATTTGCAAAAGTGTTAGAATTAGCAGAAAATGTTACAGGTTAATGAACAGAAATCCTCCGGAATCTACACGTACAACATCGTTTAATAAACATAAAATCAAACAGTTATTCACAAAGTTGAGCACAGTATTAGACACATACAAGTTTCCACCCTCGAGAATCTACAATTTAGACGAGACAGATGTTACAACTTTACTGAACCCTAGACAAATTGTCGCACAAAAAGGCGCCAAGCAAATTGGAGCCATAGTATCTACGGAACGAGGCACACTATTAACTGTGGAACTTGCAGCAAACGTACTGGGAAACACAATTCCTCCCATGTTTGTTTTTCATGGCCTAAATATAAGGATATATTTATCACGGGCCACCGAAAATTCATTGGGGCAGGAAATAGTTCTGGATGAATGACGACTACGGAGTTTCTTATATATATGGATCATTTCATAAAGTACACCAGACCAACTCCTTCAGATCCGGTTTTGTTATTGCTCGACAACCACCAATCTCACGTTGATATAAATGTGGTAGGGAAAGCCAAAGCTAACTAAATTGTTATGTTGTCGTTTCCTTCTCAATGAAGGAATCAACTACAACCACTAGATGCCGGAGTAAATGCGTCATTCAAAAATTACTGCGCCTGCGTACAATTGTCTGCGCTGTAACCCTAACAAGACTACGTCCATATACGAGATTACAGTTAATATAATGAGCTGTTTCAGGAAGGCTGACATTTGGCCTTTTGATCCCGACATATTCACCGATGACGACTTTGCTCCTTCTATCGTCACAGATCCCCCTTTGCCTACAAAGGAAGAATCTCAAGTACCTACAGTTCAGAGCGATACAAATATAAACGATAACAACTCGATTATAACTTTGCAGGATAAGACCAGAAGAGATGTGTCTAGAAATAACTTTGAAAATTGTCCCATTACTGAAGAGAGAAATCTGGGATCAATCAGGGCCGTCTTGGGCTGGAAACCGAACAGAAATTCCTGGAGTTACAGAAGAAACATCAAGAATACCCTTTTCTTCCTCACCAGAGATAGTCGGACACTTTCCAGAGGCATCATCAAGGGTTGGAAAGAACAATCGATGCATTAGGAAATCTGCAATTTTAATAGATACCCCAAAAAAAGAAGCCCTGGCGGAAAAGCAATCTAAGAAAAAAAAAGAAAAATCTTGAGAAACAACTATGTAAACAGCTAGGAAAAAGTAAAGAAAAGTGGAGAGGTAAAGGTAAGAAAAAGGGGAAGTCTATTAAACAACAGATTCTACAGGACAAACGTTCTGACGAAGAGGAGAGATCGAAGTACTATTCTATCGTATGTTGTGATAGCTACTCCAAATCGCGAGGGAAGAATGGATTCAGTGTCAAGAATATCAGAACTGGTCCCATTCCTGATATCAGAAAAATTGTGAGTTATTAACATAGATGTGCCGGAATTGTGACTTATATGACTCATGTGATTTATTTTAAGTTCTTTTTTATTCCAAAGATTAATTAAATAAAAATTAATGTACAGTTAATAATTATTATATATTAGAATATTATTATGTTATATATATATATATATATATATATATATATATATATATATATATATATATATATATATATATATATTAAATGTACAGTTATAAAAATTAATATGCCGGGTTGTCCAAATTGGACACTTTTAAAGGTAAACCCCTTTATCTAAAGGAAATAGACGAAAACTGATGTCGGTGTCTGAGGCTCAGTTTTTATGATAAACTCAATGTTGAAAACTGCATGTTGATATCTAGTACCGGTTCAGATATACAGGGTGTTTTTCAAACATTTTTGGAAAAATGTTTGTAATTCTTTTCCTATTGAAAATTTTTGATTTCTGTAAAAACATTCTCGAAGCACTTTTTCACGTGGATTTCAACAGTGTAAGTTACATTTTTTTACAACTAATATTTTAATAGTTATTAACGCAAATATATATTTTTAAATGGGATACCCTATATATTTTTCCTTATCGGAATAGAGCTTTAAATTACCACTCTAAAAATATAGCACAGTTTATATTTTGCTTAAATCTACTTCAAAATATAAAGGTTTTCAGTTTTTACTCGAGTTTTAAATGCACATTTGGTGAAGTAGGCTTTGGACGGAGCGGCCATATGGTTTAATTCAATTGTTTACTCGTAGTTGTCAAATTTTACTTCAGAATCCGTTATTGAATTGTCAAAAAAATCGCAATGAAGTTTGAAAATTACGAAAAATGAGATATGATAGTGTGTTTCATACAAACCGAAAAAAATTCGGTAGCGGCAAGTAATTTGTACCACGAACGATATCCAGAGAGGCATCAACCCTTCAAGGATATATTCACTCGATTGCGACATAACCTAGTTATTAGTGGCCACTTTGAAAAGAAACGACCCAAAAATTATACATCAAACAGGGATAAGGAGAAATAATAGTTTTAGGAATTATCGGAAATAACCCGACAGTTAAAAGAATTCACTGGACTACCAAAAACTAACGTGAGTCGTACTTTGAAGAAACACAAATTCAAGCCATATAGAACAAGAAAATTTCATCACCTTAGAGACGGAGATTTTCAACGGCGTATGGATTTTTGCCAATGGTTTCTGGAGAATTGTAACCATGTTCCGAATTTTTCATTAAATTGCATTTGGATAGACGAAGCTTATGTAAGCAATGCAGGTATTTTTAGCCGTTACAATTCTTATACGTGGGCACAAGAAAATCAAGGCAGATTTGGATTTAATGTGCGGGCAGGAATTTTTAGAAGCAGGTCAATTTATTTACGAAGAAACACTCACCTCTCAGAGATATCTAGAAATTTTAAGGCAGCAAATAGAACCTCTTGTTGATGAACCGCCCTTGATGGACCTTAGAAATATATTTTTTCAACATGACGGGGCACCCCTTCATGACGCTGTAGTTAGCAGTAATTTTTTATCGGCCAATTTCGACAATAACTGGATAGCCAACCAAGCTCCGAACCGTTAGCCGGCGAGATCACCGGATTTAACACCCATGGACTCCTATCTATGGGGAAGATTGAAAGACCTAATTTTTAAATTGCCGTCAAACACCAGGCAATAGTTAGAAGTCGCAGTAGTACAAAGTTTTGCAGTTCTCACTCCTCTTGAACTAATCAACTTGGTGAGAAGTGTCTATAAAAGGTGCCACCTATATGTAAATGAAGCTGGTCGACATTTCGAACATCTCTTATAGAAAATTGTTTTGTTTTAGTTTGTTCTACTCGGAATAAATTGTTTTTTGTTATATGGTTTAAAGTATTCTAGCATTTAGTAAGTTTCATTGTAGTTATGACTCTTAGAGTTACTTCTGGAATTGTTTTTTACGATTTGACTGCTATCGGTAAACAGTTGATATTGCCGCTCCGTCCAAAGCCTACTTCACAAAATATGCATTTAAAACTCGCGTAAAAATTGAAAACCTTTATATTTTGAAGTAGATTTAAGCAAAATATAAATTGTTCTATATTTTTAGAATGGTAATTTAAAGCTCTAGAAAGAAAAATATAGAGGGTATCCCATTTAAAAAATAAATTTTTGCGTTAATAACTATTCAAATAGTAGTTGTAAAAAAATGTAACTTACACTGTTGAAATCTACGTAAAAAAGTGCTTTGAGAATGTTTTTACAGAAATCAAAAATTGTCAGTAGGAAAAGAATTACAAACATTTTTCCAAAATGCAGATTTTTGATAAACACCCTGTATATCTGAAACGATACTAGATATCGATATGCGGTTTTCACCATTGAGTTTATTATAAAAATTAAGCCTCGGACACCGACATCAGTTTTCGTCTATCTCCTTTAGATAAAGGGGTTTACCTTTAAAAGTGTCCAATTTGTACCACCCTGTACAGTTAATAATTGTTAAAACATAAAACGAATATTATATATCTTTGTTAATTGTTTATTATTCCTTGCTTTATATTAAATATATATAAGAAAAGTGACTGACTACTCTTAAGACATTGTCGATTAGTCTTTAAATACATGAGTACCTAATCTAATCTTGGTTTTATTTGTTAACTATCCCCCAATAATCCTTGTAACAACTTTCTCCAGCTCATTTATAACTAGCCTCAAGTTGAAGTAAGTTGTTACTTTTCGACTTTCTGCATATAAAATTTCATACAAAAAAACTGGTATAGTTGTATCTAAAATACATTTAAAGCAATAAAATAGAACATATTTTTCAATTTCTGCACTAGCATTAACCACGTTAATAACATATTTTCAAGGTTATTTTTGAAGTTGTTTGAAAATCTGCACTTTTAACCTCTCTCTCCCCTACACACGCTGGTATATTTACTTTTACTTCAGGAGTGCTACAAGAAAACCCTCATTCATTTCATTGTAAACAATTTGCCGCCTTACACTTTTTTGTTCATGGTTTAGTCCCTTTCCCTTTAAATAAAGTTAGATTTAAAAATGAAAGGAATCGTATTAAGAGTATAGCTAGGATCATTGGTTATGACGAAAACTTAATAAACAAGTTAATAAATAAACATGAGTTCAATATTCATAATTTCATTTTTTTTACACGTGAGCAAACTAAGACGAAATATGTTTTAATACCATATGATCGAAAATATTGCAGAGAACTTAATAAAGTATTTAGTATAGTAGACCTTACATTAGTCTATAAGTTATTAGACAACTTAAAAAATCTTAGGAAGTCCAAAGGAAAAAGTCTAACAACGTGAACGAACTGACATATTTGAAACAAGTTGAAATGATTGTAAGAAGAAATATGTTGGTCAAATAAAAAGGTTGATTCAAACAGGATTTAAGGGACATTATCTCCTACCGTACCGTAGAACAGAGAAATCAAGGTTTGCCAAATATGTTTTTAAACATAATCTTACAATAACATCAGGTAATTTAAAGTAAATTAAAAATGTTTCTGATAGAAAGTTATTGGACACATATGTATTAAATGTTATAAAATGTAAAAATAGCTTAAATAAAGACCCAGAACCTATTCTTCCCGGTTCTCTGTACGGATTACCCAGCCGGAACTAATAGGTAATCTAGAGCTTAATCATATATTTAGTCAAGTATCGCTCCTGATGATGCTAACAAGGTTAGCGATACACACGTTGAGCGCAAAAATAAAGTGTTTGGTATAATTGTGATAAATGTTGTGTAGTTTAGTAAACCTTACCTTAATTTTAATATTACTATATGTTACGTAATGTCATTTAATATAGGCAATAATATAATAAATATTTCCTATTGTTTAAATGGTCAAATTCTTACTGTTACTTTAATAACATTGTTAACATATTATTAAAATTGTGGGGTAGCTTATAGAGGACTTAAGCGTTTTTCAAATATATGAAATAATATGTCAAGCCCGTGTTCGATTCATCATGGAATATTCCTTCTTTGCTTGGTCCTCGTCCTATATATCGCAAATTTCCTTGTTAAGAATGGCTCGGAATAAAATTTTGAAACTGCTTTCATTCAAACTTAATATTAGTATTACGTAACGAAATCATGGGTTTCACTAAACTTTCAGTACGATGATCAAATTCAGATCTCTTTTTATATAAAATAATAAACTTTTCAACAAATTGTCCTAATCTTTTCACTCACATTGACATTTCTATTTTACTGAAGAAAATTAAAAGCAGACATATCTTAGAACAATCTTTTTACAGTAGATCTGTGAAAAGTTAGATCTACGAAATGCACTCTCCCATCACGAGATTTCTTCTTGTTCTTCGGGTACCATGACCGTTCAACGATAGTTGATTATCATGTTGGCTACCATGTTCATGATGATTGTTTCATTGACAGCCGCTCGGAAGAGCTGAGCCATAGACTTTCCATGCCTCAGATTTTTCAACCACGTTGTTCTAATTCTCCCTGGACCACGTCTGCCTGGAATCTTTCCCTCTATAATCAGATCAATTTGTTAATAATAAATGCTCATTATAAGTCAATGCTGATCATCTAATTCTTCTTTAGTCGTACTTTCAAGGATTTTTCTTACGAAATTTTTTTTCCTAAGGTATTTTAAGTATAGTGCAGTATAGTATATATTGTATTGCGAACATTGTGAAAAGAGATTGGTCTCTAATAATTAAAAATATAATTAAAAGGTTTCCATACCTATCTATAATTTCATATTTGAAATATGGAGAAGAAAGCATATTGCGCACAATTTGTATTTTGTTTGTATAATCCTTAGTATAGTCTCATGTAAATAAAAAAACTTTATTACAATAAATAACACGTAATACAGGTCAACATCAATTACTTTTTCTAGTAGTCCTGTTTTATAGTCAGCTAGAACTCGTTAACGTATGAAATATTCGATTATATTTCAATTGACATGATTACATAGAGTAATAGGATAGTAAATTTTAATTGACGCTACGAATTATTGGAAATTGAAGGAACAAATTTCAGGTACCTGGTTTTAATAATGTGTGCAGATTATTGTTTATATATGTAAGTATTCTTGAAATATTTTAATAGTTTGCTCTTTATTAAATGAATATAATGGAGACCGTACATGATTTATGATGTATGATGACTACAGTAAAAATTTAAAAATATTATTGATATTTTCAAGTACTCTAAAGTTTAAAAAATAATTATTTAAGTGGCTTTCGGAAACTAAGGAAGTAAGAATAAAGCTGTAGGAAAGTTTAGCTACAACACTGTGACTGCGTACATGTCCATTTATATAATTTAATATAAAAATAATAATATTAATAATTGTTTTCTACAACTATATATATGTAGTTTTTAAAAATAATTTTAAAAAATAGTTTTAGAATTCTTCAAAGAACTTTTATTATTTAAAATTATCGCAGTTCAATGAAAATTTTGCATGTAAAATTTCTACTGCTGAAATAAATTTCTCATTTTAATAAGAAATATAATGATTCTTGCGTAAGGAACAATTATTTTTTAAAAGAAGTGTCTAGTACCTCATAGGATTCTGACTCACCAATACTGGAGGTGCAAGTGAATTAAACTCCCTATAACCGTCCTCCCCAGGCCTTTGACCTCTTATATGATTGACTACAAATTATATTACTTAAAGTTTGTTCATTATCACAAACAAAATAAGGAAAAAATCTAACAATACTACTGAAAGCATACAAAATTTGTCGATCTTCACTACTTTCACTACCAACGCAAAATAGTCTAAAAATTATACATTACGTACCTTGATTAAGTATTATATGTATATTAAGTTTTCAGTCTCACAACGGTATATGATTTATTTTTTTTTTTGTGGATCTAGCACACGTGCTGCAGGGAAGAAGTCATTAAAGCGCTACAGAAGCGACACGTGTGCGGAATGATTCACGTTGTTCTTGAATCGTTGTAAATTGTACTCGGTGGAAAACACAGCCCTGGGCAAATTACTCCAAAGGGATGATGTTTTCCATATTAAAGGCTGCTTGAAAAGCGTTGTTCGAGGAGTATCAAGCTGAGCCTTATACAGATGTGAAGTATTATCCCGACGTGTATTTCTACCATGCACCGCTTTGGGAGGAATTAAGCAGGCTACATCCTTCGAACACTTTCCATGAAAATACTTGTAGAACAGACTCAAGTCGCCAACCGTTACTCGATGTTCCAGCGAATCAAGGTCGCCGGTTAGTTCCGGGTCTCCAATCAGACGAACAGCTCTTCTCTGAACAGAATCCAACAAATGCAGTGTATGTTTGGGAGCAGAACCCCAAACATGGGAGCAGTATTCCATAGTCGTTCGAATTTGAGCTTTGTAAAGAATTAACAGTTGTTGTGGAGTGTAAAACTTTCTGGTTCGAAATAATATTCCCAACGTTTGAGAAGCTCTATGCCTGCAACATGTTCATGCCAGGACATATTTGTTCCTAAATTAACGCCCAACAAATTGAGCGACGATGCTAGGGGAATGGAGTGTCCCGACATAACTATGTCGGGTTCAGCAACGTTAACTTTTTTAGAAAAAAATGCCGCTTGGGTTTTTGTAGCGTTAAATTCCACTTGGTTACTGTCACCCCAAGGTAGAATTTCTTCCAGGTCTTTGTTAAGTTGAACGACCTCCTGCTGTCTGCGGATATTCGCCTGAGTAGCCGATGTCCGAGCGTTCAAAGTGAATGAAGAGACAAGCATACTGTCATCTACAAAGCTGTATACTGGATTCCCGGTCTTTTTCAGCAGATCGTTAATGTAAATGAGAAAGAGAGTAGGAGACAGTATGGAGCCTTGGAGCACACCGGCGTTGATAGTGAAGGTGTTAGAAAGAAATCCGTCGACCGCTACTCGTAAAGAACGCTCTCTGAGGAAACATAAGAGCCACAAACAGAACTTTTCAGACATACCACAAGAGCGTAACTTAGCCAACAGTCCATCGTGCCAAACACGGTCGAATACCTTGGATATGTCAAAAGAAACCGCTCGAGATTCTCCAAAGTGTTCAATTGCGTTGTTCCAAACATGTGTTACATAAGTCAGAAGATCTCCTGTTGATCTATGTTTACGACAGCCATATTGGTGATCGCTAATAATGTTGAATCGTTCAAGATATTTTAGAAGATGCTTATTGATAACCTTTTCCATGACTTTCGATATTATTGAAAGAAGTGCGACTGGTCGGTAGTGGCAAGGTCTTCTTGCCTTTTTTTGGTATCGGCTGAACTGTGGCACATTTCCAGCAGGAAGGAAATATACCCTTTCTGTAGGATAGGTTGAAAAGTCTACAGAAAACTGGTGTTACTTCCCTTGCACAGTTTTTGAGAACTATGGCAGGCGTCAGCGCCAGAAGCCTTTTTGGTGTCTAGCTTCATTAAAATACTGCAATATGGGAATAGTGGGTGGTGTTTTTCCTTGGAAATCGACAGTAGATGTGTGTTCATTAAACTTAGTACTTGTTTAGCACTAATATATTACATTATGGGGATCAGCTTGTCACATCTCGCACCACTCTATTCAAGAACTGTTTTTCATGGAAAACCTCATCCACTGGAATGAACTGCTTGTATTCTTGAAAAAAATGTGTTTCGATAACACTTGGCAACGGCGCAATTACCTTAGTAAGTTGTCCAACCGCCTCCTGCATCAATAATCGCCTGGAATCTTCGAAGTATGTTGTCGACGAGATTTTCGAATCTCGCCAGGCAATGGAGTCAAAGTCCTCAGAGACTTTCCTTGATTGGCGTCCGGCGATTGTGAGGGAAACTTTAGTATTTTATCGTGGGTCCAAGCGCGCCGCTTCGCGACATGATTTTCGCCCAGCAAAGATTTCTTCAACGTGTTTCGGAATTTGACATCATGAGCACGAAGATGTTGTGGAATGGTCTCATGGAACACATTCAAACCCGATTTTCCTAATTTTGCCGCTCGTTGACGCAGCGTCAATTTCGGGTCCCGTGAAAACAAAGACACGATTCGTTTTTCGACTTTCGGAGTGACTTTATCCACCGAGCTACGTTTTGGCAAGTCATCGACATTTTTGTCTCGTTAAAATGATTTACCCACTTTTTCACAATTAACACCGACTTTTTAATATATTTAGCGGCCGTGGAATGTGTAATTTTAAGTCCCTTAAAATGGAAACAAAGAAGTCTACCTCGAACCGACGCGCAAACAACTAACATTTTGGATTTTACGTGACTTCGATGAAAGTTCGGCATCGATACCTTTAGTAAAATGCGTCTTAGACAAAGGTTTCCTTTACCAATTTTTTTTTGAATCGCTAGAATCGCATCTACCAAAAATGAATTATCGCGGACACGTTCTTACTTGACAGACTGTATATGACGTTCGTGCACTTTAACTTAAGAAAAAGTTAAGTGATTGTAATTAATTTTTTGAAGACTGTGAGACTAAAAGTTATACAAATGTACCATATAATGTGAAATCTCTGTAATGGCTTTTCTCGGTGTAGTTTAAATGGTATTACGCACTCAGTGAATAGTTCAAACAAGCTGATGGACAAATGGTATAGAGTAACTTACCTTGATTACTTATGAAACTTCTGTAAAACTTAATCAAAGTTTTTCGCTAGAGAACACATTTTTAACTGCAACTAATCTGTAATAGTTTATAACATATTTAAACGTACAAAGAATGTGCTTACATCACCCAGATTAATGATAATTTTCCAGATGTCTACTCATGTTGAGAGGGTGTTTGTAAATCCTAGCGCAGCTGATTGTACAATTTGCTTCTTTTTGATTAATTTTTTTATGTTTCTTAATTCTTGTTCCTATTGATCTTCTACATTCTTCTACATACACCGTACCATATATTAAATAGGAAATGTTATTAACACCTTCTGTTTGTAAACTAATTGTTTTTTGGTAATCTCAAGCATTGTCCAAATCTCTTTCAAGTGTTGAAAATTGTGCAAATGTTGGATCTTTTGAGTAATTATTTTGACTGTAGTAGCGTGTATGAAGGATAAAACTGTGCTATTTATTAATGGATCCCTATAGGAGTGGTGATCTTGTCTGGGAGACGAGTTTTGTAAAGCTTTAAGGATAGAATTTTTATCACATATTGACGAAGGTCTAAAACTCGTGTGTTGATAACAAATAGTTGTTAAAAAGGATGATGGTGTGAATTACCATTAAGATATCTGTTGATATGAAGTAGCTTTATGTAGACCGAATATCATAAGATATATAGATATATAAGATATAAGCGGTCAGGTTGTCTTCACCATGTTGCCAAATAACAAATGTGTCTTCAAAATATCCACACCAAGCTTTTGGTTTTATAGTCGAGAAGCTAAGCTCAAAGTCATTCTTTTAAAGCTTTAATAAATATAGGTGTCGCTATAAGAGACAGTGGAGAACCCGTGGCTGCTCCTGAGGTCTGTTCATAAAATGTTCGTTAAAAAATAAAATACGTGGACGACAGACTTGTTTCTAATAAATCTTTAAAAGGTAAATAAAGGATATTGTCTCAAAATATGTCTGATATAGAAATTCAATTGTTAATTGGGACTTTTCTATATAGTCATTCAACGTCAAAACTGGTTAAAATATCTCCAGGGTCAAACTTTATTCTTTTCACCTATTAAATACAATGTTGTAAATTTTAATAAATCCAAATCTATTAAATCCTTTTACAGGAAAAACTAGTTTATATATTAGAAATTTAACTTTCCTGCAAATATTCTGGTAAACTTTGCCATCGTATCAATATATATAAATATTCCAATTAACTATTCAGTTTATACAATATTAGCCATATTTCGATATAATATCCTTGATTAATTTTTGGCACGAATATTTTATGAACAACTGCTCCAATTTTTATCGGATAGGCAGACCTACTTCTGATATGCAGCTCTAACATAGGGCGGTGCAAGTGGCCAACAGCATGGATTTGATAGCGATGTTGACTTTTAGGGGTTGCCGATGTTTGCTGCGTTGTAACATGGAGTAGTATGTAGCATGTAGCATAATGTAGCATAAACTTTACTAAATAAATGTGCTGACCTGTCGTGATAGAACACCTATCTAGTCAAGGTGAACTGAGACTATATTATGAGCCAGAGCTGTTGTAAGAGGTATTAGAATTTAATTTTTTATATGTTTTAACAAATTTTTATAATATTCCGGAAAAGTACACTTACATTTTTATTTTCGATTATAGTATAATGTGTTTAAATATTAAGAGTAACTAACACATTTTGTCTGAGAAAAAAACTGTTAATTCAAGTTGAATTTTACTTACTTTCGGACCTTGAACGAGATTTCTTACAAACCCTAAGTTTTTACTTATAGAAATATTTCAAATATTTTTTGAATAGCTTTACAAACAAGTCGTACACTATAATCTACGATTTTTGCAATATCTTTATTATTTTCTTAATATATGCTATCTTACAGTTGCTATAACAGCAAGTAAGTAGCTTAGTAATTCGATTACCAAAAATTTGCCGAAGACTTAGAATAAAATAACCGGTCAAGTGCAAGTTGAACTTGCACAATTAGTGTTCCGTACGTTGAGTGCTTTTAAAATAAAAAAATTTGTAACGGAGGTATAAAATGATCAGTGACTTCACAAAACACACCACAAATGAGTTTTTAACAAAGTTTGTTTCCAATCTTTACTGAAAACTGATGACCTTGAAATTTTTGTTTTTTTTATATATCAGATAAATTATTAAAGGTAATGCACTCGTGATAATTTTCGTTCAATCTACACACCGTGGAGAATATTCCAGAGTTTTTTCAAAATTTTTTGATAAGTACTTTTCGAGATAAGGCGGGTGGACAATGATTTTTCGCGATTTTTTAAAAATAATACAAAGAAAAGTGCGCGCAAGTATTATATTATATATTTTTTTTTACTTGTGTTTTCAAAAGCTTTCAATTGAAACCACACTTGATGACCTAGTAATTTTTTTTTTTCATTTTCGATTTCACCCCCCCAAAACTAACCCCTTAAGTCAAAATTTAACTTTCAAAACTAGATGGCTCTGATAAGGCCATCAATTCCTATATTATTACCAAATTTCAACTTTCTATGACAAATAGTTTCGTAGAAAATCGGGTGTGACAGACAGACAGACGGACAGACAGCCGGACAGACAGACGGACAGACACTGAAGTCATCTTATAAGTGTTCCGTACGGAACACTAAAAAAAGCAGACTTTATGTTACAAGGTCCCCGACGGATCTTCACCTTGACGTGGTGGTAGGGCTTAAGACTGCATCCGTAACTATCCTCACGGGGATGGGACGGGTGCGGTTCAACTAAGAGGGGACTTCCAAGCTAAAGTATTAGCTACCGTGCCGAGGGCTGCATGGCGCAGGGGGTGCTGCGTCGCGAACGGTGCCTCCCGGGTACCGGACGACCTCCGGGAATAACGAGCCAAGCCCCAACCATACGCGACGCTGGTTAGGTGAAATCGCAAATCCGCGGTACTCGTGGGACTATCTATGGACATACAACAAAATAAAAATGACATAACAACTGTCGTTGGAATCTTCCAGAAGGTGGCTGCTTTGGGTAGCGAACAACCGTAAGGCGAAGCGACATCTAACGCGGGGGCACCAACAGGTCCAAAACCCCGCTTTCGTTACAGCAGCGCGGCCAGACGCCATTTTAAAAAGCTGCGGAAGAGCGAACTGACTAACCAACCTGCGCACTCCTGCAGCAAAGAGGTGGGAGGCGTAACGACAACCCCGGCCCAAATGCTCAAATGCAGTAAGTCGGACAATGCTTGTTCGGATCTCCGGGTGCGGGCAGGGGCGTCGACATGCAGAGATCATAATTTTAAAATAGATTTTGGCAACATACGAGGTTTAAACTCGAACATAAATTCAGTGCACCAACACCTGTAATCAAATAAACCTCATATACTCGCTCTCTGTGAAACCAAGGTCAGTTCATTGACCAGCACAGTCAACTATCTTTATCCTGGGTACAACTTCTATTCCCGATTTAGGCGTAACTTTGGAACCTGTCTCTTTGTCAGAAGCGACCTCTCTTGCCAACGAGAAGAGGCTCTGGAGCCTCTTTGATGTTATGTGGTTAAAAATAACAACTCAACAAACCACAAGGTTCATCTGTATCCTCTATCGACCACCAAGTGATACTAACTTTAGAACACTTTTCGCTTCTCTTGCAGACACCATCGATCATTTACAAATTAACCATCCAAATGCCGAAATTGTCAACCTGGGCTACTTTAATGTCCACAACATCAACTAGCTTAAATATTCAAATACTACCGACAAACAAGGTCGCAAAGCTGAATCATTCTCAATCAGTTGTGGCTTAACTCAGCGTATTGATGAACCAACACGGATCCCTAATCGAGACGGGGAGTTCGCCAGTCTTCTTGATCTGTTTTTAACCACCAATCCGGAGATTTACACGGTCACCGTAAATCCACCGTTAGGTTCTTCCAACCATAAATTGCTTTCGACATTGAGGTCCTAACGATAAAAAATTAGTTAAATCATGCGGAATTTCTGTATTAGATATGTTTCTAAACCAACTGTCATTGTTGTAAAATAAGACATCAGTGGATGCGTACATATCACACAACTTAATTATATTTTTCTTTTTTTATTACTCCAAACAACCAGTTATATCTACTCTTTTGCCGGTGGTCATAATTTGTGAAAATATTAGTAGGAATCATCCCTCTGACCTCCTGCTTGACAAATGTGATTTTTCGCTCTAGTCTTGAGATGTGGTCACATGTTTTTTTTTTATTTTCAAGGATAACAATTTTGAACTTAACCTAGTTATAAATGGGTCTATCATATTCGTCATATTGTTGCCACTGGTGAATAAAAAACTATGAATAGAATTTCTGTCGTCCATGATGTGTCGCGGAAAAATATTCAATTTTCTACAATTTTAATAAGAAAATACGTCGATTTATGTAATTGGCCAATTTCTTGTTAATACTGGCCCACTGTTTCATCAAACGAACGATATGCATTCCATAGGTATTGTTAATTTCTTGATAGTAACCCATCAGTAAATACAATAAATAAATGTAGATTTATCGACCGTACTTTGATAGCAAAAAGGGGGGAATTTTTTTATCGGGTTTGCGGTCTGTGACAATCAACACTCGATTGCTGTTAAACTCTGCATATTTCGTTGTACTTCACAACTTCATCGGGAGAAACTATAATTTTTAGAAAAAATAGTGCAACAGGAAATTTTTTGTAAATAAGGCACATGACCGCTTATTTATTCGACAATAAGAGGTCATATGCCTTAGTTGATCACGTTTTAAAAACGGGACATATTTATATATATATATATATATATATATATATATATATATATATATATATATACAAATATATATATATATATATATATATATATATATATATATATATAATATATATATATATATATATATATATATATATATATATATATATATATATATATATATATACACGAGGCTGGTTTGAAAAGTCCGTGCAAAAATAAAAACTACTTATGTGTTTGGGGTAAACCTTTTTTTATTTTTCGACATAGTCTCCTTTTAGGCTTATACACTTCGTCCAACGATGTTCTAGTTTGTTGATCCCTTCCGAATAATAGGATTTGTCCAAGTCTGCAAAATATCCATTAGTGTCTGCAATCACCTCCTCGTTTGAATAAAATCTTTGTGCCGCCAGCCATTTCTTCAAATTGGAGAACAAATAGTAGTCCGAGGGAGCCAAGTCTGGAGAATAGGGGGGATGTGAAACGAGTTGGAATCCTATTTCCATTAATTTTGCGACCACAACTGCTGAGGTGTGTGCCGGTGCGTTGTCGTGATGGAAAACGACTTTCTTGTGGGCCAATCGCGGGCGTTTTTCTTGCAGCTCGGTTTTCAAACGGTCCAATAACGATGAATAATATTCACCTGTAATAGTTTTACCCTTTTCCAGATAGTCGATGAGGATTATCCCTTGCGAATCCCAAAATATAGTCGCCATAACCTTTCCGGCCGAAGGAACGGTCTTCGCCTTTTTTGGTGCAGATTCCCCCTTGGTAACCCATTGTTTAGATTGTTGTTTGGTCTCAGGAGTATAGTAATGTATCCATGTTTCATCCACAGTGACGAAACGACGCTTAAAGTCCTCCGGATTCTTCTGGAACAGCTGCAAACCATCCTTGCAACACTTCACCCGATTCCGTTTTTGGTCAAGCGTGAGCAATCGCGGCACCCATCTTGCGGATAGCTTTCTCATGTCCAAATGTTTATGCAAAAAATTATGTACCCGTTCAGTCGAGATGCCCACAGCACTAGCAATCTCACGCACCTTAACTCTTCTGTCATCCATCACCATATCATGGATTTGATCAATGATTTCTGGAGTCGTAACCTCCACAGGCCGTCCAGAACGTTCAGCGTCACTTGTGCCCATATGGCCAGTCCGAAAATTTTGAAACCACTTATAAACTGTTCTAATCGAAGGTGCAGAGTCACCATAATGTTTATCAAGCTTCTCTTAAGTCTCCTGAGGCGTTTTGCCTTTCATAAAGTAATGTTTAATCACCACAGGAAATTCTTTTTCGTCCATTTCTTGAAAATCACTCGACTTCCTTGATTCACACGAATGCTAAACACAAAGAAATAGACCAATATGGCTGAAACTTGGTGTGCGTTCATTCAAGAGATGCTACTAAATAAACATGACCTCGATACGCGCCAGTGGTGCCATCTCTCGGACTTTGCACGGACTTTCAAACCAGCCATATATATATATATATATATATATATATATATATATATATATATATATATATATATATATATATCCAGCCTAAATTAATAATATTCTGAACAAAATAAAAAAGAAATATATCTATGAAATTCTCAAAAAATTTCAAAACCTTTAAAAAATTATTTTTGAATTTTATTTTAAAAGCACTGGTGGCGATCGTTCCCAAATATCTATTGTAAGCTTTGTACTTCCATTTTTTACGTGCCTAAGATTCTCCAAAAATTGGCCCTTCAAGAAATTTTTAATTTGTAAAGCTGATTTATCTGTTCCAGAAATCATTATTTTTCTCTGAAATTTTGTTTCAGAGGTTCTTAGCCAAGCTGATCCAACACATTAAATTTCTTCAAAAAGTATGTTACTTACTCGCAGAATGATCCTTACCTATATATTCAAATTTAGCTTCTTCGCCGATTTTTTTTGTATGGTAATTCTAATCTATTTTATTTCGCTTCAATAAAGTATTTGTTTCAAAATAAGAGAGCAAGAATATTTCATCGGAAATAATAATTTTAGAGAACTTGTTAATATTACATATGTACAGTACATTAGGATCTTATTTAGAATTTGCGATTTCGTCAATTCAGGTTAAATCATTCATTCCAGAACTGTCCTAATTGTTACTTATACAAATACTAATACGATATTTCCGTTGTTGTGGATAGTCTCTACTATATTGTAATAAATTTAGTGCTAGGAAAGTTTAACAAACTACAAAGCCTAAATAAACTCGCTCAAATATTAAGAAGAAAGTCACGTCTGTATTAACTCCTTAATCCGCTATCTAAACTTAGGAAGTAAGGAGGACTGAGGGCGTTTATACGAGGTAATATGCCGCCCTATCTTTAAGCCGACCTCAAAGACAACGATTAAAGCAACCTTTGGAATAACTTCTTAAACTAATTTAACTTATTTATTAAATTTACCGCATTATTGTTATTAAAGTTTCAAACAATCTCTTAGATAGGCCTAGATTCCAGATCAATTTGAACATAGATATTATTACGAATAATCGTCTTAAAACTGATAAAAGGATTCAAGATTATGTTATAGAAATTAAGTATTTACCGGGTAGTTCAAAAAATTGTCGAATATGGGAATTTTTATTTGCAATTCTTTCAGAAATTTAATCTTATAAAAATAGAAACGATTCCTAAAAATGCGTTCAAGAGGACTAATACAAATAATAAAATAATTTGGCATTTGCAAAACAACATAAATAAGTACACAAGTAAAAGAGTAATGACATTTTTTGTAGGAGGTATAGTTACTGGCATCTAAGATTTTTTGCTCGTTTGCCTATCTCAGAAATATCAATTTTGGTTATTTTTGAGTACGTTAGATCACATCCTGTATATTTCTTCAAGAATTTTTAAGTGCAAAAGGAATTTTTCTTAACGAGCTTCTTTCCTCTAATATAATAGAAACGAAAGTTTACAACAAAAAATTTCCCACTTATAGTAGGTTTAGTTTCTATTTAATGTTAGCTCAATTCTGGAAAATAATTAGTACAATAGGAATGTGTAAAATTTTTAAAGATTTTTCATTACGGCATGTCTTGTTAGACGTTACCTCGAAATAAAATGTTTAAATTTGTATTTAGGTATTTTGGTATATATTTTTTTAAGGACAAATAAACCTTTTTAGTGTTCCGTACGGAACACTTATAAGATCACTTCGGTGTCTGTCTGTCTGTCACACCCCCGATTTTCTCCGAAACTATTTAAGATAGAAAGTTGAAATTTGCTATTAATATAGGAGTTGATGGCCTTATCAGAGCCGTGTAGTTTTTGAACGTTAAATTTTGACTTAAGGGGTTAGTTTTGAGGGGTGAAATAGGAAGTGAAAAAAATTTTTTTTACTAGGTCGTCGAGTGTGGTGTCAAATGAAAGCTTGTGAAAACACGAGTAAAAAATATATATATATAACGTAATACTTGCGCACACTTTTCTTTGTGTTATTTTTAAAAAATCGCGAGACATCGCTGTTCTTATCTCGAAAAGTACTAATCAAAAAATTTTGAAAAAATTCTGAAATATTCTCCACAAGGTATGGATTGAACGAAAATTATCACGAGTGCATTACCTTTAATAATTTATCTGGTATATAAAAAAACAAAAATTTCAAGGTCATCAAGAATGGAAACAAACTTTGTTGAGAACTCATTTAGGGTGAGTTTTGTGAAGTCATTCATCATTTTATACCACCGTAACAATTTTTTTTTATTTTAAAAGCAGTTAACGTACGGAACACTAATTGTACAGGTTCAACTTGCACTTGACCGGTTATTTTTATTTCTATTAATCTCAAAGAGAAGAATATTTTAGGTAAAATATTCATTCGTTTTTTACTCATTATGCCAACTTTTGAACACTTCAACAAAATATCCGACATGACACACATGTTAACTCAGAAGTTAACATTTTTGGAGAGAAGATGGACAGCTAATATGAGAATGCAGTCTCACCTAATTCACTATTTTCCTGTTCTACATACCAAAAAAATTCTTATTTTACTAAACTTAGTTTTTCCTGAAGAAGCTAAATATGATATACAAAATTTGTTACTTGTCAATTTGACAGTTTACCAAGTCAACTAGTATTTTTTTTTTCAATGGTATCCTCTACATATGAGCAAACTACTAAATATCATTTTCCAATTTACAAGAATATGAATTCCTGATATTTATTTTGATCTGTTACCGGTATACAGCACTTTCAGGTTATTGAAAGAAATTTTAATTTTTATGTTCCTATTTGGGGTATCAAGAAAATTTTTTTACCAGTAAACTTAGTTTTTTGTGAAAAAGCCAAATATGATGACATAAAAAATGTCGCTTGTCAAATTTGACACAACGCCAAGTAGTTTTTTAAAAGACACTCTCTATATATGAGCACACCATTAAATAAGATTTTATTTATCTTATTTGGCTTCTTGACAAAAAAGTTTACTAGTAAAATATTTTTTTGATACTCCAAATGAAAAAGAGCAAATTGAGTGAGCAATCTATACCCCGTGGAGAATCTTCCAGAATTTTTTCAAAATTTTGATCAGTACTTTTCGAGATAAGGTAGGGGACAGCGATTTTTTAAAAAATAATACAAAGAAAAGTGTGCGCAAGTATTAAATTATAAGTAGTAGAACAAGCGGGGTTCTGGGACCGCTCGATGGCCACATTTTAACCGGCCTTGACCACTAGCCGAAGAAGTGTATTTCAAGAACTTTCAGTCTTTTGGCTGAAATCTTCTGGAAGTTGGGTCAAAGAAGGTCGTTCTTCGTCCGCATAAGTGTGTTAGTTACGTTTTAGTTGACCTTTGACCTTTGTACAAGAATTCCTGAAATCCTGCAAGAAGTGCTGAAATCCAAGAAGTGGTCGCCAATGACGTCACAAGTCCAGTGGTTGTTGATCAGTGCCCTTTTCGCAGTGAAAGACCTTGAGGAGTGATTTTGGTCACGTGATCATCATATATGTGTATGTAAATGGTGTATTTGAATTAAATGAGTTAAAAAACAGTGATGTCTGTAGCAGGATTTGAACTTGCATATGTTGTGTGGAGAACTGCAAAACTGGGGACTTAACCTACTTAGCCAAATAGGATTCGTAAGAGAGAATGTAATAATTGGGATGACATAAAAAAGGATTGCTGAATAAAATGTGAAAAGTCTGCAAGAAGAGTTGAAATTCGTACAAGAAGTGGTCGTCAATGACGTAATATGTCCAGTGGCTGTTGAACAGTGCCATTTTGGCAATATAATTTGCCGAAAAGGAGTAAAACTAGATGTAATTAGATGTGAATAGGTGTAAGTGTGTGTATCCGAAGAAGTCTGCAAGAAGTAGTCGTCAATGAGGTAATTTGACCAGTGGTTGTTGAACAGTGCCTTTTTGGCAGGTTTAGATGTTGAAAATGTCTTCAGAATCGGTGTAAATAGGTGTAAAATAGGTGTAAATAGGTGTGAATAGATGTCTTAAGAGCTTGCAAGAAGTGGTCGTCAGTGACGTAATTTGTCCAGTAGATGTGGAAACAGGGTATCTTAACTTCATTAAAAACTTCGTAAACTTTCATTAGAGGAGAAGTTTAGCTGTTATTGGTATCGTTGTACGAAAGTAGGCGTAACATGATAAGAAAAGTGTTATTTTGATAGGTTGAATGTGTATGTAGTGTAAAAGTTAGATAAGAAAATTTTTGTTGGTTGGTTGACTAGGTAAAATGGCTTCCATAAGGCATGTATTTGATTGGTTTGTAGTGTATAGGAGTGATAAGAAACTTGTAATTGGTTGGTTGATTAAGTAGAATGGGTGTTGATTGCACTTGTTTGATATTTTTAATAGTAAAAGCTATGGTGTAAAAGTGTATCAAAAAGTAATATATTAGTTGGAAATTGTGTAGAAAAAGGCTTTATTGGTATGTAATTTCGATGTAAAATTTGGTAAATGTTCCCCTATAATGTTGTTTGGCGTCTAAAAGTCGGTAAAAAAGCTTGAAAATGTAAACAAGTGGAGCCGTAAGTCTGTAAAAATGTGTGAGAGATAAGGCAAAATGTAAACAAAATGTATTAATAATGTGTGATTCATGGTACTTTTTGTAAGTAAAATTGAATAAACAAGTGACTCGTTAGGTCATCAAAGTAGATAAGAAAGGTCAAAATTAGCTGATAAGGAGTTGTTTTGAATGCATACAAGTGTAGTAAAATTGATGATATTTGTCAAGAATAGTAAAATAAGTATGAAATGAGCTTAATCTAGTTGGGCCCCTCGTTGAAATTTTGTGGTGTGAACTCGTTGTAGATTTTATTACATGAAAGCAAAAGTTAAACACATATTTGTCAAGAATAGTAAAATAATGAGCTTAAATGAGTCTCAAAAACGAATTTGTCGGAATGTTTTTTTGAATTAGTTTTGTCTTGTAATAATAGTAAAATTTTAAATGAGCCTAACCTTTTACCGTATGTGTGGGAACGTTGTAAAAGTTGTTGTTTGTTTTTCAAAAAGTTAGTTTTGTTGAGCGCTTAGTTTGGTTTCGTTGGATTGTAATAAAAGTAAAATATGTAGAGAGCCTAGCCTGTACTCGTTGTTATTATTATGAGAGGAGAATAAAACATACAAGTATGAGCACACAGATTTTATTAATATCAATGAATAAAACTCGTTGAAATGGTATAAGAACCTCGTCTAATTTGATTAAAAACCTTTACAACTACTCTATATGCCTTATATACCTTAAAAAGGAGAAAATTTGAAAAACTACTTACTTAAAAATACTTAAAAGTACAAAAATCTATAAAACAATAAATCTTAAGATGTAAATAATTTGCCTGGTACGAAATGATCCAAAAACCAGTTGTTATAAATGAGAGTTCAGTAAAAACAGATGGTTAAAATTAGTTGATAAGAAGTAGATAGTATGTAAATATAATATCAATATTCTTAAAAATACATAAAAGTACAAAATCTCTATAAAACAATAAATCTTAAGATGTAAATAATTTGCCTGGTACGAAACGATCCAAAAACCAGTTGTTATAAAATTAAATGAGAGTTCAGTAAAAACAGATGGTTAAAATTAGTTGATAAGAAGTAGATAGTATGTAAATATAATATCAAATCTCTATAAAACAATAAAACTAACTAAAATCTTATATGTAAATAATATGTTGCCCGGTATGAAATGATACCAACAAAAACCAGTTGTTAAAATGAGAAAGTTTAACAAATTTGATAAGAACGATCAATTATTTGTCGATAAGAGGATGTAAAATGTATTGGATAAAGTACAAATTGCAATGTTATGTTTTAATAATAACTATATATTTGGCTAGAAATATTAAATATGTATAAATGAGAGAGTTCAGTAAAAACAGATAAGAAAGGTTAAAATTAGTTGATAAGAAGTAGATTCGAATACATTGAGAATGCAAAATAATTGAAAGATCAATAAATTTACGATATTTCATGTTTTAAAGTAAACGTAAAAGTTGTTGTTTGTTTAAAAGTTACTACCACTACTTAGTAATTCTGATATTTGTATAAATCAAAATTTGTTTCCAAAAGAACAAAGATTTGACTAATAATAATAAACTAAGAAATAGTCTGTAAATATAATATCAATATTATTTGTCTACTAAAAAGCAAACAGGAAAAAAACTATGAATTGGTTTAAATTATTGACTTATTTAAATACTTAAAAATACAAAATCTCTATATAATATTAACTAAAATCTTACTACTATTAAAATTATTATAATACATTAGAATTTACTCATCCTGGTGGGAACGTTTCCGTATAGTGGAGGCTGAGATCTTTAACTTTGCTGAATACGGGCCGCTCATTCCTGCTAATGCATTAATTCGATTGGTATATCGAAGACATTTGCGGCCTATATGATGTATCGTCTCCCTGAACCATTCATAATTTTCCTTGCCCATGATCAGATTCTCGTGTAATGGTCTGACCAATGCACAAATCTTGTCTTTATAATAAGTTTGCATCTCTAACGGTTGCAAACAATTTTTACATTTTGTTTTACCTAACTGATTTAACATCAGGGACGAGCTCTTCATTTGAAGCATTTCAGCACTCCAACAAAACTTTAACGTTGCACCACTCCGCGAACATTTTATTTCTACACTATATAAAGTACTTTGAGAACGAACTGATGTCATCGCGTATGCTTTTCTTGTAATTGACTTGACATAAGACTTGTGTGTGTGTGTGTTTATATATTAAATACAGTAATCATCCGATATGCATTTTTTAGAAATATATACTAATTACACAAGTTTATTAGTATAAATGCAACAAAACAGTTTAATTTGGAAAATTACCACTTATAATAATGATGTATGGAGTCGACTAGTCGCTAAAAATCTCAAAAATAACAAAAACAAATGGATTAATTTAGTTTATAAAATGATAAGAGATAAATGTCAAAAACATGTTTATATCTGGTGATTGGAAAATTTGGTCTGAATTAATTAGCGCTATCTCTTTGAAAACAAAATGCAAAATACAAAATAACAATATCTGGTGATTGGAAAATTTGGAATGACTTAATTAGCGCTATCTATTACTTAAAAACAAACTGCAATATATATATATATATATATATATATATATATATATATATATATATATATATATTTATATATATATATATATATATATATATATATATATATATATATATATATATATATATAATAACAAAATCTGGTGATTGGAAAAAACAGTTAAAGTATCAGAGAAGTCAATTTTATATTAGTTCTATAAATATATATTTAGATAGCAATTTATCATTTATTTAACATTGTATTAAAATTTATTTTTTAAAACAGCTCAATAGATTTACAACCAGTTTAGATAATTGTTCAATCAACCTATTACTATTCTTATTATGATTGCAATAAATACTACATTGTACGCATTTGTTTGATGTCGACAACGATGACAATTCTTCATTGACACGTCTTAGTACCATACGAATGTGGAAACATTCACATGTATCGGGTCCTTCTCGAACTCCAGGATGTGACCATACACATGATACGTAATGTGTTTCTAAATTATTTGTCGTAACTTGTTTGCGACCGATAAAAAGGTGTTAAATATTCTCGATAAGATATCAGCCGAATCCTTGTTTCACAACAACATGATAATTTCTTGACAAAATCATCAATTTTTCTACAAGTTTTATATACTAAATCATCTTGACTGAATAAATTCATTTTGCAAATAAGATGAAATCTTTGATAATTTAATAAATGTGTTATACTGAGATGCTCCTATGATCAACTGAGAAGGGATATGTATATTTAAATTGATATGTTGTGACTGGTGTTAGTGTAGTAGTCAGTATTTGATAAACATAAAATCAAATAAAGAATGAGTGAAGATCGTCAACGAGATCAAGTATATGTAGTAACAAAAAGAAATGGACTTTGGATTAATCGTAATGCTGTCGAATTAACACCTGGTAAATTGTTAAGTGTAGTCGGTTTATATCAAAATGGAGGATGTATGGCTTGTGGTGTCGTGATAATGATCTGTTTTCAGTGGGACAACAACAACAAGGAATGCATTCGAAATGTCAGGATATCTGGAAGACTGGTACACATGATCTTATAGATAAACATATACAATCAATAATTCCACTACCGATTGGTGAACGAGAATACCAACAACAACAACAACAGCGAGAACAAAGAGGAAACCATTAGAAACTCCTTGATAATTCTTATTACCTTTTATATAATGTTTAGTATTTAAGTAATAGATATATGTATATTTGTCCTAATAAAGTCCTTATATCCTTAAATATTTCTTACTACTTTAATAAAACACACAGGTTTGAAATTGAAAATATTTATTAAGCTGGCTCTTTCAATAATTTTTCTACAATTAACATTGTTTTTTACGAAAAATTCCAAAGTTTAGTATTAATTACAGATTGATTTTTGATATATATTATGGGATGAATATTGATAGCCATGTCAATAGTGTCATACAATTTGTAGTACTACATTGAACTTTAGCATTGTAGATTAGATTATGATTTAAACAGGAAGGTTTTGTAGGTTTAAATGTTGGCATGTTCCATACATTTAAAGTATCTATATCAATCATCTTAAAATTGGGATTAGTATGCAAATTATTAGTAGAAGCAGCAATGTTGTCTTGAACGAATCGAAAAACATGTTTTCCTTTTACATACAATACATCAATATTGTCCAGTACTCTAACTAAAATTTCTCCAACTTGATTGTAATCTACATAGCCGGAAGAATATCGTAAACCATGTTCCTTTTCAGCCTTACAAACAGCTCTTTTATTGAGTCGAGATAATTGAGCAAAGGGTATTTTCGGTTTCAATACATAATGACTTGTCTGTAAACCATTTAATATTGTAATTTCTTTAGCATGGAATTCTCCCATATACACATCATCATGATTATCATCATCGGCAGCAAATAAAAAGTTAAATCCCTGAATATCGAGAACAGCCAACTTCATCGTGTCACAGTTACTTTCCAACTAATACAACTTTTACAAAGCACACATACATATATAATATGACTTTGTCTTTCCACAAAACAAGTCAGAATTGACTCACTGATTTTCCTTGTTTAACTGAATTGATTTCAATCTTACTCTTGTTTTGTTTTTTAATAGTATTTGTAGTGAATAGAATAAGGTCTCTAGAGATTTTAATGTTAAAATATTAAACAAAAGTTTTATACGAGAGAAATATTTATTTTCTTCTTAAAAAAACATTTATGTTACAAAGTATCTAAAATCTAAACTATAATATCTGATATCCTAATTTAATTACATCCTCCCAACTTAAATATTCATTATCATCATCCACATCCATTTCACTCTCTGATTGTTCAATCGTCTCTTCCTCCTCATCCTTTTTCTCCTTTAACCATCTTTGTTTTAATATACTCAGCGGGATATCATCATCATCATCATCATAATCATTTTCATCATCATTTTCAACTTGAATAGTTTGTTGTAATCTTTCTTTTAATATATTTAAAGGTAAATTTTCTTCTTCCTCTTCAGCAATTTCCATTTCCTTTAATTCCAGTAGTCTTAGTCACTCTATATTTCGTTTAATAACGTTGTTTGCATAATCTTCTTCTTCATTAAAAGCGACATTATTAAGTATTATTTTATCAAGTAACTATTAGACGAATGAATTTTGTATTGATTTAAATACCATTCTATACACCTATTACATAGGGGATTTAATCACATCATACACAGTCATCATGAGAGTCAATTAGTCTATTAAAAATTCCAAAAGATAAGCAAATATGTAAACTAGTGGAATCGTTTTGGCTGTAAAAATGTTGTCTGATAAGGTTTTAAGTAAACAACATATTAGTAAAAATTTGATAATTTATTGCTCAAACTAGTCACATAAATTTTCCAAATATCAAATGACGTGATTTATTTTTTTTTCCTGTATTTACTATATAAGCATTAACATTCTTACTCAGAGTCAAATTATATCTCAGTGTGTGTAGTGAGAAAAATAGTTACTTTCAAAAAATGTTGTTGATTTTTGAATCGGAAGATATTAAAGTGCTGCCTACCAAAACGTTATATATTTTAATAAAAAACTTATTCGTGTGAGTATTGTTTCATATAATTTACTACTTATATATTTAGCTTTGATTTTAATGATTGACTTAATTAGTATATAGATTATTATATTCTGGTGTTAACTATTTAATAAAATCTCTTTTATTTCTTTCACAGACGTGGTGTTCATAAAATGGAAATAGTTAATAATACTAATCAAATTAATGTATACTTGGAAGGTGATGAAGCACCAACGACTAAATTAGAGGAAATTACGTGGATATTACCTATAAGATATCTGCAAGTAGAGGCAGAGAGTGCAGAAGAGGAAAAAACATTTTTGGATGCAATCCAAAAGTATCCAGGGATAAAATCATATATATTAAATAATAAATATACTTTATAGTTAATAAATATACTTTATAGTTAATAAACTGTGAACAAAACATTTACCTTTGCTTTATTTGCAATTTCCTTTTATATATAGTTAGATATAGGATACATGTGAACACAATATAAATAAGTATTTATTTAATTATTTATCTGATATTGGTTAGATCTCTTAGGATATCATTTTATGTAGATACTGAAAATGAATTAGGTAGTAGGAGTAAAATAATTTTATCAAAATTTTGACTTGATTCGTTATATCAAAAAGAGTGAATAATGTGTGTATGTGTATGTTTAGTAGAAAACGAGATAGAAATCGATAAAGAATGGATTCCTCATCATCGACATTGTCATCAACAAGTTGGAAATGTCCTTCATGTCAAAGTAAAATAACCTATTTGGATCATAAATCTTATAATCAGAATACTTATTGTTCTAATTGTACTCGATATTACAAAAAAGCTTCATGGCAAACTGTATGTAGTCTAGGCTATATACCAAAAAATACTTTGGAAAGACAAAAGGACAAATTGGAAAATGAAGCCAAGAAACAATTTACTAATAAGGAAAATAATCAATATTAAAATGTATTTGGATAGATGTGTTTTATTTATTTGTACTATTTAGTAAACTTTAATAAAAAAAACATGTTATTACTTAAACATATCGTCTATTTTATAACTGGATACAATTTTAAATACACAAGTATTAACTAATTACATACTAAGAAATTTTTAGCTGAGTTTATTCTTCGATAAGATACCAAATAGTCGTACGTTCGCATTTATAACAATAATCTCGTAATCTGAGTCGAGGTCGAAGTTGTCGAACAGAATTGTTACGTCTAATGATTAAATTTACTTGAGCTTTATGTGGTTGAAAAGGTATATTTTTCTATTCCCTCCAACAACCACTACATAAATAAGTAAAATTCATGTTTGTTAAGCAGCAGTTGTTGTTATTTCTATGACTATTTCCAAGATACTGATTTGTTAAATTATTATTATTCCTCCAGACTACATAGTTATACGAGCACATTGATTACAATAAACCCGTATTCGAGTTTTTTGATGATTTGCATATGGAACCCTGGAATCTCAAACAACTACTACATAAATAAGTAAAAAATTCCATGCAGACTAGTTCAAGAGTGTAATATTATGTTGTTTCTATTACAAATAAAGATAAATTGTATTACTGTGCAATGACAGTAGTAGTTCAAATGCACCAATATGATTTATGTGTGGTCTTTTTAACTTTCTCCTCCTCCTTCTCGTAATTTTCTATTTATTTTTTCTACATGTAGACAATCGAATAATATATTTGTCTTTCATTTCCAAAAGTACTTCTCGTTCTAAACAGTCTTTTAGATTTACGAAAATTTTCGTTTCATCTTTCCTCTGTTGTTTTAAATCCTTTTGACATTTGGACAAATCGTTATCTAACTGATAGATTTCACGAGTCAGATCGGTCAAATTACTTTTAAAATTTTCAATTTCCTCCTTTAAATCGGCAATTACGACATATGCTACTTTGGTTTTTTCTTGACAAATTGGCAATGTTTCCGTTAGATTGGTTCTCAAGAAATACAATTCCGATTCCAATTTGATATTTTCCTTGAGCAGAGCAATATGTTTCGTATAATTTAACGATGTTGTTAAATTCGCAGCCAGGTATTCATATTCTAGAATTTTTCCCATACAAATATCATTAACAGCTTGTTCATTATCGTATAAATCCATATAATTGTCCAGTGATTTAATACATTCCTGATACAAGTTTAAACTGGTATTATAAAGCGAATGATAATCCTCTAATAAATATTCGTAATTTTGATTACAAGAATTATTAACGATGACGTCATCATCGTAGTTGTTTGTACTTTGAACAACAACATTTGTAAACAAATAGTTTAACAATAGATAGAACGTTGTTTTTGTTGACATTATGAGCGAATGATTTAATTAAAATGAAACAAAAATTTATTTAGTGTCTGTTTTATAGAGATCGTTTTCCTCCCGAAAAGACTAAGAACCTCTTGTTGTTTGAAATATGGAAAATGTAACCTTTAACTGTTTAAAATGTGGATGTAAAGTTAACAAAACTATAAATAGTTACTATCGAGAGCGAGTTAGAATACGCAAATATTGTACATATTGTTTAATTAATTATGTATATAGGAAAAATAGCCTAATTTCCATGATTCTATCAATTACGACGACGACAAATAGTAGTAGTAGGGAGAGATAAGGATACTTGTAGAAAACATTTATACACATCATATCATTCATTCAAAAATGCCAGTTGTTGTACGAGTAAAATGTCCACAATGTAAAGGTGAAAGTGAAATACGAAAGCTAAAATGTTTGTCGTGTGTGGTCAAAGATCGAATCAAAACGAGAGATGGAGCAAAACACGTACCTGCTGAATTTCTTTCCTTTGGCGAAGAAGAACGAGGAATCGAGAGAGAGAGAACTGCTGCTGCTGCAAGACAAGGAAAACAGATAAATCAGTTTCCTGTTGATCATATATAAAAACATACATCAACAATACAATCATATTATTTGTATGCTTGCTATTGACACATACATATATTATAAAATAATGGCTTGTCTAAGAGCTTGGTGGAATGAAATATCCAATTTTTCCGATTTACCAGCGAAATTTATCATTTATTTTCAAGATTTTGTCAATTGGAATATCATATCACGAAAACAACATTTAGACAAAGATCTAATACGAACTTGTATCGATAAAGTCAATTGGCAACTTGTTTCCCAATATCAGCAATTAAAACGAACGATTTATGGAGGAATTTGCCGGAATGTTGGATTGGAATGCAATTAGTATCCATCAAAACTTGACTGAAGATTTTATCCGTCGACATAGAGAACAAGTTAATTGGACATTTATTCAAAAATTTCAACGAGGAATCAGTCCCGCCTTTTTACACGAAATGAAACCCTACATTGATCAACTTGAAAATTGTTGTTGTTAAATCATTATAGTTTTCTCTTTTATACTTAATAAAACTTTTTTTGTAACAGTACAAGTTGTTTTTGTTATTTTTAACTACATACTGCTAATACTACACTTTAATATTATCATTGCATAAAACACGAGTTATGTTAATTATATTGTACATTCAGTGTATTTGAATTTATTCCTTATCTGGTAAATTTTAACCTTCTTATCTGTTTTGAACTCTCTCATAAATTTTTATGGGATTTTGTTGTTATAAAAAGATTGAATTGGTAAATACAAGCAATACAGTTGTCTTTCCTCTCTCACAATATATTTATATCTTGTTTGTTTTGTGTGTGTGTGTGTGTGTGTGTGTAATTACTTAATCAGGTGAGTTTAACAGGTTTTATATAAACCATATCATATCTAATTCGAATTGTTGTTTGCAGTATGTCCTCTTTAAACGTTGAATCCATACCATACCTACAACATCATCATCATCATCATCTAATCTAATAATTGATATGGATGTAACAATCCCTACTACTAGTACTATTACTAAGGAAAAATTTCCACTTGTTAAAAATATATTTTTGGATGGTCTTACACATATGGGACTACTCAAATTTCTCAAGAGATATTCAAACGTCCACCTTTATGATGCTGTTAAACAAGAAAATAGTAGGGAATCATTAAAGACTTTTAGATAAAACCTGTACACATTAACAATTGTGAATAAAATGCAACTACAACAAAATGAAAAATCTCTATTTGAACGTTCACCACTATCTCAATTGTATTTTTCGTTAATTTTTGACTCGATTGAAAATTTTGATGAAAAGAATATCATTAAATGTATAAAGGAAATTCCCACAGAAATATTTGAACAATTTCCATCGGTAATTGTTATCCCTCATAAGTACAATATTAAGGATATTGTTTGGAAAATTATGCAACTACAAGAGATAGATTTAATTTCAGCCATAAAATATGTAAAGACTCAATTTAAATTTTTCACCTTATTGTCCAAATACAACCTTTTCATCCAATATGTCTTTTTACCCCATTATCCACAAATGTATGATAAAGCTTACTTTTCCGACTTGTATGTACGTATAGAAAGAGCAATTCAAATACTCAATGACGAGGATGATGACAACTCGAAAATAATTATTCCGGGAAATAATTCTTGTTGGAAAGCCTATAAATCAGATGCAGGTTTCGATCTTTGTCCTAAACACGATACATTTTGTCCCGCAGAGAAAGCCACAAAGATTGAACTGATTGAAAAAGTAAATATTTCTATAGGATTCTATGGACAAATTGTTGCAAGATCCTCTACGAATGCTATAGGAACTATACGAACAGGTATCGTAGATGCAACCTATGACGGACCTCTAATTATTTATTTTATATCGGATGAAAATATCTCTAAGAGTCTTTTTCTACCTATTGTAGTACAAACTGTATTAGATTTATCTATTATTAGCTTTTAAGATTTATCTATTAGTATATAAAGTTTAACCTAGGAATAATTTGTTTATAAAATAAAACAATGTTTATAAGGTTTTTTGGATTTTATTAAAGACTACATCATTTCCAGACAAAAAACTTTTTTCACAGGAAGCCTCGCAATTTCATCCCATACTTTTTGTGTCGGTTCCTTCTCCAAACCCACATGAATAGGTCTCCTTTGCCTTTTTATTTCCAACAAAATATCTCTGAAAATAAATAATAATAATAATAATGATAGTAAGATGAGCTATGAATAGTAAAATACTCACTTGAATAGCTCTTGGAGTAATAACATATTTGTCGATAAGGCATTCAAATCTTCAGATTCAAATATTAAAAAGATCATATTTTTGCTTTCAAACTAACTAGAAATGAGTCTTTACACACAACAAACAAAGGTTCTTTTTCTCGAAAAACTGCTACTTTGATCAGACTTATAATTTTCTCTTGAACATTTCTGAATTCTTGAGAATCAATATCAACTTGCCTTTCTTCTTCTCTAATTGTAATTGACTCGGCATAAGACTTGCGTGTGTGTTTATATATTAAATACAGGCTATTAATCATCCGATACGCATTTGATTTTTTAGAAATATATTTATCTATTATTAGTTTTTAAGATTTATCTATTAGTATATAAAGTTTAACATAGGAACAATTTGATTATAAAATAAAGCAATGTTTATAAGATATTTGTATTATTTAAGAGACTACCTAAGAATTTCATCATAAAAAACAAATTTCACAGGTAACTTGTAAAATTCCTCCCATACTTTTTGTGTCGGTTCCTTCTCCAAGCACACATGAATCGTGTTCTGTCCTCTTCTTATTTCAAACAAAATATCTCTGAAAATCAATAATAATAATATGTTAGACAAGAAACAAGTAAAATTTTAGAAAGGTGAATAGTAAAATATACTCACTTGAAGAACTCTTTTAGTATCATCATCTATTAAGTCGACTGCGAAAAAGATCATTTCGTTCAAACTAGTGAGAATTACACAACAAACAAAATTGTAATTGACTCGGTATAAGACTTGTGTGTTTATATATATATTAAATACATGCTATTAATCGCATTTGATTTATTTAGAAATATATACTAATTACACAAGTTTATCAGTATAAATGCAACAAAACACAGTTTTACTTTGGAAAATTACCACTTATCTAATAAACTTGCATGATGCAAAATTTCCAGTTTATTTGAACTCTCTCATTTTAACAACCGGTTTTTGTTGGTATCATTTCGTACCAGGCAACATATTATTTACATCTAAGATTTTAGTTAGTTTTATTGTTTTATAGAAATTTTGTACTTTTATGTATTTTTAAGAATATTAATATTATATTTACATACTATCTACTTCTTATCAACTAATTTTAACCATCTGTTTTTACTGAACTCTCATTTAATTTTATAACAACTGGTTTTTGGATCATTTCGTACCAGACAAATTATTTACATCTTAAGATTTATTGTTTTATAGAGATTTTGTACTTTTATGTATTTTTAAGATTATTGATATTATATTTACATACTATCTACTTCTTATCAACTAATTTCAATCATCTGTTTTTACTGAACTCTCATTTAATTTTATTACAACTGGTTTTTGGATTATTTTGTACCAGGCAAATTATTTACATCTTAAGATTTATTGTTTTATAGATTTTTGTACTTTTAAGTATTTTTAAGTAAGTAGTTTTTCAAATTTTTCTCCTTTTTAAGGTATATAAGGCATATAGAGTAGTTGTAAAGATTTTTAATCAAATTAGACGGGGTTCTTATACCATTTCAACGAGTTTTATTCATTGATATTAATAAAATCTGTGTGCTCATACTTGTATGTTTTATTCTCCTCTCATAATAATAACAACGAGTACAGGCTAGGCTCTCTACATATTTTACTTTTATTACAATCCAACGAAACCAAACTAAGCGCTCAACAAAACTAACTTTTTGAAAAACAAACAACAACTTTTACAACGTTCCCACACATACGGTAAAAGGTTAGGCTCATTTAAAATTTTACTATTATTACAAGACAAAACTAATTCAAAAAAAACATTCCGACAAATTCGTTTTTGAGACTCGTTTAAGCTCATTATTTTACTATTCTTGACAAATATGTGTTTAACTTTTGCTTTCATGTAACAAAATCTACAACGAGTTCACACCACAAAATTTCAACGAGGTGCCCAACTAGATTAAGCTCATTTCATACTTATTTTACTATTCTTGACAAATATCATCAATTTTACTACACTTGTATGCATTCAAAACAACTCCTTATCAGCTAATTTTGACCTTTCTTATCTACTTTGATGACCTAACGAGCCACTTGTTTACTCAATTTTACTTACAAAAAGTACCATGAATCATACATTATTCATACATTTTTGTTTACATTTTGCCTTATCTCACACATTTTTACAGACTTACGGCTCCACTTGTTTAAATTTTCAAGCTTTTTTACCGACTTTTAGACGCCAAACAACATTATAGGGGAACATTTACCAAATTTTACATCGAAATTACATACCAATAAAGCCTTTTTCAACACAATTTCCAACTAATATATTACTTTTTGATACACTTTTACACCATAGCTTTTACTATTCAAAATATCAAACAAGTGCTATCAACACCCATTCTACCTAATGAACCAACCAATTACAAGTTTCTTATCACTCCTATACACTACAAACCAATCAAATACATGCCTTATGGAAGCCATTTTACCTAGTCAACCAACCAACAACAATTTTCTTATCTAACTTTTACACTACATACACATTCAACCTATCAAAATAACACTTTTCTTATCATGTTACGCCTACTTTCGTACAACGATACCAATAACAGCTAAACTTCTCCTCTAATGAAAGTTTACGAAGTTTTTAATGAAGTTAAGATACCCTGTTTCCACATCTACTGGACAAATTACGTCATTGACGACCACTTCTTGCAAGCTCTTAAGACATCTATTCACACCTATTTACACCTATTTTACACCTATTTACACCGATTCTGAAGACATTTTCAACATCTAAACCTGCCAAAAAGGCACTGTTCAACAACCACTGGACAAATTACCTCATTGACGACGACTACTTCTTGCAGACTTCTTCGGATACACACACTTACACCTATTCACATCTAATTACATCTAGTTTTACTCCTTTTCGACAAATTATATTGCCAAAATGGCACTGTTCAACAGCCACTGGATATATTACGTCATTGACGACCCCTTCTTGTACGAATTTCAACTCTTCTTGCAGACTTTTCACATATTATTCAGCAATCCTTTTTTATGTCATCCCAATTATTACATTCTCTCTTACGAATCCTATTTGGCTAAGTAGGTTAAGTCCCCGGTTTTGCAGTTCTCCACACAACATATGCAAGTTCAAATCCTACTACAGACATCACTTTTTTAACTCATTTAATTCAAATACACCATTTACATACACATATATGATGATCACGTGACCAAAATCACTCCTCAAGGTCTTTCACTGCCAAAAGGGCACTGATCAACAACCACTGGACTTGTGACGTCATTGACGACCACTTCTTGGATTTCAGCACTTCTTGCAGGATTTCAGGAATTCTTGTACAAGGGTCAAAGGTCAACTAAAACGTAACTAACACACTTATGCGGACGAAGAACGACCTTCTTTGACCCAACTTCCAGAAGATTTCAGCCAAAAGACTGAAAGTTCCTGAAATACACTTCTTCGGCTAGTGGTCAAGGCCGGTTAAAATGTGGCCATCCAGCGGTCCCAGAACCCCGCTTGTTCTACTACTATTATATATATATATATATATATATATATATATATATATATATATATATATATATATATATTTTACTCGTATTTTCACAAGCTTTCACTTGACACCACACTCGATGACCTAGTATTTTTTTTTTTTTTCACTTCCGATTTCACTCCTCAGAACTAACCCCATAAGTCAAAATTTAACTTTCAAAACTACACGGCTCTGATGAGGCCATTAATTCCTATATTAGTACCAAATTTTAACCTTCTACGTCAAATAGTTTCAGAGAAAATCGGGTGTGACAAACAGACAGATAGACAAACACCGAAGTGATCTTATAAGTGTTCCGTACGGGACACTAAAAAATCCTATTTGGCCTTGAAATCTGTCAATTACACAAGTGGCAATTATTTGTTATTATATTTTCCTTTTTCACAAGTAACCAAGTTTATTGTAAAAGAATAAATTGAGTCAGCTATTTCAAAGTCAAAAGAGTAACCGCAAAAAATGTCAGTTTTAGCCCGTTTTTGCAACCTTCATAACTTGGAGAAAAAAAAGGGAAACTTAACGTGAAAGTTTTTAAATTAAAGCTAATTAAAAATCTAGAAGGCTGTATTTTTCAATTTTTTTTATTTAGGAGTAACTACCCCTTATTTTGGGGGTTAAAAGTGTAAAAAATAAATAAATTTTAAGAGAAAATAAAAAAAAAAATATTTATAATGTGTAATTCATGAAAATGGGTCAAGAATTTCAAGTATTTACATATTTTTAACCCCATACCGCATAATAAATTAAAAACCACCCTCTAAAAGGGGTTGCAATATTTATATAACCAGTATAAGTCTTCAAGTTGAAAAAATCCAGATTTTTTTCCCAAAATTTAAAAGTTATTAGTGCTCCGTACAGAACACTTATAAGATGACTTTGGTGTCTGTCTATCACACCCGATTTTCTCTGAAAGTATTTAACAGTTGAAATTTGGTAATAATATAGGACTTGATGGCCTCGTCAGAGCCATGTAGTTTTGAAAGTTAAATTTCGATTTAAGGGTTTAGTTTTGAGGGGTGAAATTGGACGTGAAAAAAAAAATTACTAGGTCATCGAGTGTGGTATCAAATGAAAGGTTGTGAAAACACAAAATATGTATATATATATATATATATATATATATATATATATATATATATATATATATATATATATACATATATATATATATAATGTAATACTTGCGCGCACTTTTCTTTGTATTATTTTTAAAAAATCGCGAAATATCGCTATCTTGAAAAGTACTTATCGAAAAATTTTGAAAAAATTCTGGAGTAATCTCCACGGGGTTTAGATTGAACAAAAATTATCACGAGGGCATTACCTTTAATAATTTATCTTGTATATAAAAAAAAACAAAAATTTCTGGGTCATCAGATTTCAGTAAAAATTGGAAACAAACTTGGCTGAAAACTCATTTGAGGTGTGTTTTGTGAAGTCACTGATCATTTTATACCTCTGTAACAAAAATTTTTATGTTAAAAGCAATCAACTTACGGAACACTAATTGCGTAAGTTCAACTTGACCGGTTATTTTTTAGGTTAAAAATAATTAAAGTGATCTGTTTTCATAAATTACACATCATAAATATTTTTCTGTTAAAAACTTATTTATTTTCACCCTTTTAACCCTCAAAATAGGGAGTAGTTACCCCTAAATAAAGAAAAAGGAAAAATATGTCCTTCTAGATTTTTAATTAGCTTTAATTTTAAAACCTTTTACGTTAAGTTTGCTTTTTTTGTCTCAAAGTTATGGTGGTTGCAAAAACCGGCTAATTTTGCGGTTGCATTTAGTGCAATAACTTGAAGTCCCTGTATATCGGTAAGAAGTTATAATAAATATCAAGAGTTATATATCTTCGTAAATAGACTGAAAAAGCTATTTAATGGTCGGCTCGTATCAAAATTGATAAGTAATAAAGTTTTTATTTTCATATATGTCTTCCTCTTAAAAAATCTAAGTAGGGAAAAGTTTTGGCATGCCAAATGGGAAACAGTAAATCGGATAAGCCAATTAAAAGTTAAAGTTCGGTTCAATAATTTGAATTTCCTGTATATCGGCAACGACTGAAAATAAATATTAAGTGTTACATATTTTTTTAAACGGATTGAAAAATGTTGTTTAATAGTTTGCTGATATGTAGTGGATGCCGTTTTTAAAAAAAAATCCCAGATGGCTTTTAAACTGTCAAATCTGATAAGTGACTAATTTTGTGTTATCATATTTAGCTTCTTCGTGGAAAATTAAGTTTAGTACTGAAATAATTTTTTGGTATATAGAATAGGAAAATAGTCCGTTAGATGAGACTCTTAAAAAAATGTCTATATAACCATTTTCTTATCGGGTGTACAATTTAGATGTTATATCTTAGCAAAACATAAAAAAATGTCAATTTTAAACATAAATATGTCCAAAAATATTGAATGTAGATACAAGAAATACTGCACAAAAAAGTTTACAGTTTTGAGTCGATTTAAATTTTTTTTTTTTTCGGTTATAACGTGATCAGATATCATTACATCCTGCAATATGTTTTCAAAAGATGAAAAATCATCTTATTCTTTAATACAAAGCCTCTAATTGTATGAAGATTTTTACAATGTTTTATACTTTATTATTATGAAAGTGCAACGTCCTTGTACTTTTTTTCATATAGTGGAAAATAATATCGACATTCGTCGACCACTAAACTGCGAAATGTCACTTATTTTATTAATTTACGTACACTAAACAATTTTTAATTTGTTACTCCTACTGACAAAGTGTGACATGTTCTCTAGTAAGATCATGACTACATTTCGTTTTAAATTAGCAAAATTGCGAGGATATGGCGTGAATTTCTTGAATATCAACATCTACGAGGGTCATTCAATAAGTAAAGAGACAAATAGCTCTAGCTCAACAACGGTTTATTGGATTCCTACAAAATTTGGCCTACTTTTCGCCATAATCCCTCCCAACGTTCATACACTTGTCCCACCTTTCTGCTAACTTCTCGATTCCTGTGGCAAAATTCTTTTGGTTGACGTCGAAGCCACTTTTGCACTTTTTCCTTTACTTCTTCATTGTCGGTGAACCTCTTTCCACATAAGATATTTTTGAGAGATCTGAACAGGTAAAAAATCATACGAAGCCAAGTTTAGGCTGTATGCGGGATGAGGTAAGATCTTCCAACTCAGTTCTTGTAGTTTTTCTTCGGTAAACCGTATTAACGTGGTTCTCAATAATATTGTTAACAGTTCCAACGCTTACCTCAACCTGCTGAGCTATCATTTCAACAGTAATTCTTCTGTTATCACGTCAATCCTTGATTGCAACGAGGGGCCCGTAACTTTGACTGGACGTCCACTTCGCTGCTCGTCACATTTTCTTGATTGGCCACTTATGAACCAACTTATCTATTTTTAAACGTTAGCACAATTCATGCATCTTTGTCCATACTGTAATAACATTCTAGAATGTATTTGACTTGGCTTAACACCTACTGCTACTAAAAATCTAACGACAGAACGCTGCCCTTCTGAAGTACAGTCTTCCAATAGGCTCGTCATGGTAAAACTGGATATTTTGAGGTTATGTTTATATTACATGATCGAACAACTGATTAAAACTCATGATAAGGTTGTCAATTTGCACTCCTAGAAATATGGAGCGGTTTCGTTGAATGGGTTTAAGCTGAGACCAATTGTGTCTTTACTTATTAAATAACCCTTATATATTGGAGAAGTCGTGTCTCTGTTGTCCAGATTTATAAAATGAAATTCAAGTTAATTTTTTATACTTCTTATGGTTGATCGCTAAAGGGTTTTTATTTTGCTTTAGTTAATTTAATTTTTTACTGCATTGGAAATTTGCTCCTTACTTTCGAGTTGTTTCTGTTGCAGTCACGGTATGGCATGATTTCTTGTGTTCGCTAGCGTGGTCTAAAATTACAAAGTTTCAGTGTTGTGGAAGGCTGCTACCTACTATGCACAGACACGGTGAGAAACTGGCTGGAAGGGTGGGCTAGTGCAAAAACTACCTTTCTTAAAAAATATCAAAAAAAAAACAAAATAGTTAAGAGCCCCCTGTCAGACACTAAAAAGTAAGGGAAGCCGAACTATTAAAAAACTACAAAATAGCTGGTGTAGGAAACGAGAAGGCATATGAGTGATCTTACGTACTATCGTACCAAAATAAAATAATGAAAACAACGCAGGTTTAAATACCGCTGCACCATCACATCACACATGCATTAATTCGGCCTAAGGAGCACTAGTGAATTCTTTCCTAAGCAGACTCAAGTAACTCTTAAATGAAAGTGCCTACGTCACAGATGTGGGTTTAGCTTTTTAGTTGCTGTCAAAGTTCTGTTAAGGACCCAATATTTCAGGTTATAACGCAATCTCCCGTCCAGGATTATGGATGAACATTTTAATGGAGGCGAAGGCGTTAGTAATGCGGTGGAAGTGGTAACCCATTCTTCAGGAATAAAATGTAAGGAAGAATTGGTAAGAGGAGTCTTTTTAAAAATTAGGCTTTGGCGTAGGAAGATTGATTCTGAAAAGAGAGTAAAACTAATAGTTAGTAGAGACTTCTCCTGCACTGCCAGTGCAGAAAGGAAACGGAAATCCTAGTGCACCACTACAAAAATAAAAGGCTCGCAATCCGGGGTACACCTTGAGTGGGAAAAGGGTGCTAAGAATCCCGTTGAGAAAAATTAACCGAAAAAATCTACGAACTGCTACCTGGAACGTAAGAAGTCCCTAGAGTCTAGAAAAGTTAGCAAACAGCGAACAGAAAATACACAGGGTGAAGATGGCCTGGATCAGTTACAACCGTTTAAAATAAGCAAGGACACATTTATTTTTCTGAGGGAAACAGGCAAAGACCACCCGATTTATTAACAGATATCATATTCTGTAACAGATTTTATACCTTTTGCAGAGTTATACTAATAAAACCAATCACAAAATAATTAAACATCGCACAAATATGGTTTTTACAACAATTTGAAGAAAGTTATCAAATCAAAAAGGTGAAATAACAGTACTTGATAACCTAAATGTCAAATTTGGTTGCAGTGATCTGATGGAGATATGATAGTGTAAGAAATGAAAGGGTTTACCAAATGGTCCATTTGTGCATGGAACAATATTTCGTTATAGCTAACACTTTTTTGCAAACTACACTTTAGGCGACTATATGCATGGACTGCTCACAGACATCCAACAGAAAATAACAAAAATTAATTAACTTCAAAATTCGGCGTTTTCATATTGTTAGAAAGATAGGTGACGTTGTCAAACTTAACACTGAAACACGAAACTAGAAGCAAGAGAAAACCTCGTCGGAGATGGGATGACGTAAAATAAGCTGTAATACGTCAAAAAGCAGGAATGGTGATGACTTCTAAAATTATGGACCTGTTGTCACAAAGAAGAATACAAAAACCAATCCATTAATCTTAGCTAAAAACCAAAAAATGTTGGCGTATACTATCGAAGCCGTATAATATTTAACGACTCCTACCAACTTAATTCCCCTCCTCTGAAGCACTACCGGGTAAAAAGCTAGAAGATTCGTTCGCATTCCAAATATTTTATGTAAACTAATTTAAAATCGATATCTCATTTCTTTTGGAAGTTATTGTACCAAACAGGTCGACCAACAGACAATAGACAGACTAATGGAAATAGGAAATTATGTTTTTTGCTATCTGAATAAGTTGTTCATAAAGACACTACTTCATTGGATTTTTAGTTGTATTTGTGCTGC